>ML681973.1:31904251-31928734 GCA_007922195.1 Podocnemis expansa | reverse complement strand
CAGAAAAGAAGAACCACAGTAACCCAAGAGGTTTTCTTACTTCATCACAGTTGGACTCAATGATCTCATGAGGTCCCTTCCAACCCTATGGTTTGATTCGATTCGAAAACCATACCCCACAGAGCCTCTGCTGCTGCCCTAGACAGTGAGGGCTGAGTGGAATAGAATGCATCCCACAAATTAGGAGACACCCCACTTCTGGCCTTCCCTGCTCCTATGCCCTGTCTGATCTCGGTCCCTTCTCCGCAGATTCTGGAGCACTTCTTTCTCCCTACCCCTAGAAGGGTTGTCCTGGATGTGAAGATAGCCTTGGCGTTTCTAGGGGGCTGGAGGAGGAGGGTTGTGACCTCAGTTTCTTTGTGGCTGTGTGGAGCTTATCTAAGATACCAGGGAGAGGAAAGTATGGGGAGGGGTGATGGCCATGTTTATCTCCCATACAGCAATTGGGTGGTGGGTTGCACGGGGAATGAGGTGGGGCATGGAATATCATTCCTATGGAGGGATTGCTGGACAGCGGTGCTTGGCATCACAGGGTAGTGTGTGTTGTGTTGTGCAGACGTGTGTGGGGTGGGTGTGTTGTATATCTTGTGAATGTGTGCATTGGGCATACATGTACACACTGTGTTTGTGTGCAGGTGCACACAGAGTGCAAGAGTGGTGTGTGTGTATTGTGAATAAGTACAGAGGGCCTGCACATGCAGTGTGTGTGTGTGTGTGTGTGTGTGTGTGTGTGTGTGTACCCACAGAATGCATGAGTGGATTGTGTGCCTGGGGCATGCATGTGTGTAGGTGTTGTCAGCTGCATGTTGTGTGCTGTGTTGACTGTAAATACAAATTGTCTATGAGGTGTGTGTGGTATATTTGATTTATCAGTTGTGGTGCCTGATTGGGGAAAGGTAGGAAGGTAGGAATCTTGACCTCCTGACTGAGCCTCCCTTCTCCCTGGAGATCATGCCCTCCCCAACTCCATCTTTAGAACAGGGTTTGAGCAGGGAGAGGGCTGGGAGCCAGGACTCCTGGGGTTTAGTCCCGATTCTGGGAAGGGGGGGGGTCAGTTGCTCATTGGAGGAGCAGGGTGTGGTTTGGGGTGGGTGCTGGGCACTCTGGAGGCTGCTTCCCTGGTGTGTGAGTGTGCAAGAATCATGAACAAGGGGATGCTGTGCATCTCTAGTGGGGCCTGGCTGCAATATGTGTGGGAGGGGAATGGCACTAATGCTTTGAGGGGACTCTGTGTGTATCCCCACTTGTTTCTGTCCCTTCCTCATTTGTGCTCTGGTCTTGTGTCATCACACAACGCCTGTGTGCAGTCTGTGTGCGTGGGCATTTGTATGTCAGTTTGCCCTTGTATTGTGCCACCATTTTGTCCCTTGGTGACCTAATGAGGAGTCACTGGCTGACCCTCTTCCCAAGCTTCCTGGGATTGTGTTGGCGGAAGCTAAGTGTGTATGTGTGTGTACGTCTTTTGGAGGGGTTACAACTGTGTGTGTGTGTGTGTGTGTGTGTGTGTGTGTGTGAGAGAGAGAGAGAGACTGTGTTTGTCCTGGCACACCCCGGGGCTGTGTGTTGCTGTGCGGGGGATGGACAGGCATCTGTACTGGGAAGATAAGATTTAGTAGCCTGGTGACTTTTACTTGTACTTGATGTCATGTCTGCTCAGAATGGGGAAATCACTGAAGGGAGTGGGCTGGGGACTTGGGTGCTGCAACCTTTCTGTCCTGCTGGGTGAGGAGGCATCTTATGTGCAGGGCGGGTAGGTGAGTTTTATATTATGGGGAGAAGCTTGTGTTTACACAGGGTTGTAGGAACTGTACCACTGGGCATGGGATGCTGCACATACACAGTGCACATGGACACGCTTTCTGTGCATTTTTTGTTTTGTGTAGACTAGATGTGCAAACATGCTAGGCAGGTGGAATGTAGCCCTCCTGCATGTTCTGTGTTTAATCTCCCACACTTGTGTGTCGATGTTGTGCATGGAATGTAACCCACCCATGTGTTTGGCTTGTGTGCACATGTCTGTGTGCAAGCATGCTGGTTGCACCCCATGCTTCCGGGGGGGGGGGGAGATAGAGGGGGAGAGAGAGAGAGAGTGTGTGTGTGTGTGTGTGTGTGTGTGTGTGAGAGAGAGCATGCCAGGTGGAACATTTACCTCCTGTGTATTCTGTGGGTACACCATGAGTCTGTGGATGTGTTGGGGCACACACCTCTTCTGTGTTCCCTGTGTGTGGGCTAAGAACATACAGTCAGTTATGATCTTCGTAGCCACACATGGACACACACAAACCACATAGCCCCTGTTGGTCTTGTGTACGTCTGCATGGAAAATGAGACGCCTGTTTCTGCTACATGTGTTGTCTTTGGAGTAGGCGCCACCTGAGGGGTGCTCATGTCAGTATGTGTGTGCGCACTTGTCTGATAATGCCTGTGTGAGTGCATCAGTGTGCACTTGTCTTTTGAACCACATTGCATGTTGTCAGAGTCTGTATGATAGGCCCCACCTTTCCCTTGCATGTGCAGAGAAAGCAGGCCTGTGCATCCGTTGGCCTACATGTCATTGGCATGCAAGATGCTCACACACATGCGCACACACACCTCTGCCATGCTTCTTCTAGCTGCTTGCACCTCCTGTCCATGTCATCCAACCCCCTCACCCATCACACACAAGGAATTTCCCTTTCCCAGTTCTCCACATTTGAATGCTGGACTGGAGTACACAGCTCCAGTCCCCTCCCCTTAGTGCCAGGCCTCCTTCCCTTATTCTCCCAGTAGTCAAACTTCTGAGGGCCAATTGGCTTGTGTTATACTAATGAAGGGGAGCACTGGAACCAATAGGCTAATGTTTTGCTAAAGAACAGGTATTAGGACCAGTGGGCTAGTATTATGCTAAGGGCAGGGGAGAGGGTATTAGAACCAATGGGCAGGTGTTGAGCTAATACAGGGGGCCGTTAAAACCAATTGAGTATTGATATGTAAATGAGATAGGATTGGAACCAATGAGCTCATGCTATGCAAACACTTGAGCTGTGATTTGCATTATTCTGGGCCCTGTGCTGTTATTAATCTCCCAGAGCTGCCGTTCCATGCCGATTACAGACTTGTCATTAACCGACATGATCGGAGACAAAGCAGGGCATCTTATCTGAGCACCCGGGCTGGGCTGGTGGACGGGGCCATTAATCACCCCCCACCCCTCTTGCAAGGCTGCTGTGGGCAAACACAGGCTCCAGTGTGTGTGCATGGGTGGGTGCATGTAGCATGCATGCAAGTATGAGTTTATGATGGTGTGAAGGATTGGGTCATGGTGCAAGAGCGCATATTCAAGTGTGGATGCATCAGGGTGTGGGTATGGCATGGAGATGTGTGATTATGCAAGGGCACAAGGGAGAATGTAAGGATGTGAGCACTGCAGAGTTTAAGGTTGGGGGAGCCAACCAATTCTAGTCTGACCTGCTGTATAAGCACAGGCCAGCAACAAGCACCCTGCACAACAAACCTAGCCCCTGCAATGAGACCAAAGCCTCACAGCTCACAGGAGGCTAGGTTGTTCTATATCACCAGCAGAGAACAGAAAGTACTGAGTTGTGCCAGGGAGATACACAGGTAATCCTGGCAAGCAGTTTGTGCCCATGTGCAGAAGGTAAACCCCTTCTCACCCATTATCCTCACCGATCTGACCTGGGGAAAATACCTCCCTGACTCCCTGCCCAGCAGCACCTGAAACAGAGAATGCTTAATGCCCTCCCTGTCCAGCATCCTGTCTCCAGCAATATACAAGAATGTGAGGCATACTCAACAGTGTGTGTGTGTGTCATGGTGGATGTGTATGGCACACAGTTAGTTAATGTCAGCGTATGTGTAGGCCTGTATGGGAGCATGTTGCACATGTACCAGAATATCTTGGTGCGTGTGGCATACCCCAGGTTGACCATGTTATTTTGTGTGTGTGTTTAGCATGTTGCATTGTGTGTGGAATGTGTGCCCATGTATGATTACGCCACTGTGTCTGTAGGCTAGAAATGTGCACATACATGAGCTGTGTGCAATGTGCACATGTGAGGGAGGATCTTTGTACGAGGGAAGATTGTGTGGCACGTGTGCTGGGAAGGGCCTTCGTAAAGCGAGTGTCTGAGGGAGAGTCATACGGTAAGTGTATTAGCAGGGCCTGGAGCTGAGGGTTCAGCAGCACTTGCTGTCTGCTCACACAGCTGTGATCAGCTGGTGATAAGGAGGCAAGAGTTGGATGCAACCATGGGCAGAGGCTGGTTGTGATTTATAGCTTCCCAAGCACTTGAAGCCAGTACAAAATAGAGCTGTGGTCTCCAGGTTAGTGCAGGTGGAGTATGGCTAGGAGAGCAGGGCTCTTGGGGCTGCAGGTTGGGACTGAGGAGCATGGCAGAGCTGGGGAACACCTTCATCCTCCCTTCCCTTGGGACTAGTGTACATTGCCAGCTCCTATCCCTACAGCTTTCCCTCTTTGGGGCCCCCTTCCTGCCAGGGGGCTAGGGAGGGCTGCAGTGTTGGAACAATATGGCCGCCACCGTCATGCCTGAGGGATCCTTGGAGCTGGTCTCCATGGCGACAGGAGGAGAGCAGGCAGCATCCTAATGTGCCAGGCCTAGGCCTCGGGGGGGGGGGGGGGGGCCCTCATTGCTAATGTGCCAGGCCTGCGTCAGTTCCCCCCAACCTCAGTCCCCATGCAGTTTCCCCTCCACTCCTTCCTTCTCCTCCCCAATCCCCTCCACTGCAGCCCCTTATCTCTGAAGCCTTCCTCCTGCTGCAGCCCCTGCCACCTTCCCAAACTGCCCCCACCTGTGGCCATTAACTCAGCACTCCCTGTAACTCCCACACTCCAAGCTCCAGTTCCACATGGAGACTCCCCATGGCCATATATCTCCAGTATGCTGTCTGGGGGAGTCCTGACTCTGGCTGCAGTCAGCTCCTGCCAGCAAGGTGTCCGGTTTGGATGTAGATGTCATTGCAGTGTGGCCTACAAGGAATCAGGCTGAGACACAGCAGACTTGTTTCATATTGCTCAGCAAAGGACAGTGAAGGGGTAGCGGCTTTATATTGCTCCTCCCTACTACCCACTTCCTGAGGTTAGATCAGAACTAGCACCTTTCAGAAGGGAGAGGCCCCATGTCTCATTTCCCACCCCCCCAGGCAGTGGTTAGAGGATGAGATGGTTGGGTTCCAGCCTGGATCTGGGAGGGGAGTGGGATCTAGTAGTTGGAGGAAGACTGGCTGGGTTGGGAGCCAGCATTCCTGGGTTCTCTCCCTTTTCTGAAGGTCAGACTTCCCAAACCTATAGGGCATAAGTCCTAGAGGCTGCAAGTGGGTACCTTTGTGTTCGGTGGGGGCAGTGATGGGTGAGGGGGAGCATGCGTCTTGGGGCGGGAGGCATGTGCATGTGGGGCAGAGAGGGTCTCATGTCATTTGCATGAAATTGCCTGATGTCTTGGAAGCAGCTGCCTGGCGCGAGGAGAGGAGCGGACACGATGATTAATGACGCGGGAGGCACTGGGGCAGGCGGGAGAGGAATATTAATGCCTCTTTCTCCTGCCTGCCCATCTTCATCCTTGACCACCAGGGATGGGTGGAAGAAGAGCAGAAAAAGGAACTGTTTGGGAATTAGCAGCTGTCTGCTCTGCCTGCCACCCCCAAACAGCCCCCTCTGGAAGAGACAGAGGTTAGGGTGCTTGGCCAGGTAGTTCCCTGGGATCTATTCCCCACAACTCCAAGCTATCAGGAGGCGGTGTAAGGCCTGGGCTTACTGGATCCTGGCAGAGGATCCCAGGGGATCTACCCTTGACACCCTGATCTCTCAAACAGGGGCATGAACTGAATCTGGGGGAGTCTCAGCTGTAGGTCCCAAGGTATCTACCCCCAATTTATCAGAAGGCATTGCGAGGCCTGGGTTGGGTGGATACCATCAGTTGATCCCAGGAGATCTTTATCTCCTCTTTGATGTCTTGGATCAGAGGACAGCACACGGACTGGTTTGGGCAGACCCAGTGGTCAATCCCAAGGGATCTAGTCCCCTAGTACAATATATCGGTAGGCAGTGCAGATGCTTGATTAGTTGGATCTAGCTGATCCTAAGAGGTCTGATGACCGCCTGAGACTGATCCATCCAGAGGGAGCACAGGGGTGGGCTTAGGTGGATCTGAGAAGTGGGTCTCCACATGCCAGTCTTCTACACTGTCCCAGAATGGTATTCACATCAGAAGAAGCTGAGCTGCAGTGGTCAAGCTGGACCTGGGGTTTGAGTAGGGGAACCTGCCCAAATGTCAAACTCCCACCTGGTTTCTGTCCAACCTCATCCCCTGCTAAGCAGCCAAAATCAGATTTTGGGAAACCAGAGCTGCTATGGCAACAAGCACCTGAAACCTTGATAGACATTGGGGTGGGGAGTGAGGTGTAGTGTGATAGAGGAGGCAGAGCTGGGAGACAAGATTTCTGGGTTCTGTTCCTGACTATGGGAGGGGAGCGAGATCTTATGGTTAGAGCAGGGGGCTGAAAGTGGGACTCCTGGGTTCTATCCTGACCTGTGTGAGAGAAGTGGGTTCTGGTGGGTAGAATGGAAGGACTGGGAGTCAGGACCACTGAAATTTACTGTGTACTTTAGCAGACAGTACTTTTGTGGAAAGTCTCTGCTGCCCCAAGGAGGGGTGGGGAGGTGGTATGAGGTGGGGCCTGGGGAGGAGAGAGTCCATTTGGGGTGTACCTGGCTGTCACTCTTGTTTTGAGTCTCCTACCCTACAAGGCAAGCAATGGTTCTGAGATATTGTAACCAACCACTCATGCTGCTGTGCATGAAGGTGTCATCTCTTCAAATGGTGTTTGTCTCTATGCTGTGGGGGGTGCCAAGATGGAGTAGCAGAAATGCCAAGGAGTGGTTGGTGTTGGAGGTGTTGGGGTGCTTGGCAGCAAAAGTGTGTGGCGTTAAAAGAATGATTCTCTGCAGGTGTCCCATGGAGCAGCTCCTCATTTGCCCTGGGATGAACAAGTGGGAAATCAGCCCCATTGAGTGCCAGGGAGTTACTCCTGGTCTAGAGGGGTTCAGTGGGACGGGAACCTTCACCGTTGACTGCAGCAGAGTTACTCCTGATTTGCACGGTGTGTGTAGCTCCTCTTGCTTTGGTGGGTCTGTTCCTGTGTGAGACAGGGTAGAGGGGGAGAGGAATCAGCACTGCTGACATCCATGGAGTGGCTCCTGGGTTACACCAGGGTGACCAAAAGCAGAATTAGGTCCACTGACTTCAGTGGAGTGACTCTTGATTGACACCTTCATGGAGCTCTTGGGAAGATCCTCTCTCCTAATTTACACAGTGTGTAGCTCATATGACTGGACTTACTCTGGAGGCACTCTGAGGGACAGGGGGGAGAGGAGCAAGAGGCAAACCAGCTTCCTTGTGAAGTCCCACCACTAACTTCCTTGCCTCCCAAAGCAGCAACATGTTCCAGCTCTTCTTGAGGGATCCTCCGGCACCAAAGGCAACGCCGCCCCCCACGTGCCTTCTTGGGCCCTTGGTTTGTGTCTCTTTCTCCATTGTTGTTTTTCTTAATTTTATCGTTTAACCAGGAAAAAAAAAAAAAAAAGAAAGCATTTCCCTGTCTCTCTGCCACAGAGGGGCCCAGGATGCTTCTTTCTTTTTTTTTTTTTTGGTTTTTTTTTTTTGTTTTTGTTTTTTTAATGAGACTAATGAAGACCCCTCCCAGATTCTATTCTATCTCCCTGTTTCAATTTCAGTTCTATCTATCCGGGCTTTTGAGTTTCTCTCTCTCTCTCTCTCTCTCTCTCTCTCTCTCTCTCTCTTTCCTTCCCTCTTTTTGTTGTTCCTTCCGTTTCGGCATCCGAACCCCTTTTCCGTCTCTCTTCCCCCTACCCCTTTTCTCTCTCCCCCTGGGGCCTGGATGTCTGTCACAAGTTAAAAACAGCTTTTAAATTGTGGCAAAAAGATTAAACCCTCCTTTTTTCTGTGCGTTTATATGACTAGTCTTTTTTCTTTCTTTCTTTTTTATCTTTTCCTCTCCCCTCAAGGTCCTGCTCATCTGACGTTAAACAGCCAAGGTATGACACTTTACCTTTGTTATTTTCACCCAAAACGAACAGAAGTTTTAATTTTCACTCCTGATCTTCCTGCCCTCCTTCATTTTTCTCTTCTGGTTATTTTTATTCCCTCTTTCCCTCCCTCCCATCCGCTTGATTCATCTCTCGACTCGCGGTGGTTTCTGCCATGGTCCCAGATGTTTTGCTTGGACAGCCATGTTGTGCAGTGGGGTGGGAGTGAGTCAAGCATGTGTGAAAGCCAAAAAGATAAAACTAGATTTCCTACAATGTGAAGCTGGGGCAAGCAGCATGTGGTTCCTCTTGTTCAGATTGTTAGCAGCCAGGCCTATGGCAGTGGCATTGGGGGATATTGAAGACAGGGAGTGGATCCCCTGAACCAGGAGTATAGTTATGTTGAAACCAGCCAAAGTGTGCTGGTCTGCACCAGCTTGGTGTTTGCTTAGCATTGCTTGTGCACAGCTAGTGATGATTCACAAGGCTGCCTGTGTGTGACACATAAGAGGAAATTGACCTTCACTTTGAGACACAAAGGTGTGTATGTTTATATCTGGACAGTGCAGACCCTCCCTCTCAGACCAAGAGGTGTGCTTGCCTGTTGTGTCCTGGAGCTGTGGGCTCTTGCACTGTTACACAAGTGTGTTGGTGTGTGTCCTGGCAGTACAGACCCTTGCGGTCAGACCACATGCATGTGAGTCCCAGTGGTACAGACCTTCAAAATGAGGGGCCAGGGTGTGCCTGTCTCCTGGTGGTATTGATCCTTGCTTTGACCCACGAAAGGTGGGGGGGAGAGAGAGAGAGAGCGTGCATGCGTGCGTGTGTGTTTTCAAGTGGTAGGGTCCCTCACTCAAAGACATGAGCACGTGCATGTGTTTGCTGAAGTTATGTACTGTTGCCATGAAAAACGAAGGTGACTGTGTATATGTGCTGGTGGCACACACCTTGACTTTAAATTATATGTGTATTACAGTGGTATGGACCCTTGCAATATGACACAGGGGCCTGTGAGTGTTTGTTGTAGCAGTATGGACCCTCATACTTAAATATAAAGGCATGTGTTTATGTCCTGGTGGTAGGGACTGCAAGTCTTGATCGGCGCTATGGATCCTAGAAGTGAGACACAAAGACGTGCACGTGTCCTGGCAGTTCGGACTTTGGTAAAGAGACATGAGTCCCGCTTGTGTATCTGTTGGTACTGTATGCTGAGAAATATGGAAGTTCATGTGTTTCACTTGGCAGTATGGATCATGGCAGTGAAACACAAGGGTACTCCTGTATACGGTATGGAGTTGGTGGTACAGACCTCACACTGATGCACAAGATGATGTATGTGTCCCAGTGGTATGGACCTTTCAGGGCACATGAGGGTGTGTGTGTGTGTTGCCGTGTTATGGACTTGCACATTCAGATGGGTATGCACGTGTGTGTCATCATGGTGTGGACTCTTGCGATGAGAAGGTAGAAGTGTGTACGTATCGGCAGAACAGACTCTCTCTGTGGCACAGGATGGTGTGTGTGAGTGTCCCTGTGTTACGGATCCTTGCACTGAGGAATAAAAACATGGCAATGTATAACCCTGTGGTATAGATCCTCACACTGAGATATGAGGATGTGAGTGTGTGTGTGTATTCTGGTTGCATGGATGTTTGAAATAAGGCATGAAGGGTATGTGTCCCAGGGGTATGAACCCTCACACTGAGACACAAGGATTTGTGTGTGTGTTCTGGTTGTATGGACCCTTGAAATAAGGCATGAGGAGTGTGTGTCCCAGGGGTACGAACCCTCATGTTGAGACATGAGGGTGTGTGTGTATCACATTGCTATAAACTCTTGCTCTGAGGTAGGAAGGTGTGCATGTATGACCCCGGGATACATACACTCAAACTGAGAGATGAGAGTGTGCATGAGTGTCTTGTGGGGTACAAACCTTCACACAGACAGGAGAGTGTGCGTCCCCATCCCTCCCCAAGGGGTACAATCTCTCACACTGAGGGAGCATCTGTGTGGCGGTTGGGAGCCTTCCTCCCACCTTAGATGTACAGATGCACTAGCTCTGCTGTAGCTAGTGTGCTAAAAATTGCAATGTATCTGGCGTAGCTTGGGCAGCATCTTGGGCCAGCTGCTTGAGTCCAGACCTGCCCAGGACACCTAGCCAAAGCCACTGTCCCCAGCTATGCTGTTGGTAGCTCACTTGTTTCAGCCTACGTGGGGAAGCACACCCCCAGGTGCTGTGTCAGCATACCCTGAGATAAGCGTGTGTGAAAGCAGCATGAGCCCTTGGACTGACATCCACAGGTGTCATGCTATGTCAGCATATCCTGAGACAGGGGCTATGTCTGCATTAGGGGACTATTTTAAGTCGACTTCACAATGTCGACTTAAAGTTGATCTTGTGAAGTTGACTTAGGGGTATGTCTACACTAGTAGACATACCCCGGGCCAGGCTTGGGACCGGGACCCGCCCCCTGCCCCACCCTGGAGGTGTGATCCAGCTCTGGGGCCCCGATCTGACCATGGGGGCCCAGTCTGACTCCTGCCACCACTGGCAAGGAGCTGGAAGCCTGATCTGGCTCCCAGCCCCTTGCTGGAGATGGCAGGGCCTAGGAGCTGGCTCCTGCTCCCCGTGGCAAGGGGCGTGGAGCCCGATCTGGCTCCAAGCCCCTTGCATCAAGGGGATTAGAGCCAAATTGGGCTCCATGCCCTTTGCTGCAGGTGGTGGGAGCTGACTCCTAGTCCCTGCTGCCTCCAGCAAGGGGCTAGGAGCCAGATTGGGCTCCTAGCTCTTTGCCTTGGGCAGTGGGATCCGGCTCCATCCCCAAGCCCCTCGTGACAAGGGGCTTGGGGCTGGATCTGTCTCCCAGCCAGCAGCTTGATGGGGCCAGATCAAGCCCCAGGGGCAGGATCTGGGCCAGGGGCGGGCAGGAGGTGGGGCCCGAGCCTGGGCCCTTGCTTCTAGGTTGACTTAAAGCTTAAATCAACTTTAGGAGCAGATTTTATTAAGCTGACTTAATAAAAGCCCAATTTACCTGTGGAGTTCCTTAGGTGGACTTAAGAGAGGTTAAATCGACCTATGGCTCCAGTGTAGACATACACAGGGTGTGTTGTGTCCTTGTGGTACCAACCCATGGAGGAGCATCCCAGTGATGGCACACTGCGAGTGTCTGTATGAGGGCATGGTATGTGTCCCCATCAGACAGACCTTAGAAAAGTGATCCGTGTGGTAGTTTGTGTCTTTTCTGATGACCTGGATCCTCACAGTGAGACACGAGGACTTATATCTGAGAGATATAGACCCTGGCACATAGAAATGAAGGGTTGTGTGAGGCCTGGTGAGACGCACCCTCACTGTGAGACCCATGGGTCTGCATTTCCCAATGGTATGCACCATCGCACTGAGGCAGGAAGGTATGTGCTGGTTTTCTGGCCATATGGACTTTTGCACTGACACATAAGAGTATGCGTATGTATCCCAGCAGAGTAGACCCTCACGTTGAGAAGGGAGTGGGAGTGAGTTTGTTTTCATGCCTGAAAAGACCTTCCAGCTCAGACACAGGAGAATGCATGTGTGTTCTAGACTAGAGCTAAGACCCTCAAAATGAGATGTGAGAGGTGTGGGTATGTCCTGGCAGTATGGACCCTCACAGTGACACATGAAGGGGTGTGTTTGTGTCTCTGTGGTGGTGCTCATCCCCTCACACATGATGGCTTGTCTGTTTCTGTTTGGTAGGGCCTTCACACTGAGATAACAAGGATGAGTTTCTGTTTGTTTCAATGGTATGGATCCTCACATTGAGACACAGAGATGCATTTGTTGTGAGCAGTCAAACCCTCACACTAGGACATGTGGGTGTGCCTGTGTCCCTGTTATACAGTCCCTCTCATTCAGACACACAGTGTATGTATGCAGCTTGCCAACGTGGAGCCTTGCACTGATCCATTAGGGTGTGTGTATCCTGGTGTTATGGACCATCTCATTGGGACATAAGAGTATGTTTGTTTCCCAGGGGTATGGAAGGGGGCTTGTGTATGTGTGTTCCGGTAGCACAGACCTTTGCCCTGCCACACAAGGGTATTTGAGTTTTGTGGTGCACTGACTAGTGCACTCACACAGGGGGCTGTTGTGTATCAGTGGTACAGGCCCTTGAAATTAAATGTATATGTTTCCCAGTGGTCCAGATGCTCACACTCAGATGAGAGAGCATGCTCAGGGGACCCCGTGATATGGACACTTACACTGAGACACAAAGGCATGTATGTGTATCCTGGAAGCATGGCCAGTTGTAGTGAGACACTATGTGTGTATTTGCCTCCTAGTGGTGCATATACTCAGAGTCAAACACAAGAATCTATGCTATGTTCTGGTGGTATGACCCTCTCAGTGAGAGAGGAGACATGTCTTTCTTGTTGATCCACTTATGGGTATATCCTGGTGTCAGCACTAGGAGTGTCCTTGCAGGATAGACCCTTGCACTGAGACACAAGAATGTGCATGTGTGTTCTGGTGATATGGTCCCTAGCAGTGAGATATGAGGGGATCCATGTCTGCCCCACCAATATAGACCTTCATTGTGAAATCCGAGGACATATGTGTGTGTCCTGTCAGTGGGACCCACACACTCAGACAGGAAGGTGTATGTGTGTGTCACAGTGAGACTGGAGAGCAGGTATGTATATCCTGGCAGTACACATCCTCAGACTGGTGTGTTTGTGTCTCAGCCCTGCCACTGATCCATGAGGATATAGATATATTGCAGCAGAATGGAACCTCAAAATGAGATGTGAGTGGGGTGTTTGAGTGGCACAGACTCACAGTCAAACAAGAGGACATATGTGTGCTTCTTGGCAATACGTATATTTGAAATCAGTCTGGGCATCTGTGTGTGTCCCTGCAGCTTGGCTCTCTGACAGACATGAGGCACATTCATGCATGACACTATCTCTTAGATGTGGGGACTTTTGTGTGTGTCCCAGTGGCATGGATCCTTACAGTGAAGAACAAGGACATGCATGTGTGTCCTGGCTGTATGAACCCTCACAGTGAGATATGAGAGTGTGCCTGTGTGGTTTGGTGACACAAACCACTGTGCTGACACACAGGGATGTGTGTGTCCCAATGACACATACCTTGCTATTTGTGCAGGAGTGTGTGCAAGTATCCTGTTGTTACAGACATTCACAGTGACACACAAGGGTGTGCATGTGTCTCAGCAATATTGACTCACACACTGAGACCCAATCTCTTTGTGTGTTCTGATTATAGGGCTTCTTGCCATGTGGTACTATGATGTGGGTGTGTGCGGGTGTGTGAGTGTGTTCTGGATATATTGACACTTCTCATAAGCCAGAAGGGTGAGTGCGCATGTGTATCCTAGCTATAGGGGTTCCTAGCATTTAGGTGTGTACTTGTGTTCTGGATATAGATCCTCAGCAACATACGCAAGGGTGAACGTAGTCCTGTGCTTTGACTGCAGGGACCTTTGCTGTGTAATACCATCGCGAGTGTATGTTTCAGCTATAGGGATGCTCAAAGTGAGATAAAATGGCAATTGTGTATATGTGTGTGTGTGTGTGTTCTGGATATAGGGACCCTTTATGTGAGACACCATGTGTGTTCTGACTATTGGGATCCTTGCATAAGATAAAGAGTGTGTGTGTGTGCGCGTGCGCACGCATGCGCTCATGCAGTGGCTTAGGGACCCTTGCAGTGAGATGCAAGGGCTAGCGGCTGTGTGTTTTGGCTATAAGGACTCTTGCCATTACAAACACGCGTGACTGCGTGTGTTCCTCCTGTAGGAACACTCACTGGCAGTGTGTTCTGGCTAGAAGACATTTGCTGCAAGAAACGAGGATGTGTTTGTGTGCGCATTTCTGTGTGTGTGCGCGCACGCGCGTGCACAGACCCTCACGAGGAGAGAAGGGGCGTGCGTGTTCTGTCTATAGGAGGCTCCATGTTGAACATGTGTTCTGGATATATGGATGCTCACTAGCACACACAAGAGCAAGTGTCTTTGTGTGTTTGGATTATAGGGGCCTTTGCCATGTGATACCATAGCAAATGTTTGTTCTGGAAATAGAATCAGTCAATGTGAGATTCAAGGGCAAGTGTGTGTTCTGGTTACAGGTACCCACACTATGAGGCAAGAGGGCAAGTGTGTGTGTGTGTGTGTGTGTGTGTGTTTGTTCTGTCTATTGGAACTCTCATGCAAGACACAAGGGTGTGTGTGTCTGTATGTGGGTGTTGTGGCTGTCAGGACCCTCACTGTGAAACATGAGGGTGAGTACCTGTGTGTTCCAGCTATAGAGACTCTTTCCATGGGAAACAAGGGCAACTCGTGTGTGTGTGTGTGTGTGTGTGCGCGCGCGCGCTGGCTATAGGGACCCTCACTGTGAGACTAGAGGATGAGTGTTTGTCATTCGGCTGCAGGTGAACCTTCTGATGAGGCACATGTGCGTGTTCTATAAACATGTTCTGGTTTTTGGGACATTTGGTTTAAGACACAAAAGTGAGTGTGTGTGTTTTGTATATACGGGCACTTTGAGTGAAACATGAGGGTGGCTGAATATATGTGTTTTGGCTGAATGTGATGCTTGCCATGAGACATGAGAGCGTGTGTGAGAAAGAGAGAGCATTCTGACAGTAGGCATTCTTACTGTAAGACACGAGTGGGAATATGTGTGTTCTGGACATAGGTCAGGGCTCAGCAAAACCTGAGTGCCAGGTCATTATGGCAACCAGGGTTTGTAGCCTGGCTCCTAGCTCCACTGTGGAAATGCAATGGAGGAGTGCCCTCTGGTGACCAAAAATAAAACTTTTGGCACCTAGCTAGGAACCAGCTTTGTCTAGCCCTGATGTAGGGCCTCATTGCATAAAACATGAAGATGAGTATTTGTGTGTTCTGGATATAGGTATCCTTGTTGTGGGGTGTATGTGTGTGTGTTCTGGCGATAGAGACCTTCACAGTGAGACACAAGGGCAAGCACATGTGGCTTCTGGCTATAGGAACCTCACCAACACACAGGAACGTGAACGTATGTGACTGTTCTGACTTTAATGACCCGTATGTATAGATATTATGTGAGTTTGTGTGTATCTGTTCTGGCTATAGGGACCCTTGCCATGAGAAATGTGGGTGACATTGTGTGTGTGCATGGGTGTGTGTGTGTTCCTCCTTCAGGAACAGTTGCTTGCAAACACAAATATATGTTGAAGCTATAGGGATTCTTGGCACAAGAAATGAGGGCTTGTGGGTGTCTTGTGGCTCTAGGGACCCTTGCTGTGTGACACAAGGGTTAGTGTGTCTATGGATGTTCTAGCTCTAAAGACCCTTGCCAAGATAAAAGAATGCTCTATGCGTGTGTCTTTTTTCACTATAGTAACACTCTCTGTAGACTTGAGGGTGTGTGTGTGTGTAACATGAGGAAGTGAGTGCACATTTATGTTCTGGCTGTAGGGACCCTGACTGTGGCACGCAAGTGTGCATGTGTTCTGGATATATAGACCCTCACCAACACAAATGAGAATTAGTGTATGTGTATGTTCTGACTGTGGGAGCCTTTCCAATGTGATACTACAGCAAGTGTGTGTTCTGGCTGTTGAAATTCTTGGCTTGAGACAAGAGGGTGACTGTGTGTGTCTGTGTCTTCTGGTGATAGAGAGCCTTGATGTGGGGCATGAGGGCAAGCATGTGTGTGGTCTGCTTATGAAGCGTAAGTACAGGTGTGCATATCTGTTCTGGCTATATGAACTCTCGCGGTGAGACACAAGGGACAGTGTGTTGCTATGTGCTCTGGCTATAGGAACCCTCTCATGAGAGACAAAGCTGAATGTGTGTGTGTGTGTGCGCACATGCATGTGTGCACCTCTAGCTATAGGATTCCTTGTCACAAGATACTATGGCAAGTTAGCGTGTTTATGTGTTCCAGCTATAAGGACCTTCACTGTGAGATATGGAGGCAATTGTTCATGTGAGTTTTTGCTGTGTGGATCCTCTGTGACAGAAAGATTTTTGAGTGCACGCACACGTGTGTGTGTGTGTGTGTGTGTGTGTGTGTGTGTGTGTGTGTGTGTGTAGGTCATAGGGATCCTTGCTGCAAGACAAGGTGTGTGCGTGTGTGCATTCTGGCTGTAGGGACCCTCCTCGTGATACATGAGGGGTGTGTGTGTGTGTGTGTGTGTGTGTGTGTGTGTGTTCTGACTATAGGGACCTTTGCCATGACACATAAGGGTGTGTGTGTGTGGTGGCTATGCGGACTCTTCTTGTGAGACACAAGGGTGTGTGCATGTGTAGATATATGTGTGGACATTTTCTGCTATAAGGACCCTCTCTGAGAGAAGGGGGTTTTGTGTGTTCTGTCTATAGAAATACAATCTGTAGATTCAGAGTGTCAGTGGTTCTATATATGTGGACTCTTTGCATGAGACATAATGGTGAGTACATGAGTGTGTGTGTGTGTGTTGTGGCTGTAAGGACCCTCACTGCGGGACACAAACTCGAGTGTGGGTTTTTGTTCTGGATATATGGACCCTCACTGACTCCCCAGAGAGTGAATGCATGTGTGTGGTCTGATGACAGTGACCTTTGCTGCATGATACTATAGCAAGTATGTGTTCTGGCTATAGGAACTCTCACCGTGAGGTATGAGAGTGCAAGTGTGTGTGTGTTCTAGCTGTAGGACCCTTGCTGTGAGACACAAGAGCAAGTGTGTGTGTATGTGCTTTGCTTCTAGGGACCCTCGCCCCAAAGCAAAAGTATGTGTGTCTGTTCTGACTATAAGGACCTCTACTGTGAGACACAAGCGTGTGTATGTTCTAGCTATAGTGACCCTTGCTGTGAGACACAAGAGTGTGTGTGTGGGTTCTGGATACCTGGACTGTCACTGACACACATGAGAGTGAGTGTATGTATGCATTTTGACTATGGGGAGTGTCACTGCGTGATACTATGGCAAGAAGTTTTTATGGCTATAGAACCCTCACAGACTCTAAGACCCAAAGGTAAATGAATTCCATCTATAGGAATCCTTGTGTGTGACAAAAGGGTGTGCGTGTGTGTGTGTTCTGCCTGTATGGACTCTCACTGTGAGACGTGAGTGTAAGCGTGTGCGTGTTCTGACCTGAGGGACACACATTTTAAGACATGAGAACAAGTCTGTGTGGGTGTGTGCTCCGTATATACAGACCCTTCATGTAAAACATAACAGTGAGTGCAGGTGTGTTTTGAGACTATATGGACTGTCTTCATGGGACACAAGTGAGTGTGTGAGTGTTTTGATTATAGGAACCGTGGCCATGAAACACAAGAGTAAGTGAGTCTCTGTGTGTGTTCTGGCTGTACCAACTGTCAGCATGAGACACAAGGGCAAGTATGTTTGTGTATTATGACTGTAATGACCCTCTTTGTGACAGAAGGATCTGTGTGTGTGTTTAAGGAATAGAAATCCTTGCTGCAAAACGAGAAGGGGAGTTTGTGTGTATGAATTCTGACTGTAGGGACCCTCGTCACAATACATGTGATGTGCGAGTGTTCTGACTATAGGGATCTTTGGGGCATCACACTATGGCGTGTGCGTGTGTGTGTGTTTTTGGCTATAGAAATGTTTGCTATGTGATACTGCCGCAAATGTGTGTTATGGGTATTGGAACCTTCACTCTGTGACTCAAGGATGAGCGAAGGAGAGTTCTTGCTGTGAGACAATGGTGTGTATAGGGATTGGTGTGTTCTGGGCATAGGGACCCGCTCCAGGAGACATGAGAGTCAGTGTATGTGTGTGTTCTGGCTATAGGGGCCCTCTCTGTGAGACACAAGGGTAAGTTTGTCTGTCTATGGTGACTCTAAACATGAGCATGAGGGCTAGTGTGTGTGTTTTCTGGATACAGGGGCCCTTGCAGGGAGGCATGAGGGAGCCTGTATCTGTCTGTGTGCTCTGGCTATACAAATCCTGCCGTGAGAGAAAAGGCTGTGTGTGTGTTTGCACATGTGCTCTGGCTATAGGCATTGTCACCACAAGATACTGTAGAGGGTGTGTGTGTGTCTCTATTTTGGCTATAAGGACCTTCAGTATGAGACATGGGGACAGTTGTGTGTGTGTGTGGGGATCCTCTCTTACAGTAGAATGTATGTATGTGCATGCATGCAAGCACACACGTGCCATTGGGATTCTTGCTGTGAGAGGAGGGTGATTGTGTGTGCAAATGTGTGCACATTCTAGCTAGAGAGACCTTTGCCACCAGAGAAGTGAGTTGTATGTGAGTGTGTGTGTTCTTTATTATGGACCTTTGGCATGAAACATGAGGGCAGGTACATGTGTGTGTTCTGGCCTGTAGGGACCTTAGCTGTTAGACATGAGAACAAGTGTGTGTATGTCCAGCTTGTAGGGACCCTTGCCATCAGGCACAAGCCTGTGAGTGTGTCTGTCTGGTTATAAGGACCCTCACTGTGAGACGTGAATGTGTGTATGTTCTATCTATAGGGAACTTTGCTGTGGGAAGCAAGGATAAGTGTGCAGGTGCGTGTTCTGGGTATATGAACCCTCAGTGACACCTGAGAATGAGTGTGTGTGTGTGTGTGTGTGTGTGTGTGTTCTGACTATGGGGCCCTTTACTGCGTGATACTATGGCAAGTGTGTGTTGTGGGTGTCAGAACCCTTGCTCTGAGACTTGTGTGTGTGTGTGAGCGTTGGTGCATATTTGCTTTCAGGACACTTGCTTTAAGATGTGAGGCAAGTGTGTGTGTTTATTTTGTATACATGGACCCTTCAGGTGAAACATGAGAGTAAGTGTACATGTTGTTCTGGCTATATGGACTCTTGCACAAGACACGAGGGCAAGTGTTGGTGTGTGTTCTGGCTATAGAGGCCCTCTCCATGCAACACGGGGTGATTGAGTATATATTCTGGCTGTAGGAATCCTTGTTGTGGAGACAAGAGGGTGAATGTGCATGTGAGTATGTGTTCCGGCTGTAGGGACCCTCAGCATGAGAGAAGACAGCAAGTACATTTGTGTGTACCTCAGGGTCGCCAACTGTCAGAAAATTCACAGGTAGTCAGTAAAATAATGTGCAATTCTAACACTGTCAGTAAATCCATAAATAAATTATAATGTCACTAGAATTGGGTAGAAATGAAACGTATTGTATTTTGACATTGATTGTCGTTGTTCAGAATCACTTCTTGTATCATAAAACTACACTGAGTATGACTTCATCATTTGTGTTATTTCACATATCCGAAGAGCCTGACTGATCAACTAACTGCAGCTAAAGCAATTGTGTAATTCCAAATTCCTGTGTATAGAATATCAGGAGTGAGTGCACAGGTTTGTGACATTATTGTATTGTTTGTGGTATTTTTAGTGATCTCAGTAAAAGAAAATCAATTTCACATCTTCATGTCAGTAAAAACTAAAGTGCAAGGTTGGCAACCTGAAGAGGCCCCTTTCCATTAGAAGTGTGTGTGTATATGTTCTGGCTATACAGACCCTTGCTATGATACATGAGGGTGAGTGTATCCATGTGTGTTCTGACCCTTGACAGAAGGGGTGTGTGTGTGTGTGTGTGTGTGTGTGTGTGAGTTCTAACTATTGGGATCCTTGCCATGAGACACGACAGTGAGTGTGATTGTGTTTGTGTTCTGGTTATAGGCACCCTCACCATAAAACAAGAAGGGGTGTGTGTGTGTACCTTTCATGTGAAAAAAGGGTGTGTGTGTGTGTGTGTGTGTGTGTGTGTGTGTGTGTGTTTAGTTATAAGGACCCTTGCTGTGAGTCAGGAGGGTGTGTGTTTGGCTATAGGCACCTTCACCATGAGAGAACAGTGGGAGTTTGTGTGTGTATTCTGGCTGTAAGAATCCTTGCTGCGAAATACTATGGCAAGTGTGTTATGTGTTCTGCTTGTGGGGACCCTCACCACAATACCTGAGGTTCTGGGTGTGTGCGTTTTGACTATAGAGACCTTTGTGAGACACAAGGATGATCGTGTGTATCTATGTGTGACCTTGCCATGAGAGAAGAGGGAGATTGTGTGTCTGTTCTGGCTATAAGGAGACAAGAGTATATGTGTGTACAAACAGGTGAGGGTTTAGGTGTGTGTCCAGTTATGGGGATCCCCACCAACATATATGAGAGCGAGTGCATGCAGGTTGGTTGACTACAGGGACTTCTGCAGCATGGCACTATGGCAAGAGTGTGTTTTGGCTGTAGCAGCCCTCACTTGCTCTGAGACTCGAGGGCATGTGCGTCTGTGTTCTGGGCGTAGGAGCCCTCACCATGAGACTTCAGGGCATATATATGTGTGTGTGTGTGTGTGTTTGTTCTGGCTACCAGGACCTTCACATGAGATTCAAGGGTGAGTGTCTGTGAGTTCTAGCACTTGTGCTCCTCACTGTGAGACATGAATACAACTGTGTGTGTTCTGTATCTATGGACCCTTCACATGAAACATAAAGGTGTTTGTGTGTGTTCTGGATATACGAAATCTATCAATGAGACACAAGGGCAAGTGTGTGTGTGTGCTCTGCTTATAGGAATCCCTGCTGTGTAACACAAGAGTGAGTGTGTATCTGTTTTGGATTTAAGGGTCCTCACTGAGAGAGACGAAGGTCTGGGTGCATGTGCGTGTGCATGTCCGTGCATGGGTTCTGGCTGTAGGAATCCTTGCCATGAGACACAAGAGCAAATGTGTTTCTGCATGTGCTGTTTATAGGGACCCTCACCGCAAGAGGGGTGTGTGTGTTCTGGCTCAGGAATCCTCATAGTGAGACTTGTGAGGAAAGGGTTGCCTACAGCAGTGATTTTCAAACTTAAGGTCAGGACTCAGTACTGGGTTGCAGAGCTTCAGGTACTGGGTCACAGCACCCCCTGCTGCCACTGCCAAAAGACTGGAATGCATTGCTCAAAGATGTAGTTCTTGAGTCGTGGGCATAATGATTTCTTTCAACTGGAAAAAAAGTTTGAAAACCACTGGCCTGCAGGGATCCTTGCCATGATACTTAAGGGTTTGTGTGCTTTTTGGTGTCAGGGATCCTCACTATGGGACGGAAGGATGTGAGCATGTGTGTAGGACATGAGCATTTGTGTGTCCTGCTGTAACATACTTGGGGGTGGGGATGTGGGTAACTCAGATCCCTGCAAGGGCAATGTGGGGGGAACTCTCCCCCCAAACATGTTTCTTCCATGGACCCAGCTACCTTGCAGACTTCTATGTAGCTCAAACCGTCAATGTGCCAGTTAGCTTCCCTTTCGAATAACACCCCCCCCCCCGAAAGAGACACCCCTACACCTATCACCTCTTGGGCTAATTGCCTCTGCCAGACACAACACACTGTCAGGGCTGGTTCTACTGTGAGGCAAGAGACAGACATGGCTTCAGGTGACAGTTCGTAGGGGTGCCTAGCCCCCCTGAAGATCAGCCTGGCTCCTGCCTCTTCAACTCTCTCCTAGCAGCTCAGGCACTGTTAGTCAACCTGCAGCTTTAGTCATGTAGGCAGAGTGCAATTTAAATCCCTCTGCAGGCAGACACTGGAGATTTATGCACTTTGGAATACTGTTTTTAACCTCCATGAATAAGATGGGGGGGGTGCCAAATCAAAATTTGGCTTGGGGTGCCACAACCCCTTGAGCCAGCCCTGCACCCTGTTCTCATACCCCTCCCGAACACTGCTCCCTACACCTATAGCTGCAGGTGGATGGCTTCTTCGCCCTCAAGCCATTCAGAGATAGTGCTAAAGGCTATATCCCTCCGCAGCCACAGACATGCGCCACAACCACTCTCTTTCTACCACCAGATAACCCCTCCACCACATCCAGAGACACTTCCATGGCCACCCCCCCAACTAACCCCCTTCTCCCATCCAGACATACCTGCCTTGACCACCCCTTTCATACATGGTCATCTTCCTGCTCCCCTCCCGTGCTGGTGACCCCACCATCCATGGAAACCCCTTGACCATCTCCACCTCCCTCAGATACTGGTAGCTCCTTACCTCTGTGTCCCAGAAGCATCCATGGCTATCTTCCCTCCCAAATAACTACCTCTCCTTCCAGCTTGGTCTGTCTGACCACCTCTGGTCCATCCACAGGTGAGGATTGATTGATTGATTGATTGAAAATAATGTGTGCCCAAAATTCAACAGCTCCCAGCTGTCTCTAGCAGCCATCCCTTCTCTCCTAGCTCTCAACTACTAGGCCTTTGTTCTGCAGCTGGGATCTTGGCTCAGCTTTCATGCTGAGAGTGTCACCCAAGTCAGAGGAGCTGGCCTGATCTCTCTGGCCCTTTGCTGATCCGGGTTGGTTTCAGCTGATGCTGAAGGGCTCTGTTCACCCCACTCATCCCTGCCTTTCTTAGTCTGCCCTGAGAGCAAATTAATTCCTCCCCCCGCCCCGCCCAAGGGGCAGCAATGCAGCACACATGGGGTCATAATTCTCACTTTGTCACAACCCCCACTGCCATCTTCCACCCCTGGATAGCCCATTACCACCAATCCAGAGACACCCCCATAACCTTTTCCTTTCCTGGCTTGCCCCTTCCAGCATACTAGGAACACAAGACTGGTCATAGTAAGTGAGACCAGTAGTCCACCTAGCTCCATATCCTGTCTTCTGATAGTGGTCAATGCCAGCTGAGTCAAAGGGAATGACCAGAACAAACAATTGTTGGGTGATCAATCCCCTGTTGTCAAGTCCCTGCTTTGGACAGATGGAGGTTTAGGGACAGCCAGAGCTTGGGTCCGTATCTTTGAAAATCATGGCTAATAGTCATTGAGGGATGTATTTTTCATGAATTTATCTTGTACTTTTTGGACCCTTTTGTAGTCTTGGCCTTCACAGCATCCCCTGGCAACAGGTGACACAGGTTGACTGTGCACTGTAGGAAATAGTACTTCCTTGGGTTTGTGTTAAGTCTGTTGCCTCCAGGTTCCTGTGTTAGGTAGAGATTGGGCTGTGAAGGAGTAAATAACACTTCCTTATTCACTTTCTCTACACCTCTTATGATTTTATAGAGCTCTATCATATCTCCCCTTTCATCTCTTTTCCAAGCTGAACAGTTCCAGTCTTTTTAATCTTCCTCATATGAAAATGGTTCCATACCCCGAATCATTTTTATTTCCTGTCTTCATACTTTTTGCAGATTTAATATCTCTTTTTCTGTGGTGGAGAGACCAGGACTGCACACTATATTGAAGGTGAGGGTGTACCCACTTAGAGACAATTCCATAGCTATCTCCTTCATGCCCAAGTTAAACCCCAAACCCCCAGAGCTGGTGCCAGCCCCTGTGACCATCTACCCCCTCAGTAATACTGTTACTGCCCTCTCCTCCCACTCTCAGATAGCCCCTTAGGCCTATCCAGGCATACCTCCTGCAGCTATCTCCCTGGACAACCACCCTCCAGACAAAGACACTCTCCAAACATGCCCCCCCCCGCTGAGTCTCCTACCTCCATCCAGAGCATCCCCTGTAGCCATCTTCCCAAGATAGCACCCTACTTCCCATCTAGAGACATCCCTATGGCTTTCCCCCACAAAAAACTCCCTCCTCTGCTTCTAGATACCTGCCATGGCCAGTCCCCCTCCCAATCATCCCACCATCCACAGTCACCCCCCATAGCCATTGCCCCTTGCTCCTCCAGACAGCTCTCCGTCCCCACATTCACTGAACTGTCACGGCTGTATTCCCCCTCCTCGTAACCCCCTCCCCCAATACTGAGACACTCCTCTACAGCCAGCTACTCCCCATAACACGATCCACCTCATCCAGAGACAACTCCACAGCTCCGAGTGTGCCCCCTTCTGCTCACAGCCAGCTGTGTGGGACTCATGGCCCCAGTGTCCTGAATGCCCATGTCACTCTCTGGGAAGTATGGTGGGGATGGAGCCTCCAGGTGTTGCTGGGGAAGATAATGAGATGTGATGTTATCAAAGGCTGGGGGGGGGTGCACATATCAGTTGTTAAATGAGGAAGATTTGAAAGAGGGATGGGGCAAACCCCTGGGTGTTTTGGGGTGTCAGTGTGAACCCATACTGGGTGTCATGGAGGGGAAGGTCCCAGGCCCGATGCATGATCAGAAGAGGTTCAGCAGGAGGGGACTGAGGAGGATCCAATTGGCCAGTCTGTCCCCTGATTCCTACATGATGGAGCGTCTTAAGAACCACAAAGAACATGAGGGTGTGTGTGTATCCTAGTGGTACTAACCCTTGCATTGGGACACAATGGCTGTGAGTCCTGTCTGAATGGTGACATATGAGGAAGTTTGTGTGACTCTTGGTGGGACAATGTGTAAATTCACAGTCAGACACAATGATGTGTGTGTACTAGAGGTACAGACCTTTACACACAGACAGGAGGGTGCTGTGATGAAGTAGGAAAACCTCTTGAGTTACTGTGGTTCTTCTTTTCTGTTCCTGTTCTTTGGTGATGGTATT
>ML681973.1:31803100-31904241 GCA_007922195.1 Podocnemis expansa | reverse complement strand
CTGGATTTGGGAAGCTGGCTACAGGTAGCGTGGAGACCCTGGTGAATCGGAGAAAGCTCCACCGTAGCAGAGTCCCTGGTGGGCTGTGAACAAAGGGGATCCAAGAGGCTTTTCTGAGTTCTCCGTGACAGGTGCGTGTGCACATAAGCTGTACAGATCCTTGCCCTGGTATAAAGGTGTGCATATGTGTGTGTTCACTGGCTGTACAGACACACACTGAGATATGAGAATATGTGTGTGTGACTGGCTGTTACGGACTGTTGCAATGAGATACGAGGATATGCATGTGTATCCCAGCAAAAGGTGTGCATGTGTCTCTGCCATATGGACCCTCACCCTGAGTCACAAGTTCACATATCTGAGATCTGGTAGCATGGACCCTTGTTAGATACGAGGATGTGTGTGTGTATCGACCAGGGGTCCTGACCCGTGCACTCACACAAAGGCCTGTTTGTCATGGTGTTGTGGACTCCTGCTGTGAGGTGCAAGGGCATGCCCCTCTATCGCATCAGTACAGACAGGGGTTAAAGCATGCTGGAACAGCCCAGAATGCTGTTCTGGGGCCCACTATTTTTAGGAGATCAGCAATCCAGCCCCCTAAAAATAGAAAATGGTGCCAGAATGCTGCATGTCGGGACGGGTGGTGGGGTGGATTTTGGGGGTTGATATTGGGGGCTGGGGTAGATTTTGGGGACAGGGGAATGGATATTGGGGGTAATAGCTGGTGCGTGGGGGAGCGTGGGTGTATGGGAGGGGGGCCTGGATGTGTGGGAGGGGGGCCCGCCCAGTTAGGAGGATTCTGGGGCCTGCCAAATTATGCTTTAACCCCTGAGTACAGACATGGACTCAGAGACAAGAGCGTGTGTGGGTGAATCACAGGGGTATAGACCTTAGCACTCACATATGAGGGTTTTGTGTGTGTGTGAGCAATATGGACCCTCCCATTCAGACAGGAGAGCTTGCCTGTGTGTCCTGGACCCTGACTCTAGTGTCTGGAGGGTTGTTTGCATTATGGCTGTATGGACCACCTCAGTGAGACATGAGCATGTGTGTGTTCAGGCCATGCAAACACTCAAATACAATGTGATGGTGTACATGTATGTCTCAGCAGTAAGGACCCTTGCTGCTAGAAAAGAGGGTGTGTGTGTGTTGTTATAGAGACTCTTGCAGCACGACACAGGGGGTAGTATGTGTAAGTACATGTTTTTGTGAGTCCCCTTGCAGTACCACACAATGGCATATATGTGTCCCCCAGTGATAGAGAACCTTGTTTTGTGTCAGAAGGGGGTGTGTGTTCAGTGGTGCAGACTCTCGCGCTCAGATGGGAGAGCATGTGTTTCCTGGGGTGACTGATGCTCCCATTCAGATGCAAGGCCTTTCTGTGTGTGTCCACACACTCTCTCCATGGGACACAATGGAATGTCTGTGTTTCCTGGTGGTATTGACAGTAGGGTGTGTGTAGGTGTGTGACTCAGTCGTATGGACCCTAGCAGTGATGCACAAGGGTGTGTGTGGGTGTCCAGGCATTGTTGGCCCTCACACTGAGGAGACAGGAGAGTCTGCTTGTGTTATAGGTGCTCACACGCAGACAAAGGTAGTGTGCGTGTGTATGGGTGGGACACACCTCTTGCAGTCAGACATATGAGTGTGTATGTGTGTCTTAGCAGTACAGGCCCTTTCACTTACACACAAGGGGTGTGTGTGTGTATCCCAACTTGTGTGTTCTCTTCTGGTGCCTGATACATGCATGGACAATGTGATCTATGTGTAGGTCCCTAACACAATAGGTGGCTGTCAAGAGATGCAGCCAGTGCAGTTTCCTCCTTCCTCTTGTTGCTGACACTAAGGCAGGAATCCAGTGCTGTGTCCTTTCCCCTGATCTGTGGCCCCTGCTGGGCCAGTTAGTAAACGGGTCAAGGTGAGCGTTCTAATGTGGGGAGATCTCCTGAGTTCAGTCCCAGCTCTGGGAGAGGAATGGGGTTTAGTGGGCTAGCA
Organism: Podocnemis expansa; assembly: GCA_007922195.1. Classification (NCBI taxonomy): domain Eukaryota; kingdom Metazoa; phylum Chordata; order Testudines; family Podocnemididae; genus Podocnemis; species Podocnemis expansa. The sequence goes on along the minus strand of ML681973.1, from coordinate 31,902,246 downwards.
GGGGGAGCCTGGATCCAGGACCCCTGGGCCCTGTCTGTAACTCTAGGAATCTACCTAGGGATAAAAGGAGTCTTTTTCTGAAACCTAGGAAGCAGCCTGCAGGAGGAGGGATGGGTTGGGTTCTCCATAGCTCATCAGTCTCACCCTATGGCTGGGGTGCTTTGGGTTGGCTCTAGAGCTGTGTCTACACTGAGGGGCTCTTTGAAGTCGACTTAACAAGGTCGACTTTAAGTTGACTTAAAATTACCTTAGTAAGTTGACTTAAGGGTATGTGTACGCTGGAGACAGTGTACTACAGGAGTGTTGCTGGGCAGAGCCGTAACTAGCAAAGATGGTGCACAGAGCAAGGAGCCCTGGACTTGCCTGCCCCCACCCCCAGGCCCGATACGGCCTCAGCAGCCAAGAGTCCCCCAGGAGGGTCCCCTGGCGGAGGCTTTCCCTGCCGCCAGCAGGGACTCCTGGGGTTCCCCGTCACCTGGCAAGCACAGTCAACGCCAGACAGGAGGCTGCCTTTCCCCACCACAAAGCAAGCGCATCCAGCGTTGGGTAGGAGGGTGCCTTTGCTGGCTGCACTTGCTGGGTGGTGGGGAAAGGCACCCTGCGGCCCACCACTGGCTGCGCTTCCTAGGCAGCAGGGAGGGGCACCCTCCCGCCCGGCACTGGCCACACTTGCCAGGTGACAGGGAGAGGCACCTCCGGCCCAGTGGTAGCTGTGCTTGCTGGCTGGCACAGCCAGAGCCGGACAGGAGTTCCCTTCCCTGGCTCCCTGAGGAATGTGCCTTTAAGGCACATTACTCTTTGGGGGCAGGAAGGGTCTGGTGCCCTTTCAAATTGGCACCCAGGGCCTTGCCCTTTCGCCCCGCTGTAGTTACAGCTCTGTTGCTGGGCCCTGCCCCCTGCCTTGCCCTGGGGCCTGATCCGGCTCTGGGGGCCTGATCTGGTTCCAGGGCCCAGTTTGATCCCAGTCGCTGCTGGAAGGCAGCTTAGAGCTGGATCTGGCCCCTGCTGCCACCAGGAGGTAGCTTGGAGCCCAGTGCTGCCCCAAGCCATTTGATGCAAGTGGCAGGGCCCTGGAGCCAGATTGGGCTCTTGGTGCTGGATCAGGCCCAGGGGTGGGGCCTGGGCCCAGCCCCAGTTCCTAGGTCAACTTTACATTTAAGTTGACCTTAGGCACAGGTGTTATTAAGTCGACTTAAGCAATCGCTTAATACAAGCCCAGTTTGGCCATGGAGTTCCTCAGGTCCATTTAAGGGAGGTTAAATTGGCCTAAGGCTCCAGTGTAGACATACCCTAGGTGTCCAGCTGTGCCAACAGGGATGGGCTTGGATCAGTGATATACCCAGCAGGATAGCACATTCCCCTTGGGATTCTTGGGCTACCCTATCAGGGAGAAAGTTGGAGAAGGAGCCCCCTTCTGAGCCCTACTAAGCCCTCTACTGCTAACCCTGCCGAATCACACATGTGGTGCAGGACATCCCCGTGACACTGAGTGTGGGCTCTCATCACTGGTAACACCCAGCTGTTTGCCCATCTCTCTTTTGACAGGGACATGCATCCCCCTCATCTAACACCTCATGTGGGCCCCTGCTCCAACCCCCATCAACACGTGGCCTGAGCCTGACACCCCCAACAGTGCCCAGCAACCTCACTCTCCGTACTTTCCAGCCAGCATTCCTGGAGCCTGGTGACATGGGTATTTGGGGCCTCAGGAATCAACACACTGTATGGGGGCAGGGCTCTGTCATCATCAGCATGGTTATCCAGGGTGGGGGAGATGGCAGCCGCTGTCCCTGGCTGCGGGGGATCCCTGAGGGGAAATGGCTGTAGGGGCCTTTGGCTGGAGGGGGAGGGAGGTACCCTGTGGAGGGAGAGATGGGCATAGGCCAGGGACAGGGCCGACTGTACTGTGAGGCAAAAGACAGACATGGCTTCAGGTGACAGTTCTAAGGGGTGTCTAGTCCCCCTGAAGATGAAGCTTGTTCTGCTTCTTCAACTCTCTCCTAGCAGCTCAGGCACTATTAATCAACCTGCAGCTTAAGTCATGTAGGCAGAGTGCACTTTAAATCCTTCTGCAGGCAGACGTTGGAGATTTATGCACTTTGGAATACTGTTTTCAACCTCCATGAATGAGTTGTGTGTTGCCAAATCAAAATTTGGCTTAGGGCGCCACAACCCCTTGAGCGGGCCCTGGCCAGGGATATATGTCTGGCTGGGGGGATGGTGTAATCCCTGGGGCTAGTGTGGGCTGGTGTCTCTGGCTGCAGAGATGATGTGTGGGGGGGGGGGGGGGGGTGGTCACTGGCCAGGGGTGTAGAGTAGTAAGCAGCAAGTTTACAACAAACACAGGGAAATACTGCTTCACACAGTGCAAAGTCAACCTGTGTCTCTGGTTGCCAGAGGGTGTCGTGAAGGCCAAAAGTATAGCAAGATTCAAAAGAAAACTTGACGGACTGACCCTCCATGAACATATCAGTGGTTATTAGCCCAAGTGGTCAGGGATGCACTCCATGCTCTGGGTATCCCTAACCCCTGGCTGCCAGATGCTGTAACTGGGTGGCAAGGGATGGATCATTCTGTAATTGCCTGATCTGTTCATTCCCTCTGAAGTTTCTGGCTCTGGCCACCATGGGAAGACAGGAAGCTGAGCTAAATGGACCATTGATCTGACCAAGTATGGCTGTTCTCATGGATGGGGGGTGGGGGCGTGGGGAGGACTGTCTCTGGGTGCAGGGTTGGAGAAAATGTTAAGTGGATGGTGTAGGGGAGTGTCTGTGGTGGGGGAATGGTGTAAGGAGTCTGTGGCTGGGGGGATGGTGTAAATCTGTGAGGATTTTGTGCTGGGGGTGGTGTAATCCCAGAGGAATCTGTGTTTGGGGGGGATTGTATAATCCTGGGATTGTGTGATGGTAGTCTGTATCTGGGGAGTATGGTGTAATCCCATGGACATTTTGTATTTGTGGAGGAGGAGCATCTCTGGATGGGGGATGGTGTAGCGGAGCCTCCAGCCTGAAGGATGGTGTGATCCCAGGGAGATGGTGTAGGGTCTCTGGCTGGGGGCGGGATGATGCAATCACATGCGGTGGTGTAGGAGGGTGATCTCCCTCAACCTCTCTGCCATTCTCTCCATCCTGCCCCAGGGCATCAACCCACATGCCCACGTGTTCTTAGGCATTCTGAAGTTGTCCTCATCTTGCTTCTGATTCATTCATTCTTTCGTACATTTTTCTTTGATTCATTCTTGCGTTCCTTCTTTGTTCTTCGATCCACTCATTTGTTTACTCCCCCTTTCTTCTTTATACCTTCTTTCTAATATATCCACTCCTTTTTTTGGCTTCCTTCCTTCTTATTTATTTATCCTGTCTTTTTTTCTGATCCTTGATTCATTTGTTCATTCTCTGTAGTCTTTTTTATTCTTCCCATTTCCTCTACCTTGTTCTGATCTGCTTGTGCACTCTGTCTGTTTTCTCCCTGAGCACCCCCCACTCGCACCCTCTGTCTCTGTTGTCTCCCTGATCACCCCCCCCACTCACACTGTGTCCTCTTCCTAAGCCTCCCCTGCTCACACCTTCTGTCCTCTCTCTGAGCCTCCCCTGTTCATGCCCAGTCATCTCCCTGAATCCCATCTCCTGCTAATGCCCTCTGTCTTTATCATCTCCCTGAGCTTCCGCTGCCTGCTCACACAGTCTCACTGTCTCTCCATGCTCATTCTATCTCATACTGACCCTTTGCTGGCTTTCTTGTTCTCACTCTCACACTGATACCTCCCTGCTCTCTCTGTCTCTGATCCTTTCACTATATTTGCTGGCCCAGCACTTTTACCTCAGACTGGTGCTGCTCCAGGTGCCAGATGCTCACATACCAGCCTGAAGGGGGAGACATGCTGCAAACTTGACCTGCAGGATCCCAGGGGTTGAGATTGCTACTGCTGGGTAACAGGCCATCTTCAGAGGGGGGAGATAGGAAGCAGCTGAGACTCCCTGTTAGTCCTCATCTGATACAGAATGCATGGCCTATTTATACAGGGATCCCTCCTTGGCACTCAGATGCACCCAGCTCTGGGGTGGTAGGTGGGGATTGTTTATACAGGAACCTCCCACCAGGTGGTCTGGAGGTGCAGGAGTCTGTGCCCCAAACTCCCCTCAAGGATCAACACTCCCCACTTGCTGTCAGAGCAGAGCTAATGGGGTAATGGTTTGGCGACTGTGCAAATTGTATAACATCCTGAAGTATCACTTAGTGCGGCAGGCTGCCCCAAGGCTTGGGTTGGGGGTGGTGAGAGTGGTGAGGGGTCAGTGCCCTCTAGTTCCATGGCTTAAGACACACTGTATCTGCCCCCAGAGTCACAGGGAGAGGTGGGGCAGGGCAGCCTAATCTTCCCCTCCATCCATTTGTCAAATGGAGAGAGCAGCCCAGCCCCAGCCTGTGATCCTCCAGTCACCCACTTATGCTGCCCTCCACACCCCCAGAAAGACTCCCACAGGGTGGGCTGGCCCTTAAGGGGAGTGGAGCTTGACTGATGGGCTGGCTGGAGCAGGCAGAAGGTATCCAGACAGAACTGGGGCTGGGGCTGGGCCTCCTGGGAGCCGTTCGGTAGTGCTGAAGTAAATCTGAAATCCTGAGGCTCTTGGGAAGGGGGGGGGGGGGGTGGGGGTAGATAGCCAAGCTGCTGAGTTGGCTCCCCCGGTTTACAAGACCTTCCAATAACAAATCAGCCTCCATTGCACAGGAAGGATCCTACAATAACTAACCTAGTGACATTTCCCCAGCCCTTGGCAGGGTGCGTGTATTCAGCTGTGGCTGGGGAGGGTTTCTCAGCCGCTGCAGTGCGGTCATGGGGTGGGTGTTGGCAGGTGGTGTGAGGGTCTTCAGTGTCTGCTACTCCCTAATCCTGTGGTTCTGCTTTTCCAGTAGGGTCCATTCAGTACTCGGAAGGGGGGGGAAGGGAGAGGAGCCAGTGAGGTGCAGCACACATCAAAAGGTCAGTGCAACCTGCTGCCCCAGAGAGACAGCACCTTCCCCGTGGGTTCCCCTCACTCCTCTGCAGTCGTGTCCCACTGTCCTGTGACTGAGATGCAGCTGTCTCTAGGGTCGGACATGGGTGCCATTTATACATGGACCTCTCACCTAGTGCAGCTGCCTCTGGGGTGTGGGTATGAGGGCCGATTATGAAGGGATTCCTCATCTGGGGCCAAGATGCAGTTGCCTCTGGGGTGGAGCATAGGGGCTGTTTACACAGGAATTGCTTGCCTGGTGTTGAGATGCAGCCACCTCTGGGGTAAAGTGAGGGATGAGGCTGGTTAGAAGGAGCATTGCAGGCTAATTTAGAACAGGACATTTTTTATCTGATAGAAACCATAGGAGGGATTTTTAGGGAGGCAGAATTTGCTGGGCTGGGATTTAGCCAGGAACCGAGGGTTTGCAGCAGGACTCATGGGAAAAGTGCTAGAGGATATTTAATGACCCAAAACCGTCAGGTCCTTAGTTTATGGCTCATGTGAAAAAAAAGACCCAGCAGCACAGTGCCCCCTAGCATTGCACTGGGGTCAGCAGGGACTGCAAGGGGAGAATGCCCCCTGCTGAGCTACCTTCCCCACTTCCAGGAGCACTGCGCACCCTGGTGCTGCACTGGGGCATTGGAGCCAGTGTTGCCTCCAAGAACAGAATGCCCCCTTCCAATTCTGCCCTTGCTGTGGGGTGGCTAAATTCTTGGTGTGCCCCACGCCAGAAGCAACTGCATCTCAGAACGGGTGATGTATCCCTTTTCATATGTCTCCTTGCAAAACAGTTTATGTCTTAATTGTTTTAAGAGAGGACAGGATTGTTTAGGAGTTAGATGAGTGGTGACTGGGAGCCAGGGCTCCTGGGTTCTATCCCAAACTCTGGGAGGGGAGTAGGGTTTAGTAGTTAGAGTGGAGGGGAGGGATTGGGCATCAGGATTCCTGGGTTCTATCCCTAGCTCTTACACTGATGTACTCTCCACTCCATGCCCTTTGCTTTTGACCTTTGCCATTTCCTGGCTAGGCACCCAGCAGTAAAGGCAACTACTTCTACAGGGATCCTTCACCCACTACTGAGAAGCAGCTGTCTCTGGGGTGGCACATAGGGGCTATTTATACAGGAATTTATTGCCTGGCACTGCGGTCTTTGGGTGGGGGATATTTATACAGAAATTTTCCAACTGTATGGGTCACCCCAACCCCTGGTGGCAGTATGCCAGTGTTGATTATACTCTGGGTATTATCTCCTTCCTGGTGGTTGTTTCCCCTGGCTCCATTGCAGGGACATTATCTTAGTTGCACTCCAAAGAGCACGAGGCACATGCTGATCCGGCTCTGTTCCATCTCCTTGGCCCTACTTCCTGCAGTCACATTTTTATGGAAGCTGTATGACAAGCCTGATACTGGGAGCTGCCCAGACCTGGGGCTAGCACCTAAGACACTTGACTCCCAGTCCCTCTGCTCTCATCACTAGACCTCACTCTCCTCCCAGAGATTGGCTAGAACGGAGAACTGTCAGCTCTTAGTTCTTCCTCCCTCCGCCCCTCTTCAACCTCACACCCTTGGTTTATTCTCCATCTTTTTGGAGTAGTATGGGGGGGGGTCCTCTCAGGCATAGTGTCTCAGAGGGTGTGTGATTTGGCACCATGGTGACATGGAGCAAAAGGGCTAAGTGGGTAGTAGTTGGTAGAGATTTGCTGTGGAGTGTCACTGTGTGATAGTTTGTGTCACTGTGTAATGCATACATGCAATTGTATCTTGGGTTTGACAATGTGTGTGTATAATCACCTCTGAGTGTGCAGTGCATGAAACTGGTTTCTAGTGTGTAAGAGCATCATGTGTGCTAACAAGTTTGCGCAGCTTTGCCTGGGGGTGTGATTGTGAATGCATGCTTTTATGTCTAGTGTGATTGCATGTGATTGTGGACGTTTATGTGCGTGACAGCCTGCAACTTTCTGGATAAAACATATCTGTAGGATTGTCTGTGTGTGAGTTTGGGCACGTGATTGATTGTGAGGTTTTGGGTGTGTGATTGTGCACATGAGGTCTGTGTGATAGGGATTAAATATTTGTGGTTTGCAGATGTGTGCCTGTGATTGCATGTAGGGCTGTGGTTGTGTGGGGGGGTGACAGTGGCTACATAGCTGTGGACACAGTCTGCCTAGCAGGACCCTGTGCTAGTCCTGGCACTTTAATCAGCTTCCCCCAGCCTGTTTGGAGAGAGCGAACTCCCAGCCTCAATATTTAATTAGGACGTGAGCAATTAATACGTCCCACCCGGCTGAGGTGGGGGGGGCTCCCAGGGATCGTTAACATTAATGATGCATTCAATACAAACGAGAGGCCATTAATATACAAAAGGCTCTGATTGATTTTAATCAGCAAGTTCTGGAAGGAAAATGGCTATTGTGAGACAGGCAGGGCTGACAGATGACACTGCCCTACATGCAGCCACCTCTGGGGTGGGGCATGGGGACTGATTTTATCGGGAACCATTTTCTTTGTGCTTAGGTGCAGCTGCTTCTGGAGGGGGTCGTAGAACCTCTGTAGACAGAAATTATTTACCTAGTGCTGAAATTTAGGCACTAATTTGATAGAGAGCTATGCAGACCCTTCCCACCCTAGATTAGGGCCCTCTATCATGCTGGGCGCTTCAGACATTCAGTGGGAAACTGTCCAGATCCTGAATTCCTCACAGTCTGTTTAGACTGTACATGTTTTATTCTCCCCCATTTCCAGATGGGAAGGCTGAGGCCAGGAGCAGGGCAGCTGTATGGCTTCTTGGGCGATTGCAGGCAGCCCCCCAATTGCCAGTCTGGTGTGCACCTTTTGGTCGGTGTGTCCATGTAACCCCCAGGTCACGGGGAGTCTATGATGAAGGAAGTAGCCTCAGTGTTGCATGGTGGGTCCTTGGTGTGCTGGGAGAGTCGTCTCCCCACCTCTTTCCATTTTGTCTGGGTGTGTGTTGTTCCCTTAACTGTGCCCTGACCCCCCTCTGCTGCTTGCTGGCCCTTGCCTGGGGAAGGCAGGCTAGGTTATCCCCTAGGGCATGCTGTCTGTGCACATTTGGTGAGCATGGGCTGGAAACAAACTGCACAGGGTGGGGGGGAAGTGAGAAGGAGGAGGACAGAGTCAGTGACAAAGCTATTGATGTGGCGTGTGGGCATCGGTGAGAGGACTCAGCCCTGCAAAGTTCCAGTGGGTGACCAGGACTCCCAGGGAGGAGCGATTTACTATTCCATCGCCGTGGCGACAGCAGAGGGTTGGAGGTCTTCAGGGCCCACCTAACAATACTGCCCAGTCACCGCATGCCCACAGAAAACTGTTGCTACAGTGAGGCCTGCAAATGGTTGACCAGGGCCCATGTACTTGGAGCCAGAGCTACCAACAGCTCCGTGCGGCCCTGCAACAGGCACTGTAGCTGCAATAGCACGTGCACTGCACAGCTGCAGCAGCACATGCTGTTCCAGTTGCATGACTGCAGCTGCACAGTACCAGCAGGACTTGCAGCTGCAAAACTGGAGCATCTCAAGTAGCCACAGTGGCACAGCTGCTGCCAGCCAGTCAGAAAATTGCAGCTGCGCACTGTGCTTGCCCCCTTGCACCACTGTCTCATGGTGCAGCTTCAGTGACACACGCGTGACTGCAGAGGCTGCTATCTATGCCCCTGAACAGACTGGCAGACAAAACTATTTGTGCACCAGTGTCCGTGCACATGCCCGTGTACACATGCCCACTGTGGATTGTGCCCAAATACTGAGTCTCTTGCTCTTGAGCATATGAAAAGGCAACATCTCCCCCGCAACACGAAGTAGTGTGCACCTCCATGGGGCACTGGTCGGACTGCATAGCAGAGATGAGGCCTGCCCATCCCCAGGGGAGGGCTCTTGTGCATGTGTGTAACGTATCTCCTGCAGAAGCTCACCTCCTGCTTTATCTGAACATCTGGAGATGGGGTGATAGGCTGGGCTGGCAGGAGACAGGTGACTCTGGGATTGTTAGCTTCTGGGACTGAAATTCTGTGGTGCCAAGAAAGTGTACGAAGAGGGAGCAGGGAGAATGTAACTGTACAGCACCACAGCGTTGCACACACACAACACACTCAATGCATCATGTGCAAATGCACATACACGTCCTATACAAAAGCTCAGCATATTGTGTGCATGTGCACTCCCCCCCCCCAGCAACTCAAAGCATTGTTTGCAGCTCCATGCATATACTCAACACACCTTGTACAAATCCACGCACATTCCGGCTCTCTTGTGCACACAGCACATGGCCTTGTGAAATCTGTGAATGGCGTAGGCCAGTGGTTCCCAACCTTTTTCAGGCTGGGTTCCCCTTTTTAACAGAAAAAAATCTTTGTGGCCCCCCTGGCTGATTATGTAATGTGGCCTGGACCACTCTGGCAGCGCCACTGGGACAGCTGGCAAGCAGTGCTGCCACCGCCATTGCCCGTGCTGCTGGGGAGCCAAGCCGCGGAAGCTGTGGCCCCGTGCCCAAGCCCCTGCTGGGGAGCTCCCACAGCCTCATCACCCTGTCTGGATCTGGCCATGGGAGGGGAAAGACAGACCCGGCAGGGAGCATCAGGGCTGAGCTGGATTCTGGCCCCAGTAGGGAGAGGCTCTGCGGACCCACTGCAATATGTCAACGGACCCCTGGGAGTCACCAGACCACAGGTTGGGAACCACTGGCATAGACCAAAGCACATATAAGACACCTCTTGGTTATGTGCAGAAAACGAGAATTCATTCCCTGGAACGCAACTGTGCCCCACGCATTGGGTAAGCCTGGGTTTGTCAGTATACACACGGTCCTGTGAAGTTGCCGCTGGTGTGTGCATATAAAGAACAGTGGCACAAAAAGACACATAGCCACACCGGGCAGCCAGGGTGCACACACAGCTGCGTTGCCACTCAGTGGTTAAAGTATAATTTGAGAGGTCCCGGTACCTTCCTAATCTCTGGGCCCCCTTCCTGCATGTGTGGGCCCAATTCTTCTAGATTCTGGAGTCTGGCCCCCAGCACTTTGGCCTGCCAGATTAGTGGGCACAGTTCTGGGGGGTTCCTGCTTGCTTTAATCCCTGCTGCTGCTTAACCAGCAGGGAGTGGAGCAGGAGTGCTGGCTGGGAGGAGCTTCTGGCTGCCCTAGGGGCCACTGTAGGGAGCCGAGTGTGAGTGCTGGCTGAGGGGAGCTCCTGCTCCAGGCTGCTTTACAGGGTGCTGTAGGGAGTGTAGCAGGAGCACTGGCTGGGGTTAGCTTGAGGCTGCTCTAGGGGGCTCTGTAGGGAGTGGGGCAGGAGTGCCAGCTACGGGGAGGCTGATTTTGCTTGTGGGGGTGTATTTCTATCCTATGTTGTTAATTTTTGGGAGACTAATGAGGGGTTATGGCCATATGAGGCAGGAATCTCTGTGGCATGAGAGATGTGAGGGGTCTGGTGCTTAGAGGCAGCACTGCTTGCCCTTGGTATCCTCTCATCCTGGTGGTCGCTAAGTGATGCTGAGATGATAATATCCCTGGATCAGGCCTCAGGCTGGCTGCCATGCCAGCTGGACTACAGAATGCTGGTGCGCTGGGTCTCTAGGGGTGTTGGGGGCGTGCGATTAATTGTCCTGGTGTCTCAGGTTGAGGAGCTAATATCCTAAGGTGGGTGGGTACCAAGGGGGGCCAGGGATGAATGTGACTGGGAGTGTGAATCCTGGTGCACGTGGATCCCTCGGGGGTGGGGTGGGGTGGGGAATCCTGGTGCTAGTGTCCTGGGCCATGGATCCTGCTGGAGAGGTCTAGATTGTCAATCCTAATGCTAATACTTGGGGTGTGGATCCCACTGGAGTGTGAATGCTAGCGCTAGCCCCATTGGGCATGGATCTGCTAAGGCAGGCTAGGTTGTGAATTGTGGCCGTTGGTGTGGCTCTGTCTTGTGTAGGGAAGGGAGTGGGACTGGTGGAATCAGGGGAGCCTGGCCCATTGGAGGGCTTTGGAGCCATGCTTTTTATCTCTTGTGACTTGCCTCCTGTGGTGCTGAGGTGCCAATGGGGTGGGAGGAGAGTCATGGTCCCGTCTCCAGGGAAAATAAGTAATCCCAGCAGCGAGGCTTGCTAAAGACCCTGCAACAGCAGATGGGCCCACACAGCCTTGGTGCTCCCATGAGACCCTACAATAACAAACCAGCATGGGTAGTGCTAACACTCTCGACAGACCCTCCAATACCAAATTGATACACGTACCCCACTGCTTCTGAGAGACCCTACAATAACAGCCCACAGGATGGGTGCGAGGGACTAGTTTTGGACTCTCAAAGGATAGTGGATTTCGACAGTGTGTTTATGTGAAGAAAAGTTTGAAAAGGGATTTCAAAGGTAAGTGCGCTGATCTGGGGGTGTTTCCAATGCAAAGCTCAATGAGTGAGACATGCCCCAGGACTGCTGTGGAGCAGAGCTGAAGCCAGGATTGTGCAGTGGAGTGGATGGAGAGGGGGATGCAAAATGGCACCATGTAGCAGGGCCAAGATTAGCACCAGTGGATAGTGGGAACCCTTTACTAGGGCCCCTGATGTGCCAAGCACCACACTGATGCCAAATGTTATTGGGGTCCTGTCAGGCTGGGCACTGCACAGACATTGACCGAGATCAGATCTCCTGTTGGGCGGGTTACTGCAGAGACCCTGACCAAGATTGGGACCCCATCAGGCCAGTGCTGCATAGACCCTAGCCAAGATCAGGGTCCCTGTGGGGCCATGGCTGGCATGGATCCTGATAGACTGGGGCCCCTATCCCCAGTGGAAGTGGAGAGTCATCCCTCATTTTGGTGGGTCTGCTACAAGTGGCCCTAAAGGTAAACTTTAACAGATTGAATTCGGGGATAAATCTGGTCCCCATGATCTGACTGCCTTCTAGTTAGAGATGAAGGTGCTGCCCTGCCCCCTGATGAGGTGCCTTGATTTTCAGGCTGGTGTGACTATAGGGGTAAATTTTAGAAGGGGAAGGTGCCATGAGGGTTGTAGCCCAGGGCCAGGTAAGCTGTTTACAGCTGCCATGGCTCCTGCACCTCTGCCTGCAGCTCTGATTGGAGGTGTCGCTAGTGTGGCATTAGCTGGGCACTGGATCCTGGCAGTGAGTATTTGCCATGGGGTATGGAGTAGGGGGCTGGAGATGCTGGGGTTGGCAGAGAAGTGTGCTGCTCGCTGGGCGGGGGCCAGCACAGAGCACTCGCTTGCACACATACACCCTGTCTGGTGTGCAGCCAGTGAGTGCTGCGTGCTAAAGTGTGGCAAGGGGCTGCTTCAAAGTGGACAGCAATGGGGATGAGAATTGCAGCTGCGTGTGTGGCACGCACCAGTGAAAGTGTGGGTGTTTGAGTGTGTGAAATCCAGCCTTGTCCCTGTTGCAGTGGGGGCAGGGTGGTGCCAGATTGACCTTGGGAGCTGAGATCAGAATCCAGCCCTGACCCGGCAGGAGTCAGGGGTGACTGACTCTTTTGGTTGTTAACTGGCCCTTGTTTGCTCTTAAAGGTGCAGGTGTGTCAAAAGGACTAGCGTAGGGAGGAGCGAACGGGTGCAGCGAGCCTCAGGGGAATCTTTTAAAGAAAGTAAACCCTGAAATTTAGCCCTGGTGGGCAAGGGGGATGGGCTGTCCCAGCTGGCAGGGGCCAGAGGCATTGTGTAGGGCCCAGATGGCTGGCATGCCCATGGCACGATGCATTGTGTCGGCCGCTCCAGATGGATACGAGTGTGTTTGTAGTAGCCCTGAGCATTGCTGGGGTGGAAGTGTTATACAGGGTCACCTTCTGGCACCTCCACCCCTCTAGAGCTGTTCCAGGGCTGGCCGTTCTATCTTGCCAGCCCCAGAATGGGGTGGGTCACTGAATGCAACAACTTGCCCTGTCTCTTTAGCTCAGAGACCCTGCATTTGAGGTGGGAGCAGAGCTCCTAGCCTAACCTGCTGTGCCAGATTTCAGCCCCCACACCCCACTCCAGCAATGGCTGCTCGTCAGGATGTTTGTATGAACAATCCTTTTGCCCCAGCATCTCCCAGCAGGGGGCACTGTGGAGAGTGAGGCAGGATCCCTGGTTGTGGAGAGACCTCCTGGCTACTCCAGCCTAGCCTGTCCAAGTGAGGGGCATGATGTGAACAGAACTAGAGTCCTACCCTCAGTCTAGGGTGAAGTTACGGGACGCAGATGCCAAGTTCATGCCCTCTTTTTATCCCTAATGGCCTGGAGCCTACTGGAGTGGAACTTGCAGCCACAGAGCAGGGAGATGGATGGGAGAGCGGTGAGGGTGGTATCTCCCACTTTTGTTTGGGCAGGGGGTACAAGCTCACAAGATGTGGAAGCTGCTGAGGACTGTGAAGCCAATTGGGGAGCCAGCCTGTTCCATCCCAGGTGTAACACTGTTCTAGTGCTCTCCAGATCTTAGAGCCCACAGCCCCTTATAAAGTCCAACAAGAGAAGCTGGGTGAAGGGAAATCTGCTGATGATTGGAGGGATAAAAGGGAGAATTTAATTCATCCTTGTGTGTCTCCAAAAACACCTGCCACAGGGATATGGTGCCCCTCCCATGCATATCCCTTTCCCCCTCGAACCCTGGGTCCAGGAAGGAGTTGGGAACGAAAGAGAGAGAATCTCATCCTCGGGCAGGGGAGGCATGTGTGGTTTGTTATGTGCAGCCCTGTGTGGAAATATAGATCATGGATTTCTTGCCCCGTCACAGAGATGCAGCAAGAACTAGGGTGGGATGTGTGGGCCCTTTAAACAGGGATGCCTCACCCAGCACAGAGATGCAGCAGCTTCTGGAGTAGGCCATGTGGACTTTACTAACCACACAGTGACACCATGATTGGAAAAAGAGCACGAAGGAGAATCCCACAGCCCAGTGGTTCCCCACGTTTTCTCTGCCATGGCACACCTTGCTACCTTTAATTAATTTGAGGCACACCACTATATAGTTGCCAAATGAACTCATGAATATACATGAACCAGTGAGCCAATCAAAAGCTCTTTGAGTAGCTTTTCAAAAAATTTTGTGGCATATCTGCCCAGCCCTGATGGCACACCCATGTGCCATGGCACGGTGGTTGGGAAACTGCCACAGCCGATCCCTATGGCCAGGGCTGGTGGGAATTGTCTCACTTGGAATTCCTCTGAGATGCTGGTGCAGAGTGAGAATTGTAAGGTCCCTGGCCATATGTGGGGGGCAAGGAGAAAGGAATGTTGCTGGAGCATGGGTGGATTCTGGATGGTGGTTGGGAACTGCATGTGTTTGCAGAGGAGTCTCAGTGCTGTGCCTTGGGTTGTGCGAGGGCTGGCTAGAGAAAGGACAGGAGGAGGCAGGGACTGGGAGTGTTTGTTGTCCTGCTGCAGGCGCTGGGAAAGGAGAGAAAATAGCAAATTTGTTCCATTTAAAATGTTCTGCTATCCATGCCTGCCTCGAGGTGCAAACATTTCCCAAGGACTGGAGTCAATTTTCATTCTCTCTGCACAGACACAAACATATTTGTACGATAAAAATGTCAGGCTTGGGATGGGGGAAATATTCTGGGTCTACTGCAGCATTGCTGGCCTGTGGCGAGGCCTTTTCAGTCTCATATCCAACCACAGAAGCAAATTTATTCCAGGGAGAAATCAGGATGGGTTGCCTCAGTAGCTTGTCTTAGAAGCTCATTTCTTTGTTAACAACTACAGGAGTCTGTTGTGCAAGGTGCTGCTCGGACAACTGACTGAGAACGTGAGCCTTTTGGGTCAAGCACTGTACAGACACACAGTGAGAGACAACCCCTGTGCTCAGGAGGGTGGGAAACTGAGGCAATAAGTGGGCCAAGGCCTCATCCAGGGTCCCAGCCTCCCCTCCTCTAAACCACAAGTCTCCATTCCTCCCCTGAGCTGGGGCTAACACCTGGAGTCCTGACTCCCAGGTCAGTTCTCTACCTGACTGCCAAGCTGACTCCTCAGCTTTATGCTCTGGGCTATGGCTCTCATTTGCCAAGAACAGTTGCTATTTCAGCACTGCAGAGTAGCTGGCTTTGTATCTTGGGGTCAGGGTGTGCAGAACCTGGCGTGGCCTCTATTTGTGCTCCCTGCTGCTCCCCAGCTGTGGGTCTTGTCTGGCCTGATCACCCTGGGCAGTGCCTGCCTGACTTTGTCTGGGAAATGGGGAGCTGAGCTGCGAGAAAGAAGCCATGCTGTGTTGTGCTGTTCCTGGGATTGAGAGCTGGGGAGGGGTGCATGTGTGTCGCATTTGTGTGCACGTGCGTGTGGGTATGAGTGCGTGTGGTCCCTGTGTGTGTGCATCTGTATGTGTCTGTGTGCTCTCTGAGTCTGTGATGAGCATGCAGCTGCTCAGCATGAGCATATTGTATGCTGAGCTTCTGTACCTGTCTGTTGTGTGTATGTATGAGACTGTGCTTTGTGTGTGTGTGTGTGTGTACTGAGTGTGTGGTTGTGTTTCTGTGCATGTAGGTGTGTCTTTGTGCATACCTCTCTGAGTGTGTTTGTGGGTGCATTTGGTGACAGGATTGTTTCCCCTCCCACCAACTGTGCTTAGAGTGTGTGTGTGTGTGTGTGTGTGTGTGTGTGTGTGTGTGTGTGTGTGTCCAAGGTCCTAAGAGCTCTGCACTCCAGCCCTGGGCTGCCCCTGTGTGCCTTTGCATGGTGGGAAGGAAACAAATTGCATTAATACTCTTGGTTGTTTGTGTTGTCCTTTCTGGTCTAGCAAGGGCTGGGTGGGACCTGGGATCCTGAGTTCTATCCCAAAGTGGGGAGGCGTGTGGGGTCTAGAATGAGTTACAGCCAGGGGAGCTGGGAGCTGGGAGCCAGGACTCCTGGGTTCTGCTGTCCCGAGTGCTGAGAGGGGTGCAGGGTCTAGCATGTCTCCACAGCTTCTCACTCTCAGACAGGAAAAGCTCCGCATTACTTGCATCTCAAGAAGCCTGTGACCCCTTGAAACCTGCTGTCCCTCCTGTCCCTGCCTTCCCCCACCCCATGCCCTATCGATCATAATTCGGCTATTGATCCTGCTGCCCTGAGGCCGGAGCTCTGGCTGGAGAAAAATAGAGCCAGTTGAAATCTCTAATGATAATGCAGAGCCAGCGCCCCCATCTGCCTATCCCTATACACAGCCTACATCTTCCTAGGGAGTGACTTTGTTCCCCTCCCTGGGGGGATAGGCTATAGGGAGAAATCCTTTTCCCCAGGGGAATAGATTGCAGGCCCACCCCAGTTAATGGCACATAGCTATTTTCACCTGTAGATCGCCAATTCAAAACCTGTCCTGGTTGGCCTTCCCTCTCTGCCTGAGATGAGTTTGCTAGGTCTTAGCCCAGACACAGCCACTGTGGATCCCTGTCTGATGGTTCAGATCAACATCGAGATGCCCTCTCCCCAGTGTGGGGCACACTGGGGGAAATGTGTGCTTCAGGGTAGCATCTTTCCCCATTCCTGACTCTGCTCTGGGAAGACTGGGATGATGCTGTCTGTCACTAATTAAGATCCCCCCATGCCAGGGTCTGTGGGTCAGCTGCTTGGGGGAGATGGGTGAATAAAGATATATGGGACTGTGCTACTTGGGGTATGGGATAGTGGTGGGACCCAGTGTGGGGAGAAGCTGGTGCTGGGAGAGGTGAAGGTGTATGGAACTGCGGCCACTGGAGAAGCTGTGTGTGGGTGTGCTATGTGATTGGGGGTCTCTGAATGGGTATGCCAGTGCAGGCTGTTCAGATGTGTGGAGTCTTCTCCCTGCATTCCTGCAGCCAGTGCCCACCCCCCCCAACGCCTCTGTGATGCGTGCCTCCAGTGTCCCCATATGCCTTTATCTATCTATCCCTCCCTCCCTCCCTTCAAGTCTTTCTCTTTCTTTACCTTCCTGTTTTGTTCCCTCTTCCCCACCTTCCCAAGCTGTCACCAGAGGTCACCCTTTCTCCTCTCCCACTCATGCCTCTTCTCACTTGCACCCAGGTCTGGCTGGGTACTCCCCATGTGCAGCCAGTCCCTATGGCCAGAGCAGATGGGATGAAGCGGGATTGTTGCAGTCCAAGGTCATGGAGTGTCACCAGAAAGAAGTGCTTACAGAGGGGCCAAGAACAGGGCTGGGGGATTGGGTGGGAGCCAGGCTGCAGGGCTGGAGTTAGCACGGAATTAATTGCTGCCCCAGCCTGGCCCTGCTGGGATGATTTATAGCCTGCCAGCCCAGAGTCCTGAACAAGCAGTTCAGAAGCCTGGCTGCTATGGGGGAGGCCAAGGAGTCGAGTGGCCGGCTACTTAGCGTTCCCTGTGCTGCATTGAAAGATGCTGCCTCCAGGAGGCACTGTGCTGCAGGGAGCAGGCAGAGGGTGCTCTTCCCAATAAGGTGCAGCGAGGCCTTGGGCTGCGGTAAGATCTTTTTCCAGCAAGATATAGAGCCAGCATGAGCTCTTGTGTTCGTTAAATCCTCAGGCACTGAACTTGGTGTCTCAGCAAAATCCCAGATGGGTGAACCCATTCTCACCTCCCCACAAAAGCTGCTGTTTGAATTTGATATGGGATTTTTCTTCACTACATGTCCACGAAAGTCAGGTTTCATTGCTGTGTGGGAGTTAAACAAAGGTGTGCACTATCCCCGAGGTGGCTACATGTCATTGCTTGGTGAAGGGTCCCTGTATAAAAATCCCTTGTGTCCCACTCCAGAGGTGGCTGCATCTCACTGCTGGGTGAGGGGTCCCTGTATAAACAACCCCTGCACCCCACCCTAGAGGTTTCTGTATGTTGGCACTGTGGGGTGGGGAATCTTTGTGTAAACAATCCCGACTCAAAAGTGTCTCCATCCCAACTTTACTGCTGTTGTGAACCGTGCTGCCAGGACAGAGGCCTGGTGCTGCTAGGGACTGAGTTGCTGGAGCTGTAGGTGCCCAGAGGTCAGAGCAGTGTGTGCGCTTGGAGGACATGCTGTGGTGGTGTTAGACTGACCTGAGATGCACTTAATTTTGGGGTGTTGTGGTTGCAAGTTGTGGGTCTTGGCAGAGGAGGCCTTAAGACATCTGGGGCCCAAGGCAAAGGCCCACTGTGGGCCCCCCCCCCACAGGTTACCCACTGGTGGTCCCAGCTCCTCTTAGCCATGCTCTCCCCTCCTGCAACCTCAGCATCCCGCCTGAAGCCACGAACCCTCCACCCCCACCTGTGGCCCCAACTTCCCACAGTCAGCTCCCTGCGATCCTGGTGCCCTGCCAGCAGCCCCAGTACTGTCCCACCACTGGTCCCAGCACAGCTGCCCACCATATATCCTGCAGAATGAGAGAGGCAGACACAGCTTTTGGACAATGTGAAAGGGCTTCTTACTGCTTGGGGCCCTGGGCAGGCTCCAGCTTCACCTACCCCAAAAGCAGACTCTGGGCCTTGGGCTGTGTCTGCAGCGCAGAGGAGAGGTGTGGAGAAGCAATGCAGCCTTGTGGGTAGGTCACTGGTTTGTGATTCAACTGACTTGGGCTGCATGCCTGCTTCAGCCACCATCTTGCTGGCTGAATTTGGGCAAATCATATCCCTGCTCTAGGCCTCAGTTTACCACTCTGTAGAGTGAGGTTAATGATGCTGCCCTGCTCTGCAAAGCTACTTTGAGATCTACTGATATCAGTCACTCGATCAGAGCTGGATGTTACTATTATTTTACACCAAATTAGGTGTGTGACATAAAATTTCCAGGGAGGCAGGGCACTGGAGTTTAAACCATGATGTTCAAGGTCAGTCCTGCTGTGCTGCAGTGTGTGGCATGGGTGCTCAGTAGGGAGTGCTCTCCCTTTGCAGTCTGTGCTACCTCAGTGCAGTACTAGGGGTGCTGTGCTGCAGTGTGCAACAGGGGGGCTCAGTAGGGGGTGATCTCCCTAGCACAACAAGTGACACCGAAGTAAAAATACTCCTGTTTTTGCCAAGCTCCTCTACGCAGAGCTAGGCATTGGTGCTGAGGCTAAGCTGCCTGTCCATGGGCAGATATCATGGCACAGAAAGCCAGCTCTTTAGGAAATTGTGTTTTCTTGCACGGGGGATTGTTAGGGAACTAGCTCCCCTGGTTTCCGTCAGCCCCCAGGTCTTGATGGGCTCCGAATGCTGCCATGAATGGCTGGTGCTGACACTAACATGATGATTGCGGGGGCCGGGCACAGGCGAGACAGACAAATTTGTTTCCTCAGCATCACCAGATGGCAAGTTAATTGGCATGTGCCAGCAGCGGAGGGGCCCTCCCATCATCGGCAGCGCTTGGCTGGAGGGCGGGGAGGTCCCTGCTGCCAGGGAGATAGCCACTGGGGGAATGGTAGATGGGGCATGAGAGCACGCTCAGCAGTGCTGGATTTCCTATTAGGCACTGTAGGCACAGTGACTAGGGCCTACAAAATTTTTAGGACCTACAAAGGAGGGAAAAAATTAAAAATGCAGGAAAAATAAGGCAAATCATGTGGTTTAGCATTAGAATAGTTTAAGGTGCCTCATGTCAACTGATGTAATTCAATTGGCATTTACCCCTCTTTTTGCACATTTTGGAGTGAAAGTGCCTAGGGCCTATGAACACCACAATCTGGCCCTGATGCTCAGGCAGGCATGCATGCAGGTATAGTGACAGCGCTGCTTGAATAACAGGGTTTGGGGGCTACCATGCTCTGTCTTATGGTCCTTGTATTTCTCCCTGGTTAAATTTGAAAAGACCCCCCCCCTCCATTTTCAACCATAATTTGAGCACTGACAGACATGTGCACAGGTACAGATAAACACTCGATAAGTGTTTCAATATACACATTTTCTAGGTGGATGCAAGAGAACAGTCTGGGTGCTGGAAAGGGGGCAGGAACTCCTGGGTTCTATATCTGTCTCTGGAATGGGAATGGGATCTAGTAGGTGCTAGCACAGCATGGGGAGCCTGGAAGCCAGGACATCTGGGTTCCATTCCCAGGTTTGGGAGGGGAGTGAGGGCTGGTGCATTACATTGGGGCAGGCTGCGAGTCAGATTCATGGATTCTAGTTTCAGCTGTGCCATTGACTAAAATAAGTAACTTTTCCTCACTCCGTGCCTCAGTTTCCTCATCCACCTTTGTCTGTTTAGACCAGGGGTAGGCAATCCCTGGCGCGTGTGCCAACAGTGGCACATGAACCCATTCAGAGCAGCACACAGTACCCGCTATGGCACCACAGAAATTGCTGCTCATGCCACTGAAAGCCACTCTGAGATGCTTCTTTCAGTGGTGGCTGGGTACAGAGCTCCCTACTGTGTCCCAGGCATGTTGCGTGAAGAAACAGCCTAGAGTGGCTTCTCTCCATGGTGTGCCACTGGAAAAGGAGCCACTCTGGGCAGCTTCTTTCCATGGCACACCTGAGGACACACCCCCACCCCCATCCCCAGGCATGCAGCTGAGAGGAGCAGCTCTGGGCTGCTTCTTTCCAGGAGCAGCTCCTTTCAGTGGCATGCCTGGGAAGTGCCTCTCTCCCTCTCCAGCTGTAGCCACTACTGAATTTTCAGATGGCTACTGCTTCCTTCTGTGAAGGAGGCCATTGGCATTGGATGAACATCAGGGAGGAGAGGCCAACATGGGGGTCAGCAAAGGTTGCTGACTCCTGGTTTAGACTGTGACCTATTTGTGATATGCATTATCTCTCTGTGGTTCTGCACAGTGCCCAGCGAGAAAGGGTCCCTGATTTTGTTTGTGTGTGGGCGGGTGCGTGGCGGATCTGTGCAGCACCTGATATGAGGGGCCCAAGATCTTCATCAGAGGGTCTGTGCAGCTCCTGGCATTATGGGGACTCTGATCTTAGTAGGAGTGGCTGGCGCAATGTGGCACCTCGATGAGTCCTCTCGACTGTACAATGCTGCAAATGAGGAATGATGTTAACACAAGATGCTGATGTTCACACACCCTGCATGCATCTGCCCTCATGGGCATTGCTGCCCTGAAAAAAGGATTGGGGCTAGGGCCCTGCTCCCCTGCCATGCAGCCCTGCCCCAGAGCCTGATCTGGGAGCTAGATTGGGCTCCTCCCACTATTACACCAAGTAAATTGGCAGCCCAGCCTGGATCTGGCCCCTGCGACTGCCAGCAAGTAGCAAGTGGACCTGCCCCAGATCTGGGTCTTCCTGCTGCAGGCCAGTGGCAGGTGGCCTGGGCCTAATCCGGCTCCAGCTGCTGCCAGCCAGTGACAGGTGACTCTGGCCCATATCTGGCCCCAGCCACTGCTGGCAAGTAGCAGATGGACTTGCCCCAGATCTAGCTCCTGCTGCTGCTGGCCAGCAGCCCTGGCCGCTGCTGGCAGCCCCAGCCCAGATCCAGCCCCTACTGCTGCTGGGACAGGGCTGGAGACATGGGGGGGCTTCAACCCTTTGGACCCAGCAGCAGTGATGCCCCTGCCTGCCCTCCTGCTTGCATGCTCTCAGCCTGCCTCAGGCGCACACACAAATCGTACACCGGCCCCCTTCTTACATGCTGTCATCCTGCACCATGTGCACACACCCTAGTGGTCCTGGCCCCTTTGCACACATAGTCACCATGCCCCATGCACACTTCCTGTGTGCTTCTGCCCTCTTCTTTCATGCTCCGTACACCTTGTGTGCACACACCCTTTGCACACCTGCTCCCTCTCACCTTGACACTTTCTTTCTGTGCAGGGAAGGAGGAATACGTGGCAACCTTCAAGGGCAACGAGTTCTTCTGCTACGACCTGTCCCACAATCCGATCCAGAGCAGCACTGATGAGATCACTCTGTCCTTCCGCACCCTGCAGCGTAACGGCCTCATGCTGCACACGGGGAAGTCGGCTGACTATGTCAACCTGTCACTCAAGAGTGGGGCTGTGTGGCTGGTCATCAACCTAGGGTCGGGTGCCTTCGAGGCGCTAGTGGAGCCCGTCAATGGCAAGTTCAATGACAACAACTGGCATGACATCCGGGTGACCCGGAACCTGCGCCAGGTATGCACCAGCACCATTAGGGACAGGGTGGAGGAGAGCTCGTACTAGTGATCTTCCTGGGTGGCACTGTCTCTGGTGTTTCCCTGCCACATGGCATTGCTGCAGGGATGTACCCCAGTGCTGCCCTTTCCAGACAGCATTGCTGGGATGGGAATGTCCAACCAGCCAGAATGCCCTACCACAGATACTTCAGGGTGCCACGGGTGGGTGTGGGTGCATGGGCTGTGGTGTTGATGGGCAGGGGACAAATGGGTAGGGAGCTAGGCTTTATCCATGTTTATTTCTTTGCCCCACGGCGGTCCAGATGCCAGCAAGAGGATGTGTCTTAAACAAATTAATCAGGGGTCCCCTCTGCTCTGTAAATTTTCCCTGTCCCTTCCCTAAAAGCAGAGCATTTCCCCTCAAAGTATATCTTCCTCTCCCTCCCAGAGCAGAATGTCTGGAGATGGCTGCAGTGGGATAGTGACACATCCATAAGATGCCTTGAATTCCATGCACTCAGCTCAGGGCCCTCCCATTGCTCCTCAGGCATCCCAAGCCCCCCCCCCCCCCAATGAGGGCAAGGATCTGGTGGTTGCAGTTAACTACCACAGCTAATAGGAAGGCTGTTTGGTGGCTAATTTGGGAAATGGGGTGCAGGGTCTTTCCCTGCTAGGGGGGGTGTTGGCTCTGATTTGGCCACAGGGAAGGGACTGGCTGGCTGGGGGTGGGGTGGGCAGGGAATGATATATGGGACCTCCCAGTGCTGGGGAAAGAACTCAGGAATCCTGACTGTAAATCCCCCTTGATCTGTCCGCTAGATATCACTCACCTTCTGGAGCTGGTGTAGAGCCCAGGAGACTGATGCCCAGCCCAGGCACAGAGGGATATGGGCTGTTCTGTACAGATGAATCCCGCTGCGCCAAGCTGGTCAGGTGCCTCCTGGGATAGAGGCCACTTCCCCCACGCGTTGGTCAGATCTCACCCCCACAGTGTTTGGCACAGTTGAGAGGAATTGTTGCCTGTGGCCAGTGAGGCCCAAGTGCTCTGCACAAAATCCACCCATTGCACTGATCCAAGCTGGCAGCTCCCAGCATCTCTGGATGTCTGAGCCTGCGTGATACTGCAGTGCAGAAGGCAAGGAGAAATGGACAGAGCCCTTCAGCCCTCTGCACCTCAGGGCTTGGCACCCGCCCAACACCCTCACCACTCTGTGATGGAGACCCCAGACAAGCCTCTTGGATCCCCTCTGTCCACAGCCAGTCAGGTCTCTGCCACGGTGGAGTCCCCTCCCGTCCAGCACCTCGGGTCTCCACACTCTGTGCAGCCAGCCCCCAACTCCAGGCTCAGAGGGTCAGATCCCTGCTCTGTCCGGTCTCCCTTGGAGGGGATTTCCTCCCCCTCAGGAGGGTCCCAATCGTCCCAATCAGCAGCGACTCTCAGCCAGTGTGGCAATCAGAGGGTTTATTAGCAAACCAGTTCATACAGCAGCAAGGACAGTTGGTATCAGCATCCTCAAAACAACCAGAAGTGAAACCCCCAGGGGATTAGGGCTACACCCCAGGGCAGGGTCCTGTCTCTTGGACCCCCATTTTCCCTCTTCTCCCTCCTTCCCCTGGGTCCTTTGTTCCCCTCCTAGCTCTGCCCACCTCTCCGCCCCCTGGCCCAACCAGTTGAATCCAGTGTGACCAGCGGGTGGTCCCAGGTACAGGCTCCCTAAACACTACCCCCCTGCCCCCTAGTGGCTCTACCTCATGTCACCCACCTGTGTCCCATCACCTAACTAGCAAAGATAGAGGATCAACACCCGTGTCTTCCCTGACTAATCTAGCAGAGGGTTCCCACTTCTCCACACACTCAGCCCTCTGCTAAACCACGGGCTTCTGTCTCTAGTTCTGGGAGGGGCTGGGGCTCTGGTTAGAACAGAAGGGGGCAGGGCAGGGATTGTAGGAATGGACAGTGCATTGCATTGGAGACCTGGTTATGCACCACAGAATCCCTGGCTTGGATACACCCTACTCCTCTCTATGGTATTTGGACCACCGGGCCCCTCCCACCACATGGGACAGTGACCCTGGTCTGACCAAATAGCTGGCTAGGCTGTTCTTCTCATGACTCTGTGACTGTCTGGAGGGAGCCTCATTCTTAGGCATTCTCTAGTGAATCATTGGGGCTTTCTGGGAACAGGGAACAGGCTGGATTGAGGCTGGGGGAACTGAGGGCAAGGATGTGTTGGGAAGTGGGCGTGAAAGGGGGACTGAAGTGGGGGAGGTGGCAGGTAGTTACAGGAGGAATTGGGTTGGCAAGAGCAGAAGATCTGGGCCATGGAAGGAGGAAGTGTGGGGGTAGAGTAGAACCACAGAGAGGTAGAGGGGTTGAGGAGTGGGTTGTAGGTGTGTATTGAAAAGGTGGGGAAAGCTGGTTCTTCCTTGAGTTGTGTTCCTGTGGGTGCACCACTGTAGGTGTATTTGTACCCATGACTGGAGAATTTAGGTAACAGTGCCCATTCAGTCCTCACGTGCACTCTCCCTCCCTTGTTCTCTGCCCTGAGTCTATCTCTGGCACCATGCTCAGTTCCTTCTCCACTGCCCATGGCTTGAGATAGAGCGACTAGCAATCCAGTTGACTAAATGACATACCTGCTACTTTTTATAGAAAGACTTTAGTTTAGTTTCTAATTCTTAGCATTCCTGGTCCTTTGGCAGAACCATTAGACCTTCTGTTTTCCAACCTTATAAAAAAAGATAAAGTTTTTCTTTTGACCTATTTTCCCTCCTTGGCTGTGGGATCTCCCCTGTAAGACCATGCCTAGTTCCCCTCCTTTCAAAAGGTGCTCCTCCTGCAGGGAGGCAATTTCCAGATGGACGGAAACTTTTGCTGTGTCTGTCTGATGCCTTGGAGGGGGACCCAACCTGCAGAAGCGTATCTTCTGCCATCAGTAAAAGAAATGGGAGCTAAAGCAGCAGCTTCTCCTTATGGGTGGCACCCTTAAACCAGTGTCTGACTCTCTGTCCCAGTCTATCACACCCTGATCCTGAGTTATCTTCAGAATGAAGATCTTTCCTGAAGCCATCAACCCCCAGAGAGGGAGAATTGCAGAGAAAGTTGACTGACTGTCCCTGCACAGCCTCTAGAATGAGGGTGGCAAAACCAAGCTCTTGAGCAGCCAGAGAAGATCCCTGGCATGTTCAGCCACCTCAGCAGCAATGATTCTGAGACACAGTATCCAAAAAACACAGGGACCCGTAATACCTAATGAGCCAAAGGGGCACAGGCTGTGAAGTGATGGCACCGCCTTGCAAAGACAAGGATGGAGACCATACCATCTCTACACAACTGGGATTGACAAAAACATCCTCAGCACCAAGCACTTCAAAGCAGCCCTCATTGAAATGCACCTCTCAGAGGAAACCATCAGTGCTAAGAGTCAGCACCAGCAATCCCCAACAGTACGGATTGCAACTAGTGTATTTCAGGAGTTCCATTTCTTGAGGGACCTTACAATTTCAGAGGAACTGAAGTCCCTGCTGGGTGGTATTGGAGCTCCAGTGCCAAGCATGTCTCAGTCCCCAGAATCACCAGACTGGGGCGGTCCCCTTCAGTAAACTACTCCAGTGGGGAATCAGACATTGACCAGGATGACAGTTTCTCTCTGGTCTCACACGATAACCCAGCATTACAGCATCTGGGATCAGCTACACCCACACTCTGATCCTCAGTCCTCCTAGTGTGGTCACCCATGGGTGCTACCACCCAAGCCCTTCTTTCCCCCACCCCTCAGTGGCTGTACTGGGACCTGTGGATAGCCTACAGGACTCACATTTCTCGTTCTTCTGGTATTTCCAACAGGGAACCCACCAGACATTCCCCTATGGCAGGGGTCACAAACTCAAATCACCATGAGGGCCGCTTGAGGACTAGTACAGGGCTGCATGAGGACTAGTACGTTAACCTGAGGGCTGCACCATTGAAACCTTTTCATAAAACAATATTGCAAATATAGGTAACAACAGTGTCATCGTGGGACACAGGAAATAGCTTTAGGGGCTGCGTGTGGCCTGTGGGCTGCATGTTTAAGACCCCTGCCCTATGGCCTTGCTGTCCAGAGCCCCAGGAAGAAACTTTTGAGGAGCAGGAGGCCAGACTAGAGGTGGAAACCACTCCACTGACAAACGTCTTCTCTTCCTCACTGACTGAGGAGGTGATGCCTCTCCTCCATCATTAGCTGATAATTTAAAACTTTTCCAAGATCTCACTAAAAGGGTGGCAGATGCTCTCCAGACTCCCCTGAATGAAGAGAAGGACTCACACCACAAATTGTTAGACACACTACATGTATCTTCCTTTTTGAAAATTGCTCTTTCAGTCAGCAAGGGTCTTTTAGACCCTGCCAAGGTCATCTGGTAGACACCCGATTCTATCACACCAACATGGAAAAGAGCCAACAAAAAAGTATTACATCCCCAGCAAGATGGCAGACTTTCTCTTCATGCATCTCAGCTCAACTCTTATTGTAGCAGATGTTGTTAATGCATAAGAAAAGCAACATCACACCAAATTGACCTATATGACACAGACCAGAAAAGGCTCAATCTGTCTGGGAGGAAGGCATACTTGTCGGTGACTGTACAATTCAGGGTGTCAAACAACTAAGCCCTAGACTACATGAACTATGGCAAACTCCACTCCTTTATTGTCCTCTTGCCAGATACACAAAAGAGAAGTTTACTCACTGTTTGCAGTAACTGGTGTTTCTTTGCGATGTGTCCCCCTGTGGGTGCTCTGCAAGCCAGCATCCAAGAAAGCTGGTTGGTAGCTCAAACAGCATTCCAGACCTCACTGGATGCTGCAGATACAGCAGTCCGCTCAGTCTTGATGGTAGTGATGATGAGATGGGCATCCTGGTTGCACCTCTTGAGGTTGCCAAAGGAACGGCAGACAATAGTTGAGGATCTTCTATTCAAAGCACTCTGCTGACAAGATGGATGCATCACTCCACACCTGAAAGCATTCCAGAGCCACGATACGTTCTCTAGGGTTATGTCTACATTAGAAAGATTAGTCTGGACTTGCTTAGTCTGAACTAAGCAGTTCCAGGTTAGTTTGAACTAACCTGAGGTTAGTTTGAACTAACCGCAGCTTTTAACTTCGAACTAGCTGCATTTTTTAGTTTCAACTAACTTATTAGTTTGAACTAAAAAAGCACGGCTAGTTCAACCTAAAAGTTAGTTCAAACTACAAAATGCGGCTAGTTCGAACTAACAGTTTAGTTTGGATTTATTTAATTTGAACTAGCACAGCTACATTGCACTAGTTCAAACTAAAGTTGGAACTAAGTTCAAACTAAGGGCATAGTTTGGACTAAGCTTTGCTTAGATCAAACTAAAAAATATTTTAGTTCAAACCAGGCAAAGCCTTGTGTAGACAGGGACCAAATTAATCTGGATTAAACCTCCTTAATCTGGACTAATTTAATATCATAGACATAGCCTAGGAATCTGTCCACTGGGATAGAAAAGGACTCAGTTCACAACAACCTCACAGATCCTGACTACACCAGTTCTCCCTGTCACAGTGGTGTAATGAGCCACAGCATAAGAGATACAGAATGCAAAAATATAAAGAGCCACCCTCTCAATCCTTAACCTCTCAGACCTTGTCCTCAAAACATTAATTTGAATGCCTTGCTTGGGGCCCTGAGCAACCACTCTTTGTAACAACAGTTGTTGCAGGAAGACTTTCCACAACCCTTCAGAAGACACCTGACTCTCTTCCTCGGGATCTGGAAGACTATCACCTTTGACAAATGGATCTTGGAGATTATCTCCAAGGGTTACTCCATCCACTTTATCTCCCGTCTCCCTGCGCACTTGCCCTCCCTGTCCCTTTTCAGGGAACCTTCTCAAGAGAGACCAGTAAGTCAGGAAATAGATCATCTGTCAGGGGCATTGCTACAGTTGCACAGGTGTGCATGGGCCAACCCACTTGGCCAGCAGACTTGTCCTTCTTGCAGTGCCCGGCAGCAGCATGAACTTATTCACTAATGCAGACTAGCCAGCAGTGAGCGGCCACGAGTGGCAGTGCTGCAGGCAGAAGGAAAGGGGTGGATTGCTTTCCACCTGTGCAGCTCTGGCCCCAGGAGGCTGCGGTGGCCATTATGTGGTAGGGGCTGGGCTGCCTCTCCTCCTCCGGCATCCTCCCAATTGTTCAGTTGCTAGGCAACTGGAGCATTGGCAGGAAGCTTGAAAGTCACATGACTGGAAGCAGGACTGGCCAGATCCACCCTAGAAAATCAGGGGCATGGGCCAGAAAATGTGGGCTGGCTACACTCCTGTCACATGTTGTGCCTAGAGGTGATAGAACAAGTCCATACTCACCTCAGAGGCAAGGGTTTTTACTTCCTGAGTCTGAAATTAAACCAAGGTTGGAATCCCCTGTGAGATCTAAAGGTACTAAACAGATATGTAAAGACACAGAAATTCAAGATGGTCACATTAGTTCCCGTTATTCCATCTCTGGAGCAAGGAGACTGGGTCCTAGCCCTTGACCTGCAGGATGCTTACTTCCACATTTCAATCTGACAGTCCCCCAGGAGATTCCTCCAATTTATCTTTGGGCAGAACCATCATGGGTCCAGAATGTTCCCACGTGGTCTCGTCAACATCCTGTGTATTCATCCATTCATTCCTTCCAAGACACCCTGCATGCCTCCCAGAGGCTCGTGAACATATTTGTTCAACTAGATCTGCAGCTCAGTACTCAGAAACACTCAGCTGAATACTCAGACAAATACCTATCAGGGATGGTTTAAGATGGTACTTTGTCTTGCCATGAGTGCAGTGGACTGAACTCGATGACCTCTCATGGTTTCTGTCAGTTTCTGTGATTCTGTGAAATTGACTTTGACCCTGGGATAAAATCTGGAGTTTATGGGGGCCAAACTTGATGTAGTGCAGGCGCAAGCATTAGTCGCACTGCACAGGTTCAACACCCTGATTAGTTTTGTAGAGACAGGCAGGGACAGTCCACAATCACCTTCAGCTTCTCAGGCACATGGTGGCATGCACTTTTGTGACTCCAACGTGCTGGCTTACACATGAGATGTTTACAGATATGGTGCAGATCTCTCTATGCTAAGAACAAGGAGGGGCTTATCTAGTAGCTGTCAATGCCCTGCAGGATTAAGCACTCTTGGGACTTGTGGAAAGAACCATCCAATGTCTGTACAGCATTCTCTTCGTGTAACCTCTGCCAACACAGATTCTAGCAACAGATGCCTCTCTGATACCCTGGGGAGCTCACCTAAACAACTGCAAGGTCCAGGGTAGGTGGTCTCCGATGGAATCAGTCCTCTATATCAGTATTTTGGAACTAAGAGCCATCAGAAGTGCTTGCACACATTTTCTCCCTCTCATCAAAAATACTCACACAAAAGTTATAACAGACAATCTAATGCATGTGTTTTACATAAATTACCAAGAGGGTGCCAGATCACTCTCCCTTTGCATGGAAGACTGACACTTGGGATTAGGTGCATTTCCAAACAAGTGATTCCAGCATCTTCCTCCTTCCCTTTGATCCTAGATTGCATTCTAGACTTCTAAAGTACATCTAGAAGCCATAATGACCTTCCAGCATCAAGTGGATGGATGCTTAGTATTCGTCCATCCAACAAACACAGATTTCTCAAGATCATGGGAAATCTTGTTACACCCTTTAGACCATACACTTCGAAGTGCAATCTCTGTCTGGTTCTGAAAATCCTAATTGGACTGTCCTTGGAACCTCTGGCCACTTGTGCGCTATTACATCTGGCCATGAAGACAGCATTTCTAGTGGCTATTATTGCTCAGCACAACAAACAGGGGAAATAGAAGTGCTGATGGTCCAGTCACTGTTCACAGTCTTTTTTTAAAGACAGTCACCCTTAGGCCTGGGTAACCTTGTTGTTCCATCTGAATCAGTTCATTTCACCTCCCCCTACTTTTCCCAAAACCACGCCATGACAACGGGGAGTCAAATAGTCATATGCTTGATGTTAGGAGAGCCATAGCATTTTATTTGAACAGGACTAAGGATACAAGGAAGTTTCCTAAACTCTTCCTTTTGTTTGTGGGAAAATTCAAAATCTCCACAATAGCTGCTCAAAGACTCTCTCCAAGTGGGTCTCCAGTTGCTTACTGTTATCACAGGCATAACCTGCTGTCCCCTCAGGAATCTGCACACACGCCACTGTTTCTACCTTGATGGCACTTGTTAAAGGTGTCCTCATCTCACAAATCTGCAGGGCAGCAGCCGGGTCCTTGCCCATACTTTCACTTTTCATACTATGTAATTACTTGAGACTTTGCCTCTGTTGCCATCTTTGGCTCCACCATGCTATTGTCAATAACAGACGCTTCTCTGAAGTCCCAGCCCTCCATGGGGGTTACTGCTCTGAAGTCACCTACAGAAAGACTACTCAAAGAAGAAAAGGATGTGACTCATCTTGTGCAGTAACGATGGTCCTTTGAGATATGTCCCCCTCACAGGTGCTCCTATCTCCTTTCCTCTGCTTCAGAGTTCTCTGCAAGGGGCTCTGTGGTGGAGAAGGAACTGAGGGTGGTTCGCCAGCTGGTGCTAGATTGCTTTGAGGCAGACCACGAGGGAGCAAGAATGCATGTGTCGGTTGAACAGGCACTGCTACTTTAAACTCTGATTAGAGGCACGGGTGCAACCTGCCAACAGTGGAGCACCCATTGGAACGCACATACAAAAGAACCATCCTTCCTGTATAAGGTGAGTAATTTCCTCTTTAAGGGTGTGGGGGAGGCAGATGGGGTTGGGTAGGGAGAAGATAAGAGGTTAGGTGATGTTGGGGAGAGGTGGGTATGTCCTGGGGAGATGTGGGAGAGATTGAAGAGGTTGGGAAGGTGTGAGGGAGAGGGGGAGAAGGTAGTGGATGGGTGGGTGTGATGGGGAGGTGGCAGGGGTTGGTGTATACAGGGGGAGGTAGAAAAGGTGGATGGGTTGGGGTGTAGCAGATGTGGGAAGGATGGTGGAGAAGCTGGGTGGGAGTCCAGTGAGTGGGTGTGTGGGATACATCTGGCTCAGCCCTCCACCTTCCTGCCTGCGGATCGAGGCTCCCACTCCATGCTGGTTTCTCCTTCTAATGTGCTTTCTGATGCTCTCCCTTTTTTGGTCTAAAGTTAATTGAGAAAAATAATGAGCAAAAAGCAAGACAAATTTTTAACAATCACAGGAACTGAAATGGGGGAGGGAATCCCCAGGTTGGTTCCTCTCCCAGTTTGCCCCAGCACCACTCCCAATAATACGTCCCTCCACACAACATTCAGGACAAAATCTGAACTCCCCTGGATGGGAATATGGCCCACTTCCTGACTCCCTGCCAATCCCAGAGCCATCCACTTAGGATCTACTAATCCTGCTAACACAGGCCTTGCTTTTCCTCCTTTTCCCTCCCCACCCTTCACCCCCCCCTCCAAACCCACCACCTCGTTAGAAATTACGTTGACAACTTTTTTGTGTGTGTGTTACTAACACGCTTCTTGAAAGACTCCAGCTCTCAACCAGAGATGCCAGAACTAACCCTCCTTGTCTCATCCAATGGAATGTTGGTCATTTCTTTTCAAGTCTTTAATTTAAATAGTCTCTTTTCTTTTCTTTTGTTCTTACTAACCAAGATCTCTCTCTCTCTATAATACTTTATTGTTGGGAGGGGGAGGAGTTTGGTCTGGTGGGTGGGGCGTGTGAGGGGAAGGGGGGTGGAGTTTTTTTTTCTTAAATAAAACCTGATCACCCTTCTTGTGATGGGAAAATTGATTTTTTCCCCCTCTTTTATCTCCCTTGATTTTCACGGTTGGTCATTTTTTTTCCTTTTCTTTTCTGTTTTCTTTTATTATTCCCCCTTTCCCTCATTTATTTTATTTTTTAATACATATAGCACGCAGGAATTGGACACGCTATGGTAAACAAACTGCATTACCTGGTAGATATCACTCTAATTGTCTAATCGTTTGGTTTGCCGTGGGTTTTATCTTTTCCCCTCCCTCCTTTTGGTTTTCAATTAATTAATTGGGTTATTAATTATCATTTTTTATTTTCTTAATTTTTTCTTTGAATGCTACACAAGAAAGTGAAGAACTGTCAATTTCAAAATATAAAGGCTAAAAGAAACCATCCAAACACACATAAAATTAACAACTAAGTAATCAAACTGTGCTAGGTATAAAGTTTACAACTGGAAATGAAGTATTCAGCCACTCTGGAGTCAGTGCAGGATCAACCCTGCTATCAGAGCAGAGTTGGCATAAAATGAAAAGAATCAAAAACTTACCATGCAATCAAATTTAGGTGAGTGTAAATTGAAAATGAACCAATTGACCAAACCAAAATTGGTATACAATTGACATTAACCAAAAATTGATGTCAGAACAAAATTGCCAATAACCAATAACCAAGACTGATATAAAATCAAAACCAATTTACCAACTGAAAGAAATATGGTATTAAAAAAAACAATTTGTTTTTTAACTGCTTGGCTTGCAATTAAATTATTTTTAACCAAAAACTTTTTAAAAATTCTTTTTCTTTCTTTTCCAAAAGCAACATTTTAAGAATTTATTTATATTTTTATTTATTTTTGAGAAAAAAACCTATTTTTTGTTTCTTTTCTAAAAGTAACATTTTTAACTTTATTGGATTTTTTTTGCAAAAAATAAATACATAAATTAGAAAATATATTATTTCTTTATTTTTATTCTTTTGGTTTTACATTTTTTTATTCCTTTTACCTCTTCCCCCTGAAAACAACAACAACAACAAAAAAATCCATGGAAAACACCATCCCATGAAGCAACTTCTGTGCGCGTCACATCTGCTCCATGGCGGTGAACCCGCCAGGGACTGTGGGAAATGGAGCTAATGGCAGCCAGTGGGGTCAGGGCCAGAGGCTGGTTGGGAGATGAGAGCACAGGGGGTAATGAAAAAGGGACTGTTCATTTGATCGTTTTGGGGACACAAACTGTATTTCCCCCCACCCTATCCCCCTGAACTGTGCATCTGCGGGTAAATCTTCTCACACTTTCTCCAAAGTTGGGTGTCTCCATTGCCTATACTGGGCTTTGGACCAGGTCTATAGGGGATGCCCCCTCACCCCACTGGGAATCCCACCCTGTGGGTGTGGCCAGCTGCACTGGATCCTCTTGACCCCACTGGATGTCTTGGCTGTCATTCCCACTCCCTCCACGGGTGGCGCCACTGGCCCTCCATACCGCATGGCATGCTGGGACTGACTGGGGCATGCTGCTCTTGTGTCCAGTTTTTATTTTGAGAGCAACTCTCTGGGGCTGAACTAACATAGTGTCTGACACCATCCTCCTCCTCACCCTCCTCCCTTCCCTTTCCCTGTTCTCCTTCCACCCCCCTATTCCTCCCACAGCCCCAACTGACTGCCTGTCTAACAGGAGCACCATAGTCTGGGCCATTTCACAAAGGATGGGACAAGGGGGCAGGGGCTCCAGCCTGTGTGTGACTCGGGAATGTACATTTGTGGGGGTGAATGTGTAGAATGTGTGCACTGAGAGTGGTGTGGAGGACATGGGACAGGAGTGAAGAGAGCCAGCGAATGAGACAGTAAAACCTGTATACCATGGAAGCCAGGCATTCAGTTGCTGTTGTTACTGCAAGCAAGAGTTAGTGCTGTGTCCCCAGCACCCCTGGTTGCAGGGGTGAGTGCATAGGGAGTGGACATAGAGGCACATGAGTATATAGGAGTGTGAGCACTGGGGTACAAGTGTGTAGGGAATGTGCATGGAGATGTATGTGTGTGTGAGCATATAGGGTGAGAGCATGGAGAAGTATATGTGTGAGGGGTATAGGAGACGCGAATGGGACTGAGCGTATATAGATCCATGCAGCTCAGCATGCGTTGCCTGCTATGCTCCATCCCAGACGTGGCTGCCTGCAGTATCACTGGCTCATATTGATAAAGTCACAGGTGACACAATGGGGTATGTGCACACAGAGGGGAGTTCACAGTGGACTCAGGTCTATGGCTATTACAAATCCCTTCCCCATCAGTCAGGGGAGGTGGGGGCTGAGACAGCAACCAGGGTGCATGATTCCCAGGGATGGTGCCAGCCACCTCTAACTAGCCCCTCCCCAAGGTAGCTCGCCAGCCAGGATGGCAGCCTGGAACTCCCTTTGTGAGGAGCCTACAACAGTGTTTTGGGAAGGGGAGGGCCTGCGAGTCAAGAGACACAACCCCTCCCCATGTGTAAGTGGGTGAGGGATGATGGTGATCCACTAGTGTAAGGTGTGTGAACTGAACACATCATACTGCTGTCAATGTGCAGGAAAGAGTGTGATTGTGTGACAGACTTGTGGCCTCTTGTGCTTGTGCTCACGCAGTGGGATAGTTTCACATGGATGATGTAAGAATATGATTTGGTCATGTAGGTTAAGGATTCTGGGACTTTCTGGGACTTCTGGGGCAGGGCTGGAGAAGCTACCAGCCACAATCAGACTGCACATCGCTGCCGAGCAGCTAGTGGTCAGCCAGTCCGCTGGAGCAGTTGCAAACCCCAGCAGCTCCATTTTCTCCTCTCAGGGTATTTTTAATAACAGGCAGAGACAGGTCGCAGCCTCCATGGATTTTGGTTTATTGCCTGCCACCTGTCCCTGACTGTTACTAAAAATATCTCTGACAAACTCTGAACCTTAGATGGGGCAATGGATATGTTACCCCAGCTTTAGCATGTTTGTGCAAGCTGAAAGAGGACTTAGTCTGACAGTGCCCCTGAGTGTGCAAGGCTGATCATGGAATATGACACACAGTTCCTTTAGTATGGACATTTGCGTGTGTGCTGTTGTACAACCAATATCCACCTGCTCTATGTGTGTGCAACTCACACATTGCTGCTGTGTGTGTTTCTGTGCAAAAATGAGCAATTGTGCTATGGAAACAGTGCACCTTTCTGGTTTTGTGCAGTTGCGCAACATACACCCCACCTCCTGGGTTTGCAGGCATTTGACTCCCTTGGGTGGGCATTTTGTACATAACTGAAAAGCCAGCACTCAAAAATCCTATGCCTAAATGTTAGTGTAAGGCATTCATACAGGCAATGTGTTATGAGAAGGGAGAACGAGCTGTGTGTGTGTGTGTGTGTGTGAGTGTGGAGGAAGAGCTATGGAGTGTTTGTTTGCGGGTAGGATACAGAAGCTCTGGTGTATGGGGGCAGATGATAGCTTTGGTGTGTGCACATGTGTGTGGAGTAGTGCTGGGCTGTGGGGGCAATTGTGTAGAGGTGTACACATCTGCATGTGGCACAGTAGCTCTGGTACTTGTGGGGGGCAGTAGCTCTGGTGGGTGTGGTGAATAGCTGTAAGGCATTTGTGTTTTGTGAGAGGAGCGGCTCTGATGTGTGTGTGGAGGGAAGTAGCTTTGGTGTGGGTGGAATAGCTCTGTGTCAGGGATTAAGATGTGGGCACTCTGATCTAGTGGTTAGAGCCAGGAACAGGAGCTTTGACCTGAGTCTGAGCCAGCTAGAGCCGGGCAGGATGAAGGCAGGAGTAGGACTGGAGTAAGGATGGGACCAAGGCAGGATCCTGGCTGGAGTGAAGCTGGGAACAAGGGAAGGCACAGTCCAGCAATCTGCTGCCACTGGTGACATAAATGCAGAGCTAATAGCTCCTTTCAGCCAATCAGGGGGCAAGGCAGGCAGGCAATTCTTCAACTGGCCTGGTGGGGTCGTTAGCCTGCTTGAAGGCTGACCTAGCCTCTGGTTCAGCTGAGGGAACATGTTCCAACACTCCTGACCATACCCCACCCCCTTTCAGGGGTACCTTCTAAGAGCCCTACTTGGGAGGGGCCTGATGGAAGTTCTGTAGCAACTGTGGTGCATGAATTTTCTCTGCTGGTTCCCGTGACTGGTCACTGACATCGCAGCCCTCCCACTCTATTAGGCAATGAAGCTTACTTGAAGCCAATAATTTGTTGGACGAGGTATTCTCCTGGCCCATGGACTATAATGGGTGGTGACAGCATGTTGGATTGACCTCGAAGGGGTTCTCTATATAAAGTTTTAAGACGAAGGCATGGAATAGAGGGAGCGTCTCCATTGACTGTAGTAATAGAGTCATGAGTGTCACTGGGTTGATCTGCCCAAGAATCTTTAATGGACCTAGCTACTGATGATCCACGTTAGCCAATGGTTGGGTTAATCTGAGATTTTGAGTTGATAGCCAGACTTTGTCCCCAGTGCTAAAGTTAGATGTGACCTGACAATCCTGATCAGAGTTACACTCTTAGGTTGCTTTGGCAGCTTCGAGATGCCCTGTAATTTCTTACTGCATGGGATTCAGATGAGTGACAGGTCTGCTGCTGTAGGAACTGGGAAGTTTGTGGACAATGCAAAGTGAAAGCAGAGATAGAAGCCATAATACATGTGGAATGGGCTCTGCTGGGTGGAGGCATGGACTGAATTGTTGTAAGTGTGCTTGGCATGTGACAACAGGGAGATCCTGTTATCCTGGTGATAATTTAAGATCCACTAGACAGCAGTGGTTTTTAAACTTTTTTCTCAGGACAGAGTTGAAAAAGAATCATTAATGCCTGTGACCCAGCAATTACATCTTTCAGCAATGCACTGCAGTCATGTAGTGGCTGTAACAGAGGGTACTGCGACCCAGTACCTGAGGGTCAGTGACCCAGTACTGGGTCCAGACCCATAGTTTGAAAACCACTGCACCAGAAGTATTATCTATGTTCTGTTCTGTTTGTCCATTGTTTGGGGTGGTATGCTGATGAGGTAAAGAGAGCTGTACTTAGATTATTTAAAGCTTGTTCCAGAAATGGGAAACAAATTGAGGGCCTCTATCGGACACAGTGCCAATCAGCAAGCAGTCCATGGATCTGGAAGACATGCTCTAGAAAGAGGGGGGTATTTGCAGAGTGGCAGGAACTGTGTGAGAAGGGACAAAGTGTGCCATCTTTAAGATGTCAACTGCACCTATAATCACTGAACAACCATGAGAAGGTGGTAATTCTACAGGGAAGTCCAGGGTCATGGTGAACCAGGACTAAGGGTATGTCTTCACTGATAGAGGCAAATTCGCCACTGTCAGATTGATCCTTTGGGATCGATTGAGCGGAAGTGGAGACCTGCTCAGTTGATTCAGAAGTCGACTTAATAAATCCACCCCAAGAAAAAGAGTGATGCTATGTCAATGGGAGGGCATTTCACGCTGGTGCAGCATAGTGGGGAAGATGTGCTCATTAGAATTAGGAAGTCAGTGGGAGATACACAGGGATCTCCTTCCAAGTGCTGCTGAATTTCACATTAAGTGTAGACCAGGCTTAAGATGGGCTGGGCAAGGCCTGGAAGAGACCAAGTGCCTTCCAATGATGTTCTTGGTCCAGAAACACAAATTGCAGGAATTAATGTATTTCCTAGGATCCTATTGCCTACCAGTGCATAGTGGGCCACTAGAAGTTCCAGGAAACTAAGTTTCTTATTTTAGTTCCACCAAAGTGACCAATGACCAGCAAGTTGTGATTTGATTTCAGAACTTTGAGCCTGGAACAGAAATGCATTCCCAATGGTAGAGGATCCCATTCTATCATAAGAAATCAAGCCTGACAGGGCATCTGCAGTGCTCAAGGTCTGGCAGATCTGGGCGGCAAGTGGGTCATAAGGTAGCAGTGACCGAACGAAGGACATTAAGTTCTGTCCATGGTTTCACTCACAAAGTTAGATGGCTTAAAAATTGGCAAAATGTTCTGTCTGCAAGTCAACATATTTATCCTTCTGGGACAGGACATTCACCTTTCCACCACCTGTACATGGACAATACATTACCATGCACTCAAATTGAGAACAGTGAACAAGGGGCCTGGTGCTGATTTAGGTTTCTGGCCTTTGCAGAG
The DNA here is from genome assembly GCA_007922195.1 of Podocnemis expansa. Classification (NCBI taxonomy): domain Eukaryota; kingdom Metazoa; phylum Chordata; order Testudines; family Podocnemididae; genus Podocnemis; species Podocnemis expansa. The sequence goes on along the minus strand of ML681973.1, from coordinate 31,864,432 downwards.
ATCTTCTGAGTTCTTGTGGGCTGTAAGAACCTGAACTGGGAACCAAGCCCCCTTTTCAAAGTGCCACTACTCTTTAAAAACTGTCTTGATCACTCACAGTTCCTTGTCCCATATTTTATTTTTTTCTGTCTGACAGGATTAGCTTTTGGGAATAAAAGGTGTATGGATGGATTTGATTGTGGGGACCTGTTTGTTGAGGTAACACAGCTCCTATGGTGAAGTTCAAGGGATTGGCCTCTGTGGTGTAGGGTTTGATGGAATCCAAATGGATAAGGATGGAAACCATGGCAAATGCCCTCTTCAGTTGGTCAAAGGCAGGTTGCATCTTTAGTGACCAAATGAACCAGATCCCTTCAAAAGGAGTGCTGTCCAGGATGGAACTAGATGAGAGAAGTGCTTGATAAAACAGTGGTAAAAATTGGCAAAACCAAGGATCATTTTGGCCTGTGCATGTCTTTTGGAACCAACCTCTCAGAGGTGGCAGATACATTGCACAGATCCATAGTTAGACCATCAGGTGATGTAAAAGAACTGAGGAACTTTATTGTATCGTGATTAAATTCACATAGCTCCAATTTAACATAGAGATGATTCTTATAAACCCTTTCCAAAAATAGAAATACTTCTTGGTCATGAAGGATTTGATCCTCAGAAAAAAACAAGAATGTTGCTGATGTAAATAGCAACATGTGTCTGAAAGCATCATGGGTGGAATGCTGGAACATTGGAGGAGCACTGTGCAGCCTGTAGGGTATTTATAAGCCTTCCAAGTGTCTGTATTAAGTATGGAAGGCAGTCTTCCACTCATTCCCTTGCCAGATAGGGCCCATGTTACAAACACTATGGCAGTCTAGCTTGGTGAAGATTTTTCCAGAGTGCAGTCTCTTGAAGAGTTTGTTAATAAGTGGTAAAGGATATTGTTTCTGAATGCTAACCTTATTCAAAGCCTGATTGTCCATGCAAAGATTCAGAGAGCAGTCCTTTTTGCCACAAAGAAAATTGGTGCTCCTCCGCACCCCCCACAGTGGGGACATGGATGGGAGGGTGAAGAATCTGTTGTAGATCCTCCAGATTCTGTAGCAGATACTTTTGGGGCTTCCACAACTCAGGAACTCAGAGGGAGTAAATGTGTCCAAAAGGGATGCCAGCCTCTGGCTGGAGATCATTGGGACAGTCATAGTGACAGTGAGGCAGAAGGATAGCCTTCCTCTTGTCAAAGAACTGTGCAAGGCCAGGTACTTCACCAGCATTATTGAGGTAGTGTTGACTGAGAGTCTATTGGACTCAGCCTTTCTCTCCCAGGATAAAGCAAGGGTCAGAATTTCCTTGGGGTTATTATGTTACAGACAGCCTCCAACTTGAGGCCAGGTTCTGAGTGACTGGACTGTTGACAATATGACAAGTGGAAACAAATTGTGCCCACCCTCCAGAGATATATGAGCCATGGTAACATCATGGATATCCAGGAAGAGCAGGGAACAAACCAGACCCAACTGAAGGATTCTGTAAAGACCCTGAAGGATTATGACTTCTAAAAGTCCTTCTCATGGGACCTGATAAGAGGAGTGGTCAGTCAATGGATTCTGTGATGTTGGATAAGTCCTTGTGCTGTGTTGGGACCCTATGTGTGTGAGCCAAGTCCAAGTCCATAAAGTTTCTGGAGGCGCCAGAGTCAATCATTGCCTTCAAGCTGACATCCATCACAATCAGATGCTGTGGACAGAGTGGAAACTGAAGGTTCATCAGGTGCTGAATAGGTGCCATGCTTGTGGGTGGGTGTAGGGGCTGGGGCTTGGTGTTTCCCAGCTGCAGTGCAGGACTAACCTTTGCAGTACAGCTCAAAGCAAAGTGCCCAGATTTCCCACAGTAGAGACAGGGCCAATACCTGATATCAGGCCTTCTCTGCCATGACCACTTGCGTGAGTTCAGACTGTGGGGGAGGCACTGGGTGTTGACTGGCCGCTGCTGTTGAGACGGATGTGAATTGAGAAGCCATTGTCCTTTCTTGGCACTGTTCCAGTAAGTGACTGGCAGTCTTGATACATAGGCTGATAAATGTGTCCAGGCCAGTGTGGAATTCTATCCATGCAAGCTCATCCTTGATTACATCATTTGGATGAAGCTAGAAGTGATAGCTCTGAGTGGGTTGTTTCACTCTCTGTCTGTCACCCAGGTGTTGAAAATCTGTGGCATAGTTAGCAACTGGCCAGCATCTTTGCTGTAGGACTGGAGCATGGTTTCTTCTGCTTTGTGAGTACAATTCAGGTGATCAGAGATCTCTTACATGGCTTGGACAAACTCCTTGAACTGACTTGAGAGGGGCCTAGATTCCTCTAGCAGTTGAGAAGCCCATGGCAGTTCTTCCCCGGTCAGCAGACTGATGATGTGTCTCTACCCTGGTTCAGTCTGTCAGAAATGACTGCAAGAACAACAGGAGCAGGAGATGGTGCTGGTTTAAGAACCTGTGGAATTTTCAATGATTGCTGTCAAACTTGTCAGGTGTTGGGATCTTTGATTCTGGATCAGTGATTGTCTGGCTTGCTGCCCCAACTCTATGTTATATGCCTGCAGGGCATCGACCTAGCTTGTGGATTCTGCTAGACATCCACTAGCTCCACCATGGTAACATTGGGTTTAGTGGGGAACGTCCCTGCAGCTGAACCAGGGCTTTTCTGTTCTTTGGGCTGCTAAAACTATCTGTGACTGGGATATGGACAGTCTGACTTAGTGGCTAGACCCAGAGCCTGGCTTAGTGGCTAGAGCTGGGACTAAGAACCAGAGGTCTGAACCAAGGGTGAGAGCCAGAGTTAGCTAAGCAAGGGAGCAGGGTGGGTACATGGTTAGGAAAGAGACACGTACAAGGGAGATCACAGCTGTGGTCGTAAGCATTCAAGAATTGTGGACTGCAGCTGCTGAGCTTAACTGCAGACTGCTGACTCCTTGCAGCCAGTTGTGTGGGTCGGCCAATCAAGTGATTTAGCTGCTGCCCAGGTAGGTTCATTAACCTGCCTGATGGGTGAATTGGCTACCCGTGGACTCAGTTGGGGGATCTTAAACCCATAGTTCCTGACTTGTGCGTGGGGGAAGTAGCATGTGTATGTGTGTAAGTGAAAGAGAGAGAGAGAGAGAAAGAATGAGTGATAGCTCTGCTGTGTGTGTCATGAACTTGGGCAGGGGTTATCTGGTACAGTGGTCAGAGCAGTGGCAGTCAGGCATAGTCATTAGAGCAAAAGTCAGAGGCCAGGAGCAAAGCCAAGGGTCAGAGCTAGTGTCAGGAACAAGGCAAGACAGCAGGGTTGGAGCAGGACAAGGACAAGGCAAAAGTGGGGCTGGAGAAAGGGATGGGACAAGGACAGCCCAGGGGCAATTGTAGCTGCGGGCTTAAGTGTTGAGCAGCCACTAGTGTGCAGTTGCTAGGCTTAAGAGCAGTCCTGGTGATGCCTCTCAGCCAATCAGGGTGTCTTTGGGCCAGGTTTCTGATTCCTGGGAGTACCCTCGAGCACCTCCTGATGGCTCTAGGACCAAGATTCTTGGGGTAATTGGTGGAAGTCTCACAGCGGGTCTGGAACATAGATGTTCTCTGTTAGCTGGACGATAGCCCACCAGATAATGGGATTTTTCCTAACTAATTAAGGGGTCAAGAATTCATTGGACCAACTATCCTGTCTGCCCTTACTGGGTTATGGGTATTGATGGTAGGTAGGGAATGGATTCTCAGTGTAAGTCTTTAATAGGGAGCCATGAAGTATGGGATGGATCTAGGGACTTGGGTAGCTGTCACTTGAATGTTACTGGATTCTCCTATTCTGAGATCATGAAAGGGGCCAGATACCATTGATCAAATTTAGCTGAGTGGTGGGCTGGTTTGAGAATCTGAGTGGATAATCAAACCGAACCCTATGCCAAGGATGGGAATGATCTGGCAACCATGTCAGCATGGAACTTGTAAGCTTCTTTAGCATGTCTCTACTGTTCCTCGAGTTCATGGTGCACTTTGTGCAGGTAGGTGGTCAAGTCTGTGGCAGCAGGTAGTAGGGACTCCTGGGTGTGTCTGCATGAAATGAGGATGAAAGCCATAGTTAGTAAAGAATGGACTTCGTTGGATGGAAGCATGATTGTATTCCATAGGCAAATTATGAATAGGAAAACCAGTTATTCTGGTGGTAATTCAAAAAGAAAGAAAGAAAGAACCCAAAACAAACAAAAAAAACCCCAGCAGAGATACTGTTCTAGACTATTTGATTTGTTCTGTTTGCCCATTATTTGTGGATGATAGGCAGACAGGCTGAGAGTCTTAGAAACTCCTGCCGAAAATGGGAGATGAACTGTGGATGCCAATCTAACATAGTGCCAGTAGTAATCCATGATAACAGAAGATGTTCTCTAAGAAGAGAGGTGCCAATTCCATGTTTGTAGGGAAACAAGTGCATTGTGTTGGTTAGGAGATGATGGACTACGGCTAAGATCATTGTGTGCCCATGAGAATAAACCATCTCCCTAATGAAGTCAATAGATTCAATACATCAAAGTGGGGTGGAATAGACAAAAGCTGGAGGGAGCCAAGTGGTCTGGAGTATTGACTCTTGGTTTCAGTGTAGAGGTTGCAGGACTTTATATAGTCCTTGATGTAAGTGCATAGAGCTGGCTACCAGAAAGTTAGCAAGACCAGGCTCATTGTCTTGGATTGACCAAAGTGACCAACAAGTGTCATGTTGTGCCATACTTTCAAGACCCAAAGTCTAGGCTGACCCTCTAGAACATAAATGAGATCCCCATGATAGAGAACAGCATCTTGTAGCCTGAACTCTGAACCACACTGGGCATCTGCACCCCTTAGCATCTATGGATCTGGGTTGCAAACAGATTGGTGGGCAGCAACATATGAATGTAGGGCATCAAACTGCTGTCTGCTGACCTGCTGACAAAATTGGACTCTTTAAGGACTGTGGAAGGACATTCTCCACCAGGTTCAAGATACGCATCCTTGGGGCACAGGGCATTCACATTTTGGCTTCTAGTATCTGGACAATAGGTTGCCATGAAATCAAATAGGGTGAAAAAGAGGGACGAGCAAATCTGATGTTGATTGAGATTTCTGGCTGTTTGGAGGGACTCTGGTTCTTATGGGCCATAAGGATTTGGACTAGGAGCTGGGTTCCCTCCATGGGATGATGCTATTCTTAAGAGCTCCTTGTCTCTGATACCATAATTTCTTTCCACTGGGATTAGTTTATGGCAATGGTAGGCACAGGCATGAAATTGGCTATTTGAGTCCACTTGTTTTGATAACACTTCACCTTTGGCAAAGTTTGAAGTGTCAGTTTCTACCGGAAATTGTTTAGTGGGATCTAGATGCCCTTTTTTAGTTGATCTAAGGCAGACTGGTTTTCCATGGATTTTCACAAAAGTATTGTCATCAGAATGACTAGGCTAGAAAATCCCTGATAAGCGATTGGTAACCCACCAAAGTCTAGAAATCACCATACCTCTTGTGTGTTCTTTGGAGAGGCCCCATTGGATGTGGCTACCATTTGTGTGTGCCTGTAGTTAAGCCCTTTGGGAAAACAAAATACTCATGCGATTTGACTGGTCAAATTCACACTTCTTAAGGTTGGCATATGGGTTGTTTTGGCTGAGTTTCTCTAAGATGTAGTGTCAATTTTGATTGTGGATACTCAAATAAAATGAGATGTCATTGGGTAGCTAATACAAATTGGCCCAGCTTGTCCCTGAAGATATCATTAATGAAATGTTGTAATGTAACCAGAACATTGCACAAGTTAAAGGGCATAACCACAATGACTCCAACTGTCTGCACCATGTGCAGAAGGCAGCCTTCTATTCATCTCCTTCTCAAATGTGAACCAAATTATGCAGTCCCCAAAGGTCCAACTAGTGAAGACCTTGGTGAAGTGGAATCTTCTAAAGAGCTCTGTGAGGGATAAGGAGTAGTTCTGGGTAGTAACATTGTTTAGTGCCCAGTAATCCACGTAAGCCTGCAGGGGAGCCATCTTACTGAGAAAGAAAGTTGTATCCCCAGCTGGGAACGTGGAGGAATGGATGAACTCCTTTTGAAGATTTTCTTGGTGGTAGCTCCAGAGAGCCTGTAACTCAGGTTCTGAGGGTAAACAGATGTGTCTGAAAGGAACCTCTGTTCAGTCTTGAGGTTGATCTAGTGGCAGGATGTCAAGTTTTTGGGGGTTTGTTTTCATTGAACATGGTGACTAAATCTTGGTATTTATTGGCTACTGCTGAGGCTATTGGGAAGGTGGTTGAGGTTGCCAACTTTTCCACTGAACTATCCCCCTCTGTCTTGGAATACTCTTGGAGGCAGACAGAGCTGCAGAGGACTTCTGCTCTGTGGTTGGATTTTGGAAGGCAAGATGGTCAGCAGCATGGTCAGCTAAAATGCTTCACACCTGCTCTCTCCAGTGGCTATGTGGATCATTGTGGGTGATGAACCAAGGAATTCTGAGGACGGCCCATGAACGCTGTGCATGGATCAACCCACACTGAAAGATTTCTCCATGACTTTGTAAGATAGTGATTTCTAGGGGGGGCAGCCTGGTGAATGACTGGATCCAATGAAAAGAGTGAACCATCAGTGGACTCTGCCAAGCTGGGGGAAACCTTGTACTAGGTTGGGACATTGTGTAGTCAGATAAATTCCAAGTCTATGAGATTTACCTGAGACATTGGAGTATATGAGCACTTCCAGGTCAGCTGCCACCATTGTGTGGTGCTATAGATGGGTCAGAAGTGAGGGGCATGTTGGATGCCAGTTGGCCACTGAGGGTACTCAGAGACTGCAGGGTGTTAGAGTGAGAGGTGGAATGACAACCTGAGTCTGCAGATTCTGCTTGATGCTTGTAATCTCTGACAGGGCAATGGCCTTAGCAGGATCCACCCTCGCAGTGGAATCTGTCCAGTCTCCATTTTTAGGTAGGCTATTCAAATTGCCATAAATTGGGGCATTGGCAGTCATGTTTAGTGGTTGAAGCAATGGTGCTCAGACCTACTGATCACAGCAGAGGTCAGAGGCAGTGTCAAGAACCAGGCAAGGGTGCCTGGCTGGAGTGGACTGGAGCAGGCCAGGAGCAAGGCAGCAAGGAGTCTGCAGCAAGGCTAGGGACCAAGCTTAGAACAAGGCAGGCCCAGGAGCAATCACAGGAGAACATGTATGTTGGTGGAAGCAACATTTCTGGTGTGTGTGTGGGGGGAATAGCTCTCGTACTTGAGAGGGTAATAGTTCTGGGAGTGCGTGTGTCTGTATAGTGACTAATTGGTATGGGGGGGAATGCTTTTATGGGGGGGGAGAATATCCATAGTGTTTGTGTGGGTGGGTGGAATATTTTTGCTGTATGGATGTCTGTAGGGGTTACATGTGTGCTTGGGAATGTGGAGTAACTTCTTTGGAGAAATGTCTGTGTGTTCATGAACTCTGATATGTGGAGGAGGGACTGCTCTAGTGCATGTGTGGTGGGGAAGCTCTGGTTTGTGTGTGTAGTTCTGTTGTGTGTGGAGGGGAGAGCTTTGGTGTATATGGGGATGCTGTGTTGTGATTTGGGGAGAACTCACGAGTATGGAGTGAGAGTTCTATTGTGTGATAGGAAAATAGTTTTGGTGTGTGTTGTGTTGGGGGGGGGACAGCTCTGGTGTTTGTGTTGGTGAGAGAACTCTGGTCCTTGTTTATTGAGGGAAACTCCAGTGCATGCATGTGACAAGGAAGAGCTCTGGGGCATGTGTGGAGGAATAGCTAATGGAGGTGTGAGGTGGAGACCAGTTCTGGTATGTGTAGGGAAGGAGGTGTGTGTATGTGTGAAGGAGGCCTCTGTGAGTGGGTGGAGGGGTATAGCTCTGGTGTGTGGGGAAGGATTTGTATGTGTATCTGTGTGTGATGAAGGTCATTGTGTGGGGGGGGAAAGGGAGTAGCTCTGGTGTGTATGGGAGGAGTGCTCTGAGGTTGTAGTACAATCCACACTGGTTTACTGATCACACAGGTGCTCCCGTTACAAACCTCCCCCCAGCCAACCCACTCCATCTCCATCAATTTCAGTCCCTCCTTCTCCCTCTCTCATGCATGTCTCAGTCTGCATCTCTCTCTTTCTCTCTTTCTGCCCCCCATTGGTCTGCGACACCCCTCTTAAAACCCCCAGACCTGTCTAACATGCATGGCTCTGGCTATCGCTCATTCTGCCTCTCTGCCCTGCATGGCTTTCTTCTCTCTCTCCATCCAAGTCTCTTTCTCTTCACCAATCTCTCTCTCTCTCTGATGATTAATTAATTAATTAACCAAGAGCCATGATTAATACCAGCCAATAATTAACTCCTGTGGTACTAATACTGTGCTAATGAAGATTGTCTTATCGTACCTACTAACTGCCATTTTTCTGTCTGAACTTTTAAGTTTGTCTGAGGAAAACAGACCCCCAAATTCTTTTACTAATCCAAAACATACCCCACTCCTTTCCCGTCCTATTTCTCATGGGGCCACTCTGTCCTGTGCAGGGGCTGTCTGAACTGGGATCCCTCCTTTTACATTAGCTTGTCAGTGGGGGAAGTTTGTCTGGAGATTTAACTTAATGCATTTCTAGCTCAGCTGTGATGAGAGTGGTGTCTGTCTAGTAGTTAGAGCAAGGAGTGGGAAAAGGTGAGAGGCAGGACTCCTGGGTTCTTTAGGAAAGTGGGGTTGAGTGGCTTAAAAGCTAGTGCTGAGGGGCAAGGTCTAGGAGTCAGGACTCCTGCCTTCTATCCCCAAGGATAGAAGGTGAGGTGGATGAGGTGTGTGACCCAATGGTCAGAACACAGTAGGGCTTGGAGTCAGGACATTTGGGTTCTATGTCCAGCTCTGGAAAGAAGCTGAATGTCTAGTGATAAAAGCAGAGGGATCAGGGAGTCAGAAGTCCTGTTTTATTCCCAAGTCTAGAAATGGGGGGATTTAGGAGACTGTGGCCTGTAGCAGAGTCCCCTGACACACTCTTGTCTGGGAACTCAGCTTCTTTCTCTCTATGGCTTGTAGCCATATCAGGATCCAGGTCATGTGGGGCTTGTCTGCATGTCTCCTCCATCTGCAACATAGGTTGGCATTGTCCTGGCGCTTAAGGAGCCACTGCCAACCACTGAGTCAGCCTAGCTCTATAGCCTAAGGGACAGTTTGCCCCAAGGCTATACCCTTTGACAGCAGGACTTGGGAGTGGGGGGAGTGCATTGTATACAAGGAGAGACCCCAGCTTGGACTCAACTCCCCTTGCCTTCCCCTTTCCCCTCCTATTCTAACTTCTTTTGCATGTTGTTGTACTGATCAATACTAATGTGACCCCCACCACCACAGCTTCCCCTTCCTCCCACCCTGTCCCCTACTCTATGGGGAAGAGGAACTGGACCCATTGGAAAGAGTTTAGCAAATCACAATTGTCAACCTCCAAATCTTTCCCCATAACCCCTCTGACTCAGTCCCAACTGGGCATCAAGAAACTCTACCCCCCCCCCCCCCCCCCCCGCAAGAAAAACACAGCTATTCCTCCTGACCCTCTTTCTAGCCCTTCAGTATGGATGATGCTTCCTCCTGGCCAGAGCCCTCTAATGCACAAGATTTGACGGGTTGAAATAAGAATGGGAAGGATGGGGGTGCAAAATGCAGTCCCATCCTATCTTCCCCAAACTGTACTACATGTGGTTAACAATTTGTGCTGAGGCTTGGTGGTCCCAGTATACTGGGGGAAAAGCTTCCCAGACAGCCTGACTTAGCCCATCCACACTCCATTGATTCAGAGATCAAGCCTGGATCAGAACCAGCACCCTTCTGAGTCACAACACCCCAGAGCAGTGGGGTGGACTTTGGCTCTGAACTGGAACCCATTACACTATGATCTGGTTAGCAAGCAGCATGGGGGAAGCCCCTCATCTGTGCTTTAAGAGGTTGCTGTGGAATTGGGGTTCATGTCCCCCCATTGCAAACCGGGTGGGTGTGCAGGCAATCAGGGGAGGCTGGAAGGGTAATAGAGGAGTTAGTTGTGTGCCGATATATATACCCTTGGTGCACTGTTCCCTCTAAGCTGTGCGCACATGTGTGCACACACAGGTCATGAAGCCTGTGCACATGACAAAATAAAGTGTGCACAAAAAAATTCAATAGTGCTAATACTGGTGCTCACAAAGAAATGTCTTTGTGCACACAAAGAAATTGTGCACACAGTCTATGAGTCATTAGAGGGAACATTGCCTTGGTGTGAGTATACTAGCACTAGGATAGGACTCAGAACAGCTTGTGCACAGTATGTGCACGTTTGCATACTGCCCCCTGCTGGACAGGATCAGAAGTGCCTGTGTGTGGCTGCGAACGTATGGTGCTTCATAGTGAATACAACCAGTGCTGCCTCTGCGCGTTTTGCTGTGTGTGCATGCTTCTCCCTCCTAGACAGGATCAGAGCCGTGTGTGTGCGTGTGCGCTGCTTCATACTGTACAAAATAAGAACACACTGTGTATGTATTGTCCCTACTGGATAAAATCAGAACTGCCTATGTGTGAGTGTAAGTTTAAATTTCTCCCTACTAGAGAGATATAGAAGTGTGCATGTGTTCATTTATATGTGTTGTCCCCTACGGAAGACCGTCATAATTGCTTGGATATGTGTATGTATTACCCACTACTAGGCAGGATTACAACACCGTGTGCGTGTGTGTGAGTGTGAGTGAGACCGAGAGAGAGAGAGCGCGCGCATGCAAGCAGTGCCATCTACTGGACAGGCTGAGAAATGCTTGTCTCTCTCCACTACTAGAGGAAATCAGAGCTGCCTTCTCTTAACCCACCCCACCCTGCCTAACCATCACCTCCACACCATCTGATGCCTTCCCTCTCTCTCTCTGACCTTGTGGGCCGGCTATTACCCTTCCCACAGCCTCCCCACAGACCATCTGTTCCGCCCTTGACCAGCCATTACCCCTCAACATACAAGCTGCCTACAGTTCCCCCACAGGCCCGTGGTTACCTTCCCCCGGTGGCCCCTCCTATACTGGCTGCTAACTGCCCCAGCTGTCTTCCCCCATCCTTCTCTACACACCAGCTGCTATCCACCTCCTTCAAACAACTTCCTCACAGAACAGCTGTTAACCTCACCCCTGGTCAGAGCTTCCTCCCAAAACAGCAGTTCTCTTGTCCTGCCCCAGACTGGCTGTTACATTTCCCTGTCCCCCAGCCACCCCACAGGCTGGCCATTGCTTACATCCTGCAGCCCCCTTGCAGACCCGCCATGCTCCCCTGCAGCTCTCTCACATAATGATCATTGCCCTGCTCCTGCAACATCCTCACAGAATTGTCACCCTCCCCACCCCCCTGTAGCTTCCTCAAAGAATGACCATTGTCCCAGCCTCTTCATGGGCCAGCCCCCAGTCTCCTTACAGAGCAGTGATTCCTTACCTCCTGCAGCCCCCTCACTGGCCATACTTCCTCCCCCCTCCCTCCCAGTAACTCGCACAAAGACTGGCCATACTTCCTTCACCCCACCTCCCCCCAGCGGCTCCCACACAGAGTGGCTATATTTTCCTACCACATCCTGGTCACAAAATGGCCACTGCCCCCATGGAGCCTCCTTAAGAATGACCATTCTTCCAGCCTCCTCACAGACCAGCCATTCTGCCCCTCCAGCCTCCTCACAGGCTGCCCCCCCCCCACTCTGTAGTCCCTTCACAGAACGGCCATTCCCCATCCCAGATATTTCACAGATCGGTCATTCTCCTTCGCCCCCAGACATCCCACAGACTGGACATTCCCTGCCCCACCCCAGTCTCCTTACAATCCACCCACCCAGCATAGTCACAGCAACAGCTTCCCCCTGCATTTCTTCCTCCAACATCCTTCTCACAGAACGTCCATTGCTATCCATCCATATCTCTCCCCACAGACGCATCTGTACCCCTGTCTTTCCCTTGGACCTATCATTGCTCCCAGGGGTCCCTGCTGTCCAAACCAAGTCAGGGAAGGTGTGTCATACCCCTTAGTCCATCTGGGCTGAACAGTGGGAGGTCCTTGCTTGGTTTAAGGGACCACTGTCAGCTTTGCACCCCAGCCTGGACCTTGGTGAGGAGCTGCAGCTGTGGTGAGTGGGGTGCAGGCTGGGGGAGGCGGAGGGCAGATTGGAGTGGGATGTTTGGAGCTTTTCCCTCATCCAACAGGTCTAGCTGCCTGTAAAATCACTGTCTCCTGTGACAGAGCTAGTGACAGGCCATTAAAACTTGAGCACCCTTCTTTCCAGCCCCCCACATCAAATCTTGTGCAGACGCTCTTTCCCCATCAAATCAGCAATGTTCCCCTCTCCAGCCCTCCTCCCCTATTAAATATTACAAACCACCTTTTCTGTACTAAACCTTATGTAGCCCTCTTTCCAGCCCCTCCATTAATTCTTGTGCCTTCCCACTTTCAAGTCCCTCAAATATTATGAACAACCTTATTACAGTCCACTGTCCACTTCAAATTTTGTGCCACTCCTTTCCAGCCCCCATCAAATTTTGTTCAACTCCCCCCCAGCCCCAAAACTGGCATTCCTCCAAAGAGACAACCAGACATAAAAATGGCTTAGCCACCTCTCCCCCCTACATCATCCCCCAACCCCTCACCAACCTCAGGTGGTTAATATTCTGTTGTCTGCTTGTCTTTCCCCCCTCCCACTCCCCTCTCCACTCCCTGTCACTGCCCCCCCATCCCCTGCAATCATGACGGACAGGTGACCATTTCCGTGGATGGTATCCTGACAACGACGGGCTACACACAAGAGGATTATACCATGCTGGGTTCAGATGACTTTTTCTACATTGGGGGCAGTCCCAACACAGCTGACCTGCCAGGGTCCCCTGTCAGCAATAACTTCATGGGATGCCTCAAGGATGTGAGTATGCACTGTGATGTGGCTGCCTCTAGGGGTGGGTGAAACAGCTGTGGCTACAGGGAGCCTTTGACTAACACTGTGATGCAGCCACCTCTGGGGTGGGGTGCAAGGGCTGTTTAACAGCCCATAGCAGCACTGCCTAAGAGTTTAGGGGAAATCTCTCGTCAGTAGCAAATGAGAAGCATTCCCATAATGTCCTTGGCTGGGGGCTGGCAGAGATGGAATTTGGTGTGTGATGTAACCAGTATGAACCAGAAGGAAATCCAAAAAATTCATTACGAACAGCAGATCAGATAGCTGCTTTCAGATCAGTGTTTACTTGGGGCCAGCTGGGAACTGGTGCCCCCCAGAGGGGAAAAGCCTTACATTCCATTTCCCACCCCCTGCACTAGCCAGTCCCTGGTCTTGGGACCAGATCAGAGCTGGTGCCCTTAAGAGGAAAAAGCCCTGTATCCCATTCCCCACTCTGAGCCAGCCGGCAGGTCCTGCTGGAAGCCGGATCGGAGTCAGCATCCCCTAGAGGGAAAGGCCTCGTATCCCACTGCAGCTCTCCCCACAAGGTCGTGTACAAGAACAATGACTTCAAGCTGGAATTGTCACGCCTGGCCAAGGAGGGCGACCCTAAGATGAAGATAAACGGGGACCTAGTGTTCCGCTGTGAGAATGTGGCGGCGTTGGACCCAGTCACCTTTGAGTCACCTGAGGCCTATATCTCCTTGCCCAAGTGGAACACCAAGAAGACAGGCTCCATCTCCTTTGACTTCCGAACCACTGAGCCCAATGGGCTGCTTCTCTTTAGCCACGGGCGGCTGCAGCCCCCGCGGGAGGGCCGTGCTGAGCGCCCACACAAGGCTGACTACTTTGCCATGGAGCTGCTGGATGGCCACCTCTACTTGCTGCTGGACATGGGCTCTGGTGGCATCAAGATGCGAGCCAGCAACAAGAAGGTTAATGACGGCGAGTGGTGCCACGTGGACTTCCAGCGCGATGGGCGGAAAGGTGAGAGCGCTCCCCTGCCCTGCTTGCAATACTCATCCCCACCTCTGTCCCCTCATGCCCAGCCTGTCTGTGGAGACCTGTGTCCCACCTCAGCCTCTTCCCTGTGTCCTGCCTGCTGGAACTCTGCCCACCCACAGGATGCCCCATGCCACCACTGCCCACAGGTCACTCTGGCCAACAGGGACGCCCTTTGCCACCTCTGCCCAGCACAGAGAGTCCATTATGTTCCTTTTCCATCCATGGGGAAGCCCCAGCTGGAGTGTCTGGAGTTGTGTAGCAATGTGGTAGGATCATGGTGCCACGTTGTGGCTCTGCTGTGCATTGGAAGGTAAGAGGTGTGCCCTGGGCCCATGAGGCTTTGGATAAGGGCCAGCAGCATAGGTTATGGGGGACAAACCTGTTGAGTAACATGAATTCAGTGGTGGTATTTTAGGCTGAATTGTGCTCATTTTGCCATCAGGGGGTAAATTTGATCCTATTATAGTCTTTGCCCACAGGCCTGCCCCAGAGAGCCCAGAACACTCTCTCCCTGTCCCCTCCTGCCCTTTTTTTCTTTTCACTGCTGATTGGCATAATGAATTGGCTGCTCATTAGTGGTTCATTAGAAGGTAAGAAAATAGATCCAAGAGTGGCAGGGCACAGAGACAGAAGCATCCCCTATTATCCCCATAAGAGCAGTATGGGGGAGGGGAAGAGACACAGAAAAAGATGATGCAGTGCTGCCCCCTGCTGACTGAAATGCTTCAAGGCCTGTCTAAGTCTCTTGAGTGTCACAGGACTCCTTGATTGTTTTGCTGAACTAGAATAACATGGCTGCCCCTTTGGAACTAGTTCTCTAGCTGTTCTTATTTTGTTTATACGTGTGTGCATGGGTGTGTATATGCCCACAGTTCTGTCGCTGACAGATAGGGACATGTCACCACTGTCCTTATGTGTGCATCTGCTCTCTCTGTACGTACGAGTGTTTGTCTAAGTGAGAGTTGCTTTGCATACATGTGAAACAGTCCGTATGTGCACATGTGAATTGGTGTGCACATGGAGGTATGAGAATCAGTGTATCAGTGCAAGTGTGAGTCTGTGTGTGAGCCAGTGCCTGTGTGTCATTACCCCTTTCTGAGCCAAGCGGTAAGCCTAAAATTCAGAGTCTTGGAGGTTGTTCCAGTTTGGAGGAGAAAGTGGTGATGGATGCAAACCCCATTGTATACCAAGAACAGACAAAGTTTTATTTCTCTGAACAAGGCAAGAAACAAACAGATTTTCTTTGCTCACAACTCCAAGCTCTCTAGTCAGAAGTAAGCCCAAATACTCTGTCTGGCTTTTTCCAAGGTCCATGCTCCCAGTGCTTTTGTTTTGTGACTGTGTGTAGTGTTTCCATGCTCCGTTCTCTCTTAGTTCCTTCCTCTGATCCTTCTGCCTCTTTCTCAAGGGCACATGCTTCCACCAAGCAACAGCTAGTGAAATCCCTTATTCATGTGTGCCTTGGTTTTGATTGAGGGCCTTTATTGTTTCAGCTCCCTGAGTCCTTAAAGACACTTTAATGGCTTCTTGCAACTATCAAATTAAGGGTGGTGGTTTGCTGAGCAGATAACAGCAAGGTTTATTCCCATCCTGACAACACTCCTCAACTGACTTCACCCATCATCTTAATAGAGTACAAAATGGCAACACTGTGAACAACCCATCCCAGACAAAGGAAAAAAATGCAAAAAATTACATATGATACAAGCTTCACTCTTTACAGTGTCTTTCTGTCTGGATAGTTCATGTAACCAGCTACAAACTATTTTACTTTCATCAAAATCTTCATGAGTTGTTCTTTCATTGCTTGATTTCCTTTCATCCACAGCCAGTTCTTTTTGAATGGTACAATAATTTCTCTCTAGAGAACATAGACTTTTGCTGTAATAAGTGACTGTACTCTCAAGTCCTTGGTATTCTTCTGTCAATGCTGCCTCCGATCCATAAGCATTGTTTGTGTCCAATATGAAGAGTACTTTCAAACCTGGGCAGTCCAAAATAAGAACAGCCACAAGAATCTGTTTGAACTCTGAAGATGCCCTGCTGGCCACTGAAATGGTTCGCTTTCTCTCACAACCTATGCAGTCTTTTTGCAATATTGGCAAACCCACAAATAACCCTCTCTAGCAAGACCAGAGTCTGACAAAACTCTGCACATCTGTGAGTGTCTGGGAAGTCTGCCAGTTTTGCACGGGCTCCATTTTCTGTTTGGACATTCCCTCCTCCCTCATTGTGTGCCCCAGGGAGATTACTTCTTCTTCTTCTTCTTTTTTTTTTTTTTTTTAAATAATAAACAGCTTGCATTTCTTTGAGTTCAGTTTCAGATTGTCATCCTTCAGCTTACTGCAGACATTTGTAGATGTATCAGTTCCTGTTCAAAAGTTTTGGCATGCACTAGAATACCATCTTCATGTAACAGACAGGCTGAGCAGGACATGCTGTGTCACACCCTCTCCATTAGCTTCTCAGATGTGGTTGGCACATTGCATAAGCTGACAGCCATCACTTTAAATTGCCACCAGCCTTGTCCTGTGGTGAAAACTGTATTTACCCTGTCTTTGGATCCTCCCATACTCCTGAACAGCCAGTTCTAAGATCCATTGTGGAGAACCAGATTAACGAACTGCAACATTCAGAGTATCATCTAGTCATGGTAGTTGATAAAGTCTTTTAAAGTGACATCATTTAGTTTTCTATAGTTCACCCATAATCTGGTGTTGTCATCTTTTTCTTAACCAACACTGTGAGTGAAACACAAGGACTGGTTGAAGGCTCACCTATGCCTTCTAGATAGATTTCTTCAATGGCTTACAAGTTCTCTTCTCTCTTTGCTACTGGTAGCCAGTGAGGTTGTTGATTAATGGGATCCTTCAGGTTGCCTGCTCCTCGGTTCCAGCTCCCATCCCATACTGGGGGATCCTGTGGACAGCCTGCTCCTGGCTCCAGCTCCCCGCCAGCAGGGAACCCTGGAGGGTAGTCTTTTCCTGGTTCTAGGCTCACTCTCTGGGGAACCCTGTGTCAGGAGCCCTGGCCCAGCTCCCCCCCCACCAGGAGGCTGCACCCTTTGTGACTCTCAAAACAGTTGGTAATTGAAGGAATTTTTAAAAATGGCTTTTCTTATCTTTTGGGTTGCTGACCCCTGGTGTAGTGCAGCCTGTATCTTTGTTGGATGAGGAGAAAAACTCCTGCTGCCAAGCCAGATAGTCTCTGACTGTTTTGCTGCTCTTCATTTATGGCACTGCACTGGAACAAGTCCAACAGAAACTCTAAGACCTCGCCTCCTTCCCCCATAGTTTCTTCTCTGCCAGCAGTTACTAGATCCACTAGTTCTTCCTCAAGTAATGGTCCCTATGTGTATTCCATGTGTGGGGAGGGCACATGTGTACCCTATCCCCCCCCCCATGTGGAATACTGATAAGGGACCACACATCTCAAAGAACCACTAATTCTCTAGTTACAGCTGCTAACCTCCTCTTCACGTTTTGCAACTGGTTGGTTCCTTTTGTTACTAGTTTACTGTTTGTCAGAGACATTCAGCAGAGGATCAGGGGTTCATTCCTAATTCAGCTGCACAAGAGCTTTAGCTGTTAAGATTCCCCTGAGACCTTGGGTCTCAAAACAGGTTTCAGCTTCTCCCCATTTTCTTTGCTGGAAAGCTACCACAGCATGTAGCTTTCTTCCCTAGGGGCAGGATGACTCTGTTCACTGCAAACTAATTACTACAAATCATCTGTCTCACCTGAGCCACATTTTTAAAGGGAATTTCCACAGACTGAACTTGTAAGATACCTTTCCTGGCATTTATTACACAGTTATTAGTCATAAAGAAACCCAAAGTAGTGATTAGCTAATCTTGGCTATCCAGACTTCTTATTCACATTTCTGAAGTCCAACTTTTAAACATAATTTTCAAATGGGTGCACATTCAGCCCACCCTCATCCTGCCATTTAAGACTAGAGAGGCGGATCAGACTTAGACCTTCTATTCCTAGCCTTTTTAGCATGTCTGATCTAATAAGTATTATGTTTAAGCCAGTGTCCAACTCCCCACTGACAGCTCCATTATACCCTCAATAGCCATCCCCTATTACTGTGGTATAACTGCATAGATAGAAACAAAAACTGAGGGGCTGATCCATGTACCCCAAACTTTGTCCTTTCAGCTTGGTTGTCTCCCTTTTTATCAAGGAGGGTGAGGAACTTTCATTGGGCATCTGTGATGCTTTGCCCGGCCCCATTTATATTTATAAAAGTGCTTCATTTTAGAGCCAGATATTTTATGGCACAAGCATTTAACTGAACTGCTTCCTTTAATTTTTATGTTATTGCCAATTTCCCTTGTTTTACAAAGCGAATTTATTACTTTTCCTAATCATGCCAAAACGTGATGGACCAGATAACCCCTTTTTCCATCACATTTATTAGATACAGCTGTCCTTGCAAAGCTCAGTGTCCATCTTCCTCGTTTGCAGCTGCTTCCTGTTCTGGTGAGTGGCTGCAACTTAGGGAAGATTCAAGTTCTGTTATAAATTCCACAGTCTCTCAGAATGACTTGGACCTCTTTTCATCAATCTTGATCTGCAAGGCCAAGTTCAGTTGTAGCTGAACATCTATAAATTGATCTGTTGCCAATTTATCTTAAAAGCCCTTTTCAGTACCTGATATGCTAGGAACCCAAGTCTTTTCAGGTCGTTCACCAGCTGAGGTGTGGTCTCCTCTTTTCCTGTCCTTCTGACTCCTGGCTGTTTCTGAGGTTGGACTAAGCTGGGCGTCTCAGAATGATGGCTGGCTTCAAACCATATTATCAAGGGATTGTATCAGATTTGGACAATATGTTTTGGGGGGCTAAGTTCTGTGCCACTCAAGCTGGTTACTAGAAAACCAACAAGCAGTTGTGTAGCACTTTAAGACTAACAGATTTATTTTTTGCATGAGCTTTCGTGGGAGAAGATCCCACTTCCTCAGATGCTTCGAAGATGGGTGAACTTACAGAAAGGAATGAAACTAAATGCAAGGGGGTATAAAACATAGGATCAGGTCATAAAGTAACAGCAAATCAGAGCAGTTTACAAGCTCAAACCATGGGAAGCCTGAAGTCAAATTACCCTTTGTAATGGGAAAAGAACCCATAGTCTCGATTGAGTCCTGCTTCCACAGAATTTAGCTTGCATATTAATTCAAGTTCAGCTGTTTCTCTTTGAAGTCTTGATGTCCCAGGTACATCTCTAATGACAGTCATTAACAAATCCATTTTAAAATGGATAGCCATTAACAAATCCATCATCGAGTGATTAGGAAGATGGAAGTGCTCAGCAACTGAAATTTACTAGAAAACCCCCTTTTTGTCCATCTTCTCAGTCATTTTATGATGTCAAACTTGGCCAAATAAGCCTTGCAGGAAGTTTTCCCCTCAAATATGGTGAGTGGGTGTCAGATCCATGGGTTCTGTGCTCTGAAACTATTCCTGGGAGAACCCCTGCAGTTTGCCCAACACCCCTGAGGGTCTCTCACTTTCAGTAGGGTAAGCAGCTTAGCTTCACTGCCTCCTTGGACTGAATCCCAGAGCCTTTAGCATCCCTGCTTCATCCTTTGAGCTCCCTTCAGTGAGTTCATCTGAGCCGGCCACCTCAGAGACAGTTGCAAACCCAAAGGGTGCAATATACCCACACCTTCAGGATCCTCAGTGAAAACACAGTTTAGAAAGTAAAATTAAAAAAAAGTATGATCCATTTGGCTTAGTCCAGAAACCAGCCAAGCTCTGTCTCCCTTTGTCCAAGTTCCTGAGCCAGTCCCATCTAGCTCCTCCTCAGCTGGTCAAAGATGGCTGGCTTCCTGTGGGAGGTGGACCATCCATGTTTGTTAGTTGTTAGGTAGCAAATATCCTGAAGTTCGCTTTGCTGCTGTCTTCATGAACTCTCTAATGACTTGGGCCCCAAATTCCAGCACAGCCACATCTGTGTAACAGCCTGTCTGTGAGTGAACAGTCCTTTCCTACTCCCTAGTTGAGAATGCAACTTGTAGGAGAAACTGAGAAATACACAATATTCATACAAAATGTTAACAGAAAATTCCCACTTCCTCACTGCCAGGTTTTGCATTATTGAGCTGAGACAATCCAGTCACTCATTTCTGGTTCTCTGGGAGTTAGAAGACTCTTGAAATATCTGTTCTTACCCAAGTCTTGTGACTGGCACAGTTCTACATCCAGACCTCTAATTTTCACTGTGATTTTTCAGCTTTCTGAGTCCTAGTTGCAGCTCATTCTGGTAGTAAGTTCCAAGCTGACAAGCTGACTGAAAGTTCTCTGACCTCACCTATTTAATGGAAAACTTTCTGGTCTCTGGCAGGCAGGTTGCTGGTCACCTCATAGATCCATCTGGCCATTCCAATCTAGGAGTGTTGTGTCTGGCTTCTCAGTCTGTCTGGGCTCTTTCCTCAACAAAGGTTTCCTCTTTGCCCTTTCTGGGAAATCTCCAGATGCTACTTTAATTCTTTCTGTGATGCCTCCAGCTTTTGTTTTAGGTCTTCTTTTAAATCCTTTTGGCTCCCTTTATATTCTATGAGCACCTTCTCCATTTGTTCCATCTTAGTGCAAAAGAAAGACCAGCTCGCCTTTTCTCCCCTTGGAAAATGGATCCTGTTCCTGATACCAGGAATTACTCTTTTTTGACCTGAGTAATTAGCCAAAAATTCAGTACACATCTAGATCCAGGTAAGAGGAGAAATTAGTGATGGAGTCAGGTATCTATGATGCAATCCAATTATTTTACAAAGAAAGTTCAAAATCCTGTTTCTCTGAGCAAGGCAGGAATCCAGCAACAGGAGACAGATTTTTTTTGCTCATGGCTCCAAGCTCTTTTCTAGCCAGCACCTGAAGCAAAAGCTGTCTTGGATTTTATTCAGGTCCCATCTGCAGTGCTTCCAACCATGGTTTTTCTGGTGCTTCCTTGCTGCTTCCTCTCCATTCGTCTGTTTTTTCTGCCTTGCAGACACACACCTTCACACAAAGTAACAGTCAGTAAAGCCCCTTGCCCACCTGTGCTTTCCATTTGTCTTTATTCGGGGCATTGACATGTGCCTGTCTTTGGGATGAAGACCATTATTCCAACTGCTTCTTCCATAGAGTTTAAAGTCAAAAAGGACCCTTAGAAAAATCAGTCTGATCTTTTGAGAGCTCAGGCTATTTAATTCCACACAAATATCCGACTGTTGAGCTTAGTGACTTGAGCAAAAGCAACGCATTTCACTCCCAGACTTAGGATACTAGTCTGTTGTGAATCCAAGATAGAGAACAGGAGAGAAACAGAAGGGCCACCAATACCTGAATTCCTGGCAACTACAGGGAGATGATTAGATGAGAAGCCCTGGTGACCTGCAATGTGTGCTGTAGGGGAGGGGGGAAACCCCCTAAAGTCCTTGTGAGTCTGACCTGGGGAAAATTCCTTCCTAACCCCAAATCTGGATCAGTTGTCCCTGAAGATGTCAGCAAGACCCATCAGCCAAGCAGCTAAGACAGGATTGTCTCATTGCTTGAGAGCACTGCCCACCATCCCCCCTCCCATGACCATTGCCACCTGTGACTGTTGCTTCAGGGGAAGGTGAAAAAACAATGTGTCAGGGAAAATATCTTTCCTGACCAGGGGCGTCGCTGGCACCTGGCACCCGAGTCCCAGCACCAGTGCCCTGAATGACCAGGGCAGCCCCTCCCTCTTCTGTTCCCCTCCCTGGCTGGAGATCTGGGGCCTGGCTGCTGGTGGTGGTGTCTGCAGCTCCCAGCCCAGTCCCCGGCCAGGAATTCAGGCTGGGCCACCTGTGGCTGCGCCAGCCTCTCCCGGCCGCTGCACTGGCTGGGGATCCAGGACCAGGCTGGCGGCAGCAAGAGCATGAGGCCAGATCTGGCTGGGAGGAGAACTGGGGCCACGGGGGGGGCAGGGTCCATGGCCCAGGGGCGGGAGCTAGGCCTGGGCCCCTGGCTTTTTCCCCTGGGCAGTGATGCTTCTGTTCCTGGCCCCTTCAGGCAGCCGCTGAAGTATGAGATTAGGTGCTGGTTGTTCTCACAGAACATACTTAAGGTTCATAATCCCAAGCACCTGTGCCATAAAGGAGCTAATGGCTCCTTACAACTATCTTAAAAGAAAGGTGGCAGCAACACCCAACCCAGAAGAACAAGGTGGAACCTGGCCCTGGTTACTGTTGTGTGCATTTGTGTGGGGCAAAGTGTGGGAATCTGTGTGCGCACCTCTTCCGCCGCCCATCGAGGCCTTGCTGCTGTGGCTCCTGCTGGCCACACAGCCTGATAATGGCCCTGTGGCTCCTGGCTTCCCACCCCAGGCTCCATCTCGGTGAACAGCCGCAGCATGCCATTCCTGGCCAGTGGGGAGAGCGAGATCCTGGACCTGGACAGTGAGATGTACCTGGGGGGGCCTTCCTGAGAACCGACTGGACTTGATCCTACCTCCTGAGGTGTGGACAGCCTTCCTCAACTATGGTTATGTGGGCTGCGTGCGGGATCTCTTCATTGATGGCAAGAGCCGGGACGTGCGGCGCCTGGCCGAGGTGCAGAGCGTACCCGGTGTCACCAGCTTCTGCTCCCGGGAGACCCTCAAGCAGTGCAGCAGCGCACCATGCCGTAATGGGGGGGGTCTGCCGCGAAGGCTGGAACCGCTTC
This sequence comes from Podocnemis expansa, assembly GCA_007922195.1. Classification (NCBI taxonomy): domain Eukaryota; kingdom Metazoa; phylum Chordata; order Testudines; family Podocnemididae; genus Podocnemis; species Podocnemis expansa. The sequence goes on along the minus strand of ML681973.1, from coordinate 31,841,866 downwards.
ATCTGTGACTGCCTCGGCACTGGCTACCTGGGCAGAGTGTGTGAGAGAGGTAAGGAGTCAGTGGGCATTGGGTACCTGGGCAGGGTGAGGAATATGGGGAACACTGGTACCTGTGCACAGTATGTGTGATTGGTGAAGTGGATACAGGGGGCACTAGGTACCTGGGTAGGATGTGAGGGAAGTGAAGGGATATGGGGGACACTGGGTACATGGTTAGGGTGTGTGGGATTGGTGAGGTGGATATGGGGAGCACAGGGTATCTGGGTAGGTCAACAATAAATCTGTGTGGGGTGAAAGAAGGGCACTGTTTGTGGACACCTTTAAAGGGCTGGACTTCCCAAAGGGCTGGAAGAGGAACGTGGGGGGTGCTTTTCTTATAGATTTGAGCTCCAAAGTCAGGGAGCTACCCTGGGATATGAGCCCTGGGTTCCAGGCCCTGCAACAGAACGTATGAGGTGAGACTCACCTCAGGAAAGCTGTAGCCTGAGTTTTGGAGTACTCATGTGGAGAAGGGAGACCTGCAGTTAGAGGACCACTCCATAGCATAGAGGGGTCCCCCTATCTCAGATCAGTGCTCTAACTACTGGGCACCATCTCCACTTCTGGCATCATCCACAAAACAGCAGCTGGAGGCAAAGTTTCCCTGGGAACCCAGACCCAGCTCTAGTTGTTACTGAAACTATTTGATGGATTTCTACCAAATTTACAAAGACTTTGGGGTTAACGGAAGATGCATTTTTGTGGTTAGGAATGTATTTGCCCCAAAGCTTGGCTTAGCACTAATCAGGACTCCTGGGTTCCATGCCTGACTCTGGGAGGGGAGGGGTGTTGAGTGAGCAGGGCAGGGAGGTGAGGAGTTTGGTCTCCAGCTCTGGATGGGGGCCTGGGATTGGGAGAAGGTGCTCTCTGGGTATTGCATTCTAAGGCAGAATCTAACACACTTTCTCTCTCCCACCACCCCATTCCCTTTCTTTTCTCACCATCTTCCTCCCACCCCTGTTGCTCCATCTCATTGCACCCCACCCCTCAGAGGCCACAGTGCTGAGTTATGATGGCAGCATGTACATGAAGATTATGCTGCCGGGAGTGATGCACACAGAGGCTGAGGACGTGTCCCTGAGGTTCATGTCCCAGCGGGCCTACGGCTTCATGCTGGCTACTACCTCCAAGGAGTCAGCCGACACCCTGCGTCTCGAGCTTGATGGCGGGCAGATGAAGCTCACTGTCAACCTAGGTAACCGATCTCCCACCTGGGAATGCCCAGTGGTAAGGGAGCTAACCAGCTTCCTGGGGGTCACCCCTGGAGGATGGAACTGCCATTCTCCCCCTTGGCAGCTAGTTCCCAGTGTCCCCTGGAGGAGGTGACCCTCCCACTTGCTGTGCACTGGTGCTGAGGCATCAGCCCCCACTTTGGAGCCCTCCTGTGCCCATCTGGTCTTTAGGAAGACACCCTTTTCCCAGGGGGATTCACTTTTACGCCTGGTTTGGTCTTGTTGGTGATAGAGGGCAACTCCCCATCCAGTATGGAACCCGCTTTCTCCACCATGCCTGGCCAATGGTGTAAGAGGCCCCCCCTCCAGCGTTCTGGCATCCCATGGGCCTGGAGGGGGAAGAGGTGCCCCCATTTCTAAAGGCCCAGCAGGGTTCAGAGTGATTTCTAGTTCACTGTTTTTAACCCTTCATCGGCATAGACTCTGCCAGCCCAGCAAGCAGCAGCCAGGACCGAACCTTGCTCCCCAACCCTCACCCCACCTTCTCATCCTCCCAGCTCCCCCAAACCGCACCCCACATCCATCACCACATCACCTGATCTGCAACCCCTGCAGACCTACAGCCCCCTACCCTAGCTCCACAACATCCTTATTCCATCCAACACCCCAAAATTCTTCAGATTCATGACTCCTCCACGAACCCACACCTCAGTTCAACTCCCTGCAGACACACTGCACTCCCAAACACCACCCCTTCTTCCTCTGCCTTACCTGCCCTCATGCTTCCTCCAGGGGGTTAAACCCTGCTCTCCTCATTTTCCTTCCCTCTCATGGGGCTACCCTCCATTTCTCCTTCTCCGTCATCCCTCTCCCACCATGGGGTTACTTCCTTCCCCTCATTTCCCTCCCTCATGGGCTCCCCTTGTTGGTTCTTTGGTCCTGTGCCTGTTTGCACCCCACTGTTCTGTTGCGGTTGACGACGTGTGTCAGACCTAGCCGTGCGGCCTGTGGGAACGGAGCCCCCTTTCCTTCCTCCCCAGGGAGCACAGAACCTCCTGTCCGCCACAGAGATCATGGAATGGCCAGAGCTTCCCACAACCTTTTAGGTAACAGAGCAGATTTGAGGTGGACCACCGCACCCCACCTTAGCCTCTTTCTTCCTGGCTACCTTGGGGTACGGAGCACCTCTGTGTGAAGCTGCTGCCCTCCATATGGACCCAAGGGGAGCCTCTGTGCTATCCAGCACTCCCAGCTTCTCAGAATGACTAGCCCCAGAAATGGGGGAGTTATTGGCACCCCAAAGTCTGTATGTGATCACTCATCCATGGGGTTGTGACTGACTTGCCAGAATCTTGGGTCTTCCACTCACGGAGTGCAATCAACACCCTAAAATCTCAATGGTCCTCCCTATGCCCCTTTAATTTGTCCTCTGAATTCCAGAGGAGCTTTACAATAGAGTCTCTCCTATAAGGTGGAGGAGGCCAGAATGTGCCTGCCTTCATAAGAAATGGTGTTCTAGGATCCAGAGTGGGAGCTGGCGAACCCCAGAAAGAGGGGGGATAAGATCTCACCCTAAGGTGCATTTGCTAAATAACTTCCCTAAATTCTGGCCACCCTCTACAGGCCCTGCAGCACACTCATTCTCTCCAGCACCCTATATTCTTCAGCCCCAGCCTCTCTCACAGAAATGCATTGGGACTGGGTATAAGATTCCCTGATCTCTGCCAGGTTTCAGGACTCAGGGCTCCCCAGGGGAGATGGAGGTGGCAGCAAACAGGGGCAACCCAAGCCTGGCCCCCTAATCTATGCAGGGTGCAGGGAGACCCCTAGTAGGGGGAGCAAAGGGGGTTGGAGGTGCCCCCCATACGTCTGAGCATGGGGCTGCTCAGCAGAGGTTAACCCCCTTGTTGTCATCCTCCTTGTGGCACTGTTTGGAGGTGCCAGGGTTGGGGAGGAAGAAAGGGGGTCCATCCCCCACATTGCCTGCTGCACGGCTGGTGTTTGCAAGGTGGCCATTTGTCAGAAGGGCAAGGGCAGGGGAATGAGACCCAGGAGGTGGGGGGAATTGGCTGTGAACCCCCTCAAAGTTTATAAACCTCCCCTGAAGAAGAGAAGCCTCAGCCCAGCCCATGTCTGTCCCAGGTCTGGCCAATCCGCTTACTACACTGGTCCCAGGTTAATTCTCTTTCTGAAGTTGTTCTGGGTCAATCCACTTTCCAAACACATTGCTATTAATCTGATTTACATGCATCATCCTAGCCCCTGTAGATGAGATCCAGACTGAGCTGAGGAATTGGGTCCCACCCCTCATCTTGGCTCAGTGTTTTGAGCATAGCTGACCCAACATCCTACCTTGAGCTGGAACTGCCAAGCCGCATCCATGGTCAGTTTGACAGACCCAATTAGAAACCCAGTAAACTGGACCCTTTGCATGACCCTGTTCGTGGCCAGCTTCCTCACCCGACTCCTGATTGCCCCACAACAGTGCTGATCTGCTTCCTAAACTGGTTTAGACCAAATAAGCAAGGAGTCCTGTGGCGCTTTTAAAGACTAACAAATTTATTTATCACATGAGCTTTCATGGGTGATGTCCATTTTGTCTTGATGAAGTGGGACGTCACCCATAAAAGCTCCTGCGATAAATACATTTGTTAGTCTTTAAAAATGCCACAGGACTCCTTGCTCATTCTGCTGACCTAGACTTAACACAACTGGCTACCCCTTTGGAACTGGTTTAGGCCAGTTCCCTTCAGAAACCACTCACACCAGTTCCCTTTACCGGACTAATTCCGGTCAGCTTATCATATGAACTTGTCCAGGTTTGCATGTAGATGCTCTTACTTCAGTTTGCTTAAGTCAGGGGTCTCAATCTCAAATCACTATGAGGGCCGCACGAGGACTAGTACATTAGCCTGAGGACTGCACCACAGAAACCTTTTCATTCAATCATATTGCAAATATTGATAACGGTAGTGTCCTTGTGGGCCTCAGGAAGTAACTTCAGGGGCTGCATGTGGCCCGTGGGCTGTGAGTTTGAGACCCCTGGCTTAAGTAGGTTAAAATCTAGCCTCAAAGCAGGGTAACTTTCCCTGCTGCACACAATGATTTTGTGCTAGTGCAAGTGTGGCAGTTAGGTGTGGTGTTTTTGCTGACAGTTTCCAGTCTCCAGTGGAGATGCAGTTATACCAGGATAAAGATGCTTAAGGACCTGTCTGGTTGGAGAAGTTTTCCACCATAACTACAAGTGAATGATTATTAATAAACAACTCCCTGTGTAGATCCTTTGTTCTTGAATAAAAATGATTTTCTTCCACAATTACTCAGCTTGCCTAGCTCAGCCAGAGAATTTCTCCATGCAGACAAACTGTCATATCAGGTAAGCTTCTTTCCCGCCCCTCTAGGGATAGCTAAACACTTCTGTACAGCCATGTTAACATTAAGCACGGTGGTTCTGCTTTAGACTGGGGAAGCTAAAGCAGGACAACTTGTTTGTGTAGCCCAGGCTGTAGGTTGGAATCTCCTTTGGGGCTTTTTGGTCAGTGATGCTACAGCACCTGATACAATGGAACCCTGCTCCATTGTTAACAGAATGACTATTTATGACTTGGATGCAGAAATGTCCATGAGCCCCCATTGTGGCTGCACCAGGTGCGGTACAAACACAGTCCAATCATCACACATAACAAGAAATGACACGGTCCCACCGAAGCCAGCATGGTAGTTTGGGCTGTTGGTGGAATACATTTAACAGATCAGTTCCTACCAAATTTGGGGTCACCTTCCTCAATGTGAGAGGTTTCCATTCCCCCAGACTCCAAATGGCCACCTTGACTCGCGTCTGTCCCCGGATGGTGGGCTGTGAATTGGATGGTTGTTTGCAGAAGTAACTTTGAAGGATGTAAAACTGTTGCGTTCTCTTCTCTCTCCCCCTGTCCCCAACACTCTGGCCCCCGTCTCAGACTGTGTCAGGATAGGCTGTAACCCCAGTAAGTCAATTCTTTACCTTCGGGGCTTTTATTTCATGTTCTCTCTCTTCTGTTTGTTAAATGAACCGGGTGAATTTTGGGGGTCAATCATAATGGAAAAGTGACAGGTGCTATTCATTGTGATGCTGCACAGAAGAGGGTGTGGTGGAGGAGCTGGGACTCCTGGGTTCTGTTCCTAGCTCTGGGAGGGGAATGGTAAGTGTGGGTGGTGAGAGCTGGGGGGTAGAACTGGGCTCTCTCTCCAGCTCTGAGAGGGGAGAGGGCACAGGGGTTAGTGCTGAAGGACTGAGAACTCCTGAGTTCTGTTGGGGCTCAGGGAGAAGTGAGAGCTAGTGGGTAGCTCAGAGGGCTAGGATTCAGGACTCTTGGGTTCTATCCCCAATGCTATCTGTTTTAGTGTGTCACCTTAAAATGAATCACTTCACTGCTTTGTGCCTCAGTTTCCCATTGCCTGGGACTAACTGCACATGTCCAGTAGGTGCATGTCTGGACTTTATACCCCTAATACATGTATGATGCTTACAGAAACTCATACAGAGGGGGAGGGTTGGCTAGGAACTGCCCCACTTCATACCTTTTCAGTCTGAGAAAAAGGAAGCAGATACAGCCTTTGTGCTTCTGTTTCTACCTGGGTCCCAAACACCCCAAGAAGACGGACTCACCATTTCCCTGTACACTATACATTGGTCCCAGTGGCTCTGTTGACACACTGGGCTCCTCCTCGAAGCCTGTGTGCATCACTGCTCCTGCAGGTTGGATTCAGAACCACACAATGGGGTGTCATGAGCCCCCTACTGCAGGCAACTGAGGGGGAGTCTCAAGTTCATGGTTCTCACCCTGCCTAGCATGGAGCAACTCACTGGATCTGGGGTGGGGGCAAATTAAACACATACCCCTGCGTCACCATGGGCAAGTGGCAGGGCCTGGTGGTAAGTGATTGGCACCTTGCTTTGGGATGACAGGTGCAGGGCAGTGCTGCACCTTGGTTCTTTCTGTGCACACACCACATGTACATGCAGCATATAGTTACACCCAGCCACATCACAGTCTGCCCTAGAGACACGGGACCAGCTGCACAAACTTTCAGACTTGCATATGTAAACAGAGAGATACACAGTTACACCTTCCCCCACAGCAGTTCTCATTCACTCAGACAGCAACGCACACACATGTGCATGCATGCGCTCGCACACACACCATGAGAGAGAGAGAACCCTGGCAGGTGGACACTGATAAGCATATGTACTGGCAGGGGACAGATCTGAATTCATGTGTGCAAGCTGGCAGAGAAATATTATACTGCACATGGTATGAAGGGGAGGTATACATTCCACCTGCATGTGTGCCAGCCAGGGTGTGTGTGTCACACCATTACAAGTGTGTGCTCTGCTCAGGAGAATACACAATTACACATGTGCCTGCTGGGGTGTGTTTAACACCATTGCATACATGAATGTGCCAGCCAGAGGAGTACACCATTACAGAGCACATGTACTAGCCTTGGTAGGGGACACAGTTATATGTGTGGGTGTGCTGGCTGGGGAAGCCACCATTACATGTGAGCATGTTGTCTGGAGGGCAGCCTTGGCTACACTCATGTTCAGGGCTGCACTTGTGCCCAGCAGTGATGTGCAGCCCCCGCCCAGGTGTCAGACACCTTCTGACAACGAGGAGCTCCACCCCTTGGACTCAGGTGCGTAGATGGGCCAAAGGTATTTCACTGGCTAGAATAAGGTGGGGGTCTTGGGGGCGGGTTATAAGCCCCTATTTTTGTGCATGTGGGTTCCTGATGAGCAGGAGACAGCACCTCACCCACACCTCCTCCTAGTGAGGAATTTACTATCCAGTGATGGGAGGGGAGGCTGAGAGACATGGAGGGGAAGTGAGCAGTCCTCAGGTTCACAGAAACAGAACTGGGGAGAGAATAAGGAGTTCTGGCTTCCAGCCCCAACGCTGAGTCCATGTCTCATACAGTCCGTATCTAAATGACTGAGTTGACGCTCCTCCTACCCCAGCAGCCACACACCCCTTGGGTCGAGGAAAGCAGGCCAGGATTCACTCTGACAGGAATCCCAGGTGTTCAGGGTTGGGCTGGAGCTCCTAACTCAGGTGTGGAGGAGACTCTCACTCGAAGGAGCTGTGATGGTCCAGCAGTGGTAGAGGATCCCTTGAAACCCCCTCCCCCCTATTGCTCCCTGATTTTCTGGGCTCTTAAACCCAACCAGCAAGTGTTTCCCACCCACCGGGCACTGGATGGCAGAAACAGCCTGCTTGGGGGCAGAGGGCTAATGCCAATTTGAGATAGTGTGTAGTTGAGGGGTGGTCAGCCCCCTATTTAAGGGGCTGATGCACTGTGCCCAGCTCATGAGGGAAAATGTGGAAAAGATAAGAATATTCTTCAAGTGCCAGTCCCTATATGGATTTCATATGTGGGTGCACATGAGCTAAAGAGCCAGAACTGTTTGTAGCTGTGTCTGTCAACATATGTTGTGCTGTGCAGCCATGTGACACGTGCAAGATGTTGAGGCTGCGTGTCTCTCCAGTTCACTTTACTGCTGCATGGCCAGAGACAGAGCCCCTTTTCCTCTTCACTCAGCTTGTTAAAGAGATGCCTTCATTTGAATAAAACTGTTATGAGCGTAGTAGTGCTAGTTAGTCAGTTTAGTTCCCAAGGGGCAGCCGTGTTAGTATAGTTCAGTAAAACAAACAAGGAGTTCTGTGGCACTTAAAAACTAACAAATTTATTTATTGCACAAGCTTTTGTGGGAGAAAATCCCACGTCGTCAGACATCAGCATCTGACAAAGTGGGATTTTCTCTCATAAAAGCTTGTGCAATAAATAAATTTGTTAGTCTTTAAGTGCCACAGGACTCCTTGTTTGATTTAGTGAGTTTAGTTTTTGTTACTGTTTCCCCTTGTAGAGCATCCCATCTGTTCTGGGGGGCTATAGCCAAGCAAGCTGGCTTTAAAAGCTGTGTGTCAAATCCATGCTTCTTTGTGAGCAGCGAGCACCAACATTGTTTGTACCGCCACAGAGAAGCCCATGTTGTCACCCGCTGCTCCGTTTACTGCTCCTTTCATTCACAGACCTATAAAGCTAGAGAGCTTTGCCTCTGAAAACTCCCTTATGGAGGAGGCAACATGCCTACACGCAGATTGAGATCTGGGACTGGTGGATCCACCAGAGCGTCATGCCTCACCACTGGTGAGTACTCCCTCTGCTTCTTCCTGATCAGCACTGATGGTACCAGCACTGTTGAGGAAGGCCCACTGTGCTCATAATGAGGAAGGTCACAGGGATAAAGGCAGGAACTGTACTTTTGACAGGGAGCCTAAACTGCCCCAAAACACAGTGTTGCCTCTCTGATCCATGGCAGACTGGATGAGAAGTCATACATCAATACAACTGCTCCACCACCAATGAAAACTAGAACACGACACAGTCCTAACATTGTAAAGACTAGCTAGTCCCATTGTTGACACTAGTGACTGGTCCTGGGCCTTCACCCCTGGCATCATCCACACCACTGGAACCATCTGAGCTCTCCAAGTGTGCTTGGCCACTTGTCTTCACTTAAGGTAAAGCCCAAACTCCTGCTGCCATATGCATGTGCCTTTCTGTGTCCTGGCTCACCAGCAGCCCTGAAGCTCCCGTACCTTGTGGATGAACTGCTGTTACTTGGCCAGCACACTGCTATGATTTCATTTGCTCAACCAGCTCCATCACTGATGGTCAACTTTGCAGGCATGCACTGCACCTTGTATACCAATGGTACCACACGTTCCAACAGCTCAGGCTTCCCCAGACCAGCTTTCCCACTGCAGTCGTCTTCAGAACCAAACTTTGCATTGTCACCAGTGTGTTCTTTCAGTTGGGAACCTAGATTTCTGCCCTATGCACTGGCATATGGGATCCCTTGTAGAGAAGCATGGTTCTGCTACTACCTCTGGTTCCCCACTGATTCCTATGCCTGGTCCTGTTGGCATGCTTGGGACCCTACTCTGGCCACAGCAGCCTGCTGCCCTCTTACATCAGTCAGCACCTATTCATACTGCTCACCTCTCAGTCTGAGGACCTTTGGGCCATCACAACACTGCCTGCCCCACAGGCACTGCTGGTCCCAGCTGGTGCTTCATTGTCTCTGAATGAGACACACATTCTCTCACCGCTGGATAACGGCACTCGATATCAGGAAGATGTGCAAGACTCTTAGGTCAAATTCCTGAACATTCTTCAGCCGGCTGAGCCACCATATATAATTTTTCCCATGCATAGCATGCTTCCTCAACTGTCTCAGGCCATGTGGCATAGTCCTGATTCTTGTACTCCTACACCAAATCAGGAAGAGCAGTGCTACTTTGTCCCTGCCTAGGACACGGACTTACTGTTCTCCTGTCACTCTCCAGACTTTCTCATGGGCCTGCCAGCGGCACCTCATGGCCAACCCTCTGGATCAGGCAGCCAAAAAACTTGACCTGCTTGGGTACAAGGTCTTTTCATCTTCAGAATTGCAATTTATATTGGCAAAGTACAGCTTCTATACTCTAAACTTGTGGAGTGTCAGGCATCCCTCGTGGAGGAAAACAGGCCAAGTTTAAATCTGCCCTTGTATGCAATCCACATAGGGAGCAGCACTCAAAAAACAAATGGAGGCTTTTTACTGTAACTGGAGGTTCTTTGAAATGTGTAGTCCCTGCCTGGATTCCAATCCCACCCTCCCATCTCCCCTGCTACGGGTTCTGTCTGTCCCTGTCAGTAAGATGGACTTGGAGAGGCATCCACTGGAACAGCCTCAGAAGATGTTGGATCCACCATGTGACTGATGCATGATGCACAGGCAGGTCAATGGACATTACTACAAATAGTTCTTGCTCAGTGCATGACACACAGGTGCACCCACATATGGAATCCAGCGAGGGACTTCACATCTCAAAGAGCCTTCAGTTACAGCACGTTACCTCCTTTTCCCATTGTCATCTACCTACCCACTTTCACTTCCAGGACCGTGGGTTATAACACTCCAGGTAACTAATAATTTATTGCCAGCCACACTTCAAAGTATAAACAATTATCGATTAGCTATTCTCCTGGCAAGCCTGTGGTGATTAGCCCCTGTGCAATTACTTGTAGGTCTTTCGGCAATGCAAGTAAATAATACTTAGCCCTTCTCACCACCCACTTGGTGCTATCAGCCTCTCTGCCATTAATAACATGCAAAATAAGAATTAATGAACCACTTCAGAGAACTTGGCTTGTTAGAATTGTTCAATTAATACAGGTCCTGATGCAATAAAGATAGCTGCTGGTAATTTAACCCCTCCCCTCCCTGTGGACCTAGAGTTGTCCCTGTGATTAGTAATGTAGGCCAGGTTTACACAACTGGGGTCCATGGGGCTGCATGCAGCCCACCAACCAGGAATTTGCCCCTTTCACTTGCTGGAGGAGGGGCTGATAGCAGCAGGAGTGCTCTGGGAGTGCCTGGTGACCAGTGCCCAAGGCTTACGGTATTGAGTAAGGAAGATGTGTCTAGGGGCTGTAGCAGGGGTGTAAGCTTGCCTTCTGGAGATCATGGAGCTGACCAGTAGCAGGCAGGCATGTCTGAGGTGACCTGGTGAAGCATGGTGGTGTGACTACAGGATTTTCTTCTCTGGTAGATCCTCTCAACAGCGGTAGCCAGGAGCTGCCCCAGACATCAGAGACCACTTCTTCCTGCACCACACTGGCCCACCTAAGGGGTTGTAGGACTGTTGGGGCCCTCTGCTGTGCTGAACGTCCCATCCCTGCTTTAGGTCCAAAATAGAAATAACAATTAATTAGCCCCTTCTCCATGTACCCTGGGGCTTATTAGCCCCCATGCATTTAATATGAAGATTAATAAGGATTTCCCCATAGACCTGGAGTTTCTGGAGCCTTGCAATTAATGTTCTGCAAGTGGCTTCCCATGTCCACTTCACACTAGATATGTGTGCACTACAGTGCAGTTGCCAGAATTTTTTTTCCTTTAGTTGTATTCATAGGACAGGCTCTAGTGCATTCTGGACTCATGTAGATATGTGCCAATAGGAGTGGTGCCCCCTTCACGCCCTCTCAATTCTTTCTCACTGCCTGTGACAGTTACTTGGAATGACCTTTGTTATTAGTTAGCTGAGTAGCTGTAGTGGACATAGCATCCCATCGAGGGATGTTGTCCCAGAGACAAGGGTCTCAGTCCCTGGGCTTCAAGCTGTGTGCTTCCTGTTGCAAGCCCATGCCTGTAAGTGATTTGCATTCGAGCCACCTGGGTAGAGCACACATTAAGAAGGGCAAGATCCGCAGAGACTTCAGGCTGCACGCTCAGGAAGGTGGGGACATCTGTCTGATGGCTCTGCTTGTGGAGGCACCATGAAACTGTCCTCAGAGCCCTGCTGCTCTCAATCTGCACCAAGCATATCAGCTGCCATGCAAAGTCCTCCACTTGCACCATGTTCTTCCCAGCATAATCCTCCATCCCTGGTGCTGAAGAAGGACAAGAGACTGTGTGCCAAGAGAGGATGCTTTCCAGTTCCAAAGAGGAACAAGCAGGGAGTGGCCAATGCAGCAAAACCTGGGCAAGGCCATGCATATGCCCCAGAACCATGGCCTGCGCTGGTGACTCCATCTAGGGCACAGAGCCCAGCCCAGGACCCACCCACCTATGACTCCTGGGGTGGCCATGGCACCCTGTGCCTGTAGGTCCACTTGACTCCGAAAGCTTCCAAGCTGCAGAGGATTTGATTCCCCCCATGGCAGCCACACCCCAGGACAGCTTGCCAACCAAACTATTGGAGATAAAAGGATTCAGAGACAGGGGGGCTCTTTGCAGCACTGACTGTTGTAGCAGCTTCCAGTGGGGGAGCCATCCATGTCTGGGCCACAGCATTTCCTGGCCCAGCATCAATCTCCAATTCCCCAGCAGTGCCTGCAGGCAGAAGCAGGGACAGTTCTGCCATGGCCTTGAGATAAAAGTCCTCTCCAGAGTCCAAAGGTGAATCCTTCACCCTGTCAGAAGAGCACCTGTACCCTGCTTATGCATTGGACTTTGGTACTGGCTCTGCAGGCTGGCACTTGGCTGGTGCAACATTGCAATGCCAGGATCCCCTCCAATGGTCACACTTGCTCATTTCGTGTCTTCCCAACCAGCACTGGACTCTGGCATAAACCCTGAATCTGAGGTCCTGGAGGTGGCCCCAGTGTAGGTGAAGTAGGAAGGAGCAGCCCCTCTTATGGAGCCAGCCTCTTCCTCGTGATCTTCAGATGAGGAAATCATAGGTCTTGCTAACCTGTTTCCATCAGATGACTTGAGGGCCCATCAAGAGCTCCTGAAACATGTCACTATAATCTTGGGGCTGGAGGCTGAGGAGCTAAAGGTGAAAGTCTCTCCAGAGTGGCCCTGCCAGTCTGTGAGGCTGTGCTGGAGCCAGTCAGGGTGCTGCAACAGACCCCTTCTTCTCTACCCCCACTTCAAAGCCAGAGGATTCCAATACCTAAACTCAGCCCCCACCCCCACCCTGCTGTAGTCCCTGGTGGTGTCGGCTGCAAATGAATGACAGGGGCAGTCAAGTGCCACCCCAAGGATTAAAGAGGCCAAGAGATTTGACTTGTTCAGGAAAAAGGTTTATTTTCCATGCAGCTTACAGCTTTGTGTCTCTACCCAGCAGGCATTGCTGGGGAGGGATGATTTTAACCTCTGGGACTCAGCGGTTAAGTTTAAGGATTCCCTGCTGCAGGAACCGAGGCAGGAGTTCTTGGCCATCCTCAAGCCCAAAGACAAGTTGGCCAGGGCCTCCCTCCAGGCAGCTCTGGATGCAGCCAACTCCGTGGTCAGAATGGTGGTAAGGGCAGTTACCCTGAGGCACTGTTCATAGTTCCAGTCAGTTGTTTTCCCACATGAGATGCAGCAGTCAGTCCAGGACCATGCACATCCCCCTTTGAGGGGACCTTCCTCTTCTCCAAACAGAGAGATGCTAAGCTTTCATGGCCTTAAAGACTCAAGGGACATCCTTCTCTCCATTGGCTTGTATGTGTGCCACGCCTCCAGAAGACGTTTTAGTCCTCAGCAGCCTCCCAAATTTTATGGGCCTCCCAGCATGAACCTTATAAGAAAAAAGGAAAAGGCTATAAACACCATCAATCCCTACCTTCTACCCTGGCTTCTTAAGCACCAGAAGGTACCTTGGTGAGACCAGGCAGGTCTTCTGAAGGTATGCCCGAGGACGACATACCAGACTCGATTGAGGCTCCTGCCTATTTTCCTTCCCCCCCTACATGATCCTGCATAACATTGGATGATTGGGTGCTCATTACTGTAACAGTTACACCCTTCAGTTTTCATTCACCCTTCCTTCCCACCTCCCAACCATGTCCCTCTTCAGGAATGGTTCTCATGAGCAAGTTATTGTCCAGAAGATGTACACTCTCCAGTGGGTAAGGGGAGGGAGACGGGAAATTCTTCAAGATGGAAAGGATTCTACTGTAAACACTTCCTAATCCCAAATGCCAAAGAGGGCCTATGGCCCATCCTGGACCTGCATCACCTTAACAACCAGAGGTTTCACATGGTCTCCCTGGCCTCCATCATTCCCTTCCTGGGTCTAGGAGACTGGTGTTCTGTCCCTGGTTTAAAGGAAGCACATTTCTACATCTCCACTTTCTGCACATACAGGAAATTTTTCAGGATTGTGGTGGGCCAGTACCATTACCAATTCACTGCATTCCCTTTGGTCTGTCAGCAGCCTCGTAGGTTTTTATGAAGTGTCTGCTGGTGGTTGCAGCTTAACTCAGATGTCAAAGTGTACAGGTTTACCCAGTCCGTGATGATTGGCTGATCAAAGGCTGCTTAGGTTCAGCATAGCATCAGCATAGTACAAGCTGCATCTGTCAATAAAGAGACAGAAATCAACATTGATCCTCCAGCGGGGAATGGAATTTACTGAGGCAGTGTCATATCTAATTGCCGGGTCACATCTCATCTGCTTATCACTGTCTGGGTATGCATTAAGTTACTTGGCCGCATGTACCAGTGTGGGGCAGTATGTGATGCTACACCTCAGATTCCTACAGATGTAGTTGGTGTCAGTTTAGTCTCCTGCAGACGCCACTTGCACTTGGTTCTCAGGATTCTGTCACCAGTCTTCACTTCTCTGACTTGGTGGTCAGACTCATGTTCGGTGATGAAAGGGGTACCTTTCCCTGTCCCATGTCTGTCAGTAACCTTGGCATAATCTGGATGCATTAGATCCAGCAAGACAGGGTGGGAGGAGTGGGCAATTCCCCCTATTTGCCACGAGACAACAGAAAATATCCTTGGTTCTGTTCTGTGCATGGGCTCAGCAAGAGCTCCCTTTCTGATGCTCCCCTGTTCTCATGGGCAGATGGCCAGCTGTACACCTTCCCACTAATTCCCTCTGTTCACACAGTCCTTTCTAAAGATTGAGCGGGACAAGGCAAAGGTTATCATGGCAGCCCTGGTGTGGCCATGCCAGCATGGGTTCGGTACACTGCTGGAATTCTCAGTGCAGCCCTGCTAGTGCCCCCAGCCCATCTGGGCTTGACTTTGCAAGATTGAAGCCAGTTGCTTCACTCAGACCTGCCTCTCTACACCTGATGACATGGCTGCTGCATGGCTGAACCCTAAGGACCAGGCTTGCTCTGTTCTGGTGCAGCAAGCCTTGTTATGTAGTAGAAAAACTTCTGCCAGGGCTACCTGCATGGCTAAGTGGAAACTTTTCTCTTGTTGGGACTCTGAATGGAATCTTTGTCCAGCTTGGTCTTTCTTACAGGCTATCTGAGAGTATTTGCTCCATCTGAAACATCAAGGTCTGGTTCTATCATCTGTTAAGGGGCACTTGGCAACGATCTTGGGCTTCCATCCTCCAGGCAAGAGCAAGTCAGTTTTCTCAAGGTGATGGGGAGATTTCTCAAGGGCTTGGGAAGACTCTACCTGCAAGTTTGTGACCCAGTTTGCCCATGGGGCTCAGACCTATTCCAATCAAAACCATGGGGCCATTGGCATCTTGCTCCTTCCTTGGAAGGTCACCTTCCTGGTGGTGATCACTTTAGCCAGAAGGGTATCCAAGATCAAAGGCCTGACAACAGAATCCTTTATACAGCATTCTCTAAGGACAAAGTTCAACTGTGTTTCCACCTGGTCTTCCTACCAAAGATGGTGCCACAAATTCTATAATAACCAGAACATTTTCCTGCCTTTCCTCTTTCCAAAGCCTCACAGCACCAATAAGGAACATTGGCTACATACACTGGACATTAGACAGGCCCTGACCTTTTATAGCAAAAAGACTAAGCCTTTCCACAAGTCTATACAGCTTTTTATGGTGGAAGTGGAAAGGTTTAAAGGACTACAAGAGTCATCCCAAAGACTCTCATCCCAGTTAATGCCTGCATCCTGAGCTGGCTACAAGCATGCAAAAGTTCCTCTTCCAGCCGCCATGACTGATCATTCTACAAGAGCCCAGGCTTTTGTCAGCAGCATTCCTCACCCAAATACTTATCCAGCACATCTGCAGAGCCACAGCATGGTCATTGGTTCATACCTTCATGTCCCATCACCCAAGAGGCCTGTGACAATGCCAGTTTTGAAAGAACTGTGTTGCAATCACAATGTCTATGAACTTTGAGCTCATCTGCAGAGGTACTGTTTGTAAGTCACAGAGCATTGACTGGACAGGAGTAAGCACTTGAAGAGCCAACAATAGCTACTTACTTTTGTAATTGTTGTCTTTCTTTGAATGCTGGCTTATGTCAGTTCCAACTCTCCAGAAGCCTTTTCCCTAGTGGTACCTTTAGGGTCTGCTCTGGAACCCCATGGAGTCTTGCCTCCATGGTGCTCTATATAGAGTTCCAGATTTGTCAGTCCCCATCTCTTCAGTTTCTTCTTCCTGCCTGTGATGGTCAGCCCCTTCTCAGCGGTCTGCAATCTGTAAATAGTTGGAATAGTGCCAATTGTCAAACGTTATTTAGAGTAAATACAGTAGTGTTAGTAAATCCCCCCAGAGGATCTTCCTTCGCTCCCTTCCTAGGGGCCAAGGCACACTTGGATCCCCTGGATTTAAACTGTGTGGGACTTGTAAGAAGCCCATGTCCAAGACTTAGAATCATAGAATCATAGGGTTGGAAGGGACCCCACAAGGTCATCTAGTCCAACCCCCTGCCAAAAAAAGCAGGACCACTCCCATTAGATCATCCCAGTCAGTGTTTTGTCCAGCTGGGACTTGAACACCTCCAGAGATGGAGATTCCACCACCTCCCTAGGCAACTTATTCCACTGCTTCACCACTCGCCTAGTAAGGAAGTTTTTCCTAATATCCAGCCTGGACCGCCCCAGCTGTAACTTGAAACCATTGCTTCTCGTTCTGCCCTCTGTTACTACCGAGAACAGTCGAGCTCCCTCCTCCTTGGAGCAACCCTTCAAGTAGTTGAAGGTTGCTATCAAATCCCCCCTCAGTCTTCTCTTCTGCAGGCTAAATAAGCCTAGTTCCTTCAGTCTTTCTTCATAGGGCTTGTGCTCCAGCCCTTTGATCATTTTGGTTGCCCTCCTCTGGACTCTCTCTAATTTGTCCATGTCCTTTTTGTAGTGGGGAGCCCAAAACTGGACACAGTATTCCAGATGTGGCCTCACTAGTGCAGAATAGAGGGGAATGATCACATCCCTTGATCTGCTGGCAACACTTCTTCTGATGCAGCCCAGTATGCCATTGGCCTTTTTGGCAGCAAGAGCACACTGCTGACTCATATCCAGCTTCCCATCCACCATGACTCCCAGGTCCTTTTCTCCAGTGCTGCTATTTAGCTGATCACTCCCCAGCCTGTAGCAGTACATGGGGTTTTTTCGTCCCAAGTGCAGGATTTTACACTTATCCTTGTTGAACCTCATGAGATTCCTCTTGGCCCACTGCTCCAGTTTGTCTAGGTCTCCCTGAATCCTGTCTCTGCCCTCTAGGGTGTCTACCGTTCCCCCCAGTTTGGTATCATCTGCAAACTTACTAAGTGTGCAATCAATCCCATCATCCAGATCATTAATGAAAACATTGAACAGAACTGGCCCCAGGACCGACCCCTGGGGCACACCACTCGTTACTGCCTGCCAACTTGACATGGAGCCATTGATTCCTACACGCTGAAACCGTTGTTCTAGCCAGTTTTCTATCCACCTTACAGTCCATGCATCTAACCCATACTTCCTTAATTTGCCAATGAGAATGCTGTGGGAAACTGTATCAAAAGCCTTGCTAAAGTCAAGGTATATGACATCAACGGCTCTTCCCGCATCCACAAATCCAGTCATCTCATCATAGAAGGCGATGAGGTTGGTCAGGCATGATTTACCCTTGGTAAATCCATGCTGACTATTCCTGATTACTCTATTTTCCTCCAAGTGTTTCAGGATGGATTCTTTGAGAAGCTGCTCCATGATTTTTCCAGGGATTGAGGTGAGGCTGACAGGTCTGTAATTCCCTGGATCGTCCTTTTTGCCTTTCTTGAAGATAGGTACTATATTTGCTTTTTTCCAGTCCTCTGGCACCTCCCCCGTTCGCCACGAGTTTTCAAAGATAATGGTCAATGGTACTGCTATCTCATCAGCCAGCTCCCTCAGCACCCTCGGATGCAGTTCATCCGGCCCCATGGACTTGTGCACATCTAGTTTCTTTAAGCAGTCCCTAACCTGACCTACTGTCACCAAGGGCCTCTTATCCATACTCTTCGTGCTTCACTGCCTTGGAGAGAGACTATCAGGGGTAGTACTGCAAGATTTGCAGAGACTTTTGCCCTTGAACCAAAGAAGACAGGGCCGAAAGGTTAATTTCTTCTAGCGGAAGCAGCCCTCCAGCTATCTGTGAGCCTACTGGTGCTCAGAATGCTGACCTCAATATAGAGCACACCGGTGTCCATCTGAGAGTCAGCACTGAGGAAAGACTCCCTGCTCAAGAGACCCTCAGCACCACAAGGGGTCATCAGCACTGAGGGGCACTTTGGGAACATGGCACCACTCTCTTGCCCCTTGTCTAAGGAAAGGCTGAGGAAGACAGATGGCCTCTCTCACCGATGGCTAAATCATCAGGATGTAGGAGCACAAGTGCAATGCCAGGCCACTCAGGAACTGCTTCAGCTGGCATGGCAGCATCAACTCCAGGCCCCCATAGGGGTACATGAGTCTGGTACGTACAAACTCCCTCACAAACAAGTGTGAGGAGGAGGATTTACAACTCCTGTATGCTCCAGAGATGTTTGAACCTGTGAGGCAGCTCACCAAGAGGCTGGGTTCTACCTCTGCAGACCCATGAAAGGGCACCAGAGGTAGAGGCCATGGTACTGAGGAAGCATGTGGTACTGTCCAAGGGGAAGCCTGTGATGATGTCAAATCAACTGTCACCACAGCACCTTCATTGGCACTGAGAAGTGTGGCAGCTCCCGAGGCTCCCAGGAGTGAATGTTCAGTCCTGTACCTCACATCAGAATTGGCACAGAGCAAGGAAGACATTGCAGATGAGAGACCGCTCCCCTCTTCTCAATGCCTTGGCTACCACAGTGACAGATCTCAGCCCAGTGGCTGTTCTGGATCCCCTAGGCTTTTCACTAAGGCAAAAGTCCTCAAATGGGATACTACTTCTCAGTGATATCAAGGAACAGATATCAGCCCTGGTCAGAGACTGTTTCACAGCCCAAATATGACTTCAGCCCCAGGCAGAGCCCTGAATACAAAACCAAACCTGATGCCACCAACACTGTATTAGAATACCTGGTACTGCAGGATTCCCTGGGCATAGAGAATCAGGAGACAGCCCAAGAAAGGAAATGGTTCTTGTCATCACCTGACAAGTTGGTTGCAGGTTCCTTGCTGGCACTGACAGTAGAAGACAGCAGGGCCCACCAGGAACTTCATCAGAGTTGCCCAAAACCTGGGGCTCCAAATCAAAGAAATCTCCAAAGGAGGGGTGAACCTGGTGATGGACATCTTAGCTCTGTCAGACCAATCTGAGTAGCCTGGTCTCTCATACAGAGAATCCACCAGACCATGAAGACACTGTGGCAAATTCCAGCCTCAATTGCCTGAGCTGCCAAGGTTGAATGAAAATACTTTGTCCCGTCTAAGAACTTCAAGTACCTCTGTACCAACCCATCTGGAGGGTCTTTGGTGGTCACGTCAGCAAGTGAGAGGGAGAGGCAGGGGAACCAAAGCCCCACACCTAAAGCTAAGGAGCTGAAAAAGATAGATCTGCTTGACAGAAAGGTATATTCCACTGGGGGCTGCCAATGCCACATGACAAACTAGGTGGTGGTGTTGTGTAGACACTCTTTTAACACCAGGGGTTCAGTGTGGAGGGTCACGGAACCCATTCCCCTGTGGTGTTTTGGACTACCTAGGGTCATTGGGGTTGCCATAGTGATAAATGGGAGAGTCGTTTAGGTAGATGTAGAGTTTTAAGGGAGATTATAATCCAATAAGGAGGACAGCATATTCAGTGTCTCCTCTGTCTCTCTCAGTTCTCTTTCAATAAAGACTTCTTATACAGCTCTGAATATGCTGTCCTCCTTATTGGATTATAATCTCCCTTAAAACTCTACATCTACCTAAACGACTCTCCCATTTATCACTATGGCAACCCCAATGACCCTAGGTAGTCCAAAACTCCACATCCACCAACTCCAAAAATAAATTTAAGGCCCTGGTGGAGGAGGGCAAAGCCACAGCAAATATGTCATTGCAAGGGGCACTCAACGCATCCTGTGAAGCAGCCCAGCCTATAGCTTTGGGAGCAGTGATGGCTGCAGGCCTCCCTCACCAGGTGTCACAGACTATTCAACACCTTCCTTTTAAGGGGCAGTTCGTGTTCTCCAAATTGACTCAAAATTACATCATCTCAAGTCATTGGACCTCCATACTCCAGTACCTTAAAAGAGGCATTTTAAATTTCAATTACTGCCTTATTTTTACTCAAAGGTGGGACTTTGGCCACAGGAGAGGCAGAAACTACAGAAAATGGCCTTCTCAGAATTCTACTGGCCTTGGGGCAGGCCAATCGAAGCAACCCCTGGAGTCTAAACATAACTTTTGAGCCTGTGCCCAAGGGTGATGTACCAACCCAATCCCTCGATCCTCCACATCTCTTATTTTTGAACCATTTAGCTCATTTTACCTTTAGTGAGCCCAAATCACTTCAGACAGCTAGGTACAATCACACAGTAGCACTGGAAAACTTTATCCAGTTCAGCTGTCTTCTGGCCCCACAAACCCCATCCTCCCCTTCCTTCTTCAGAGACCCCTCTTATGAGCAACTTCTGATTTAAGAAGTGCAAGCACTCCCAAGGACAGGAGAAGTGAAATCAGTTTGGTGGGAGCTAAAGAAAATGGGTTTCTATT
The DNA here is from genome assembly GCA_007922195.1 of Podocnemis expansa. Taxonomy (NCBI): domain Eukaryota; kingdom Metazoa; phylum Chordata; order Testudines; family Podocnemididae; genus Podocnemis; species Podocnemis expansa. Next base: position 31,821,274 of record ML681973.1, on the reverse strand, counting down.
CCCAGTATTTCCTAATCCCAAAAGCCAAGAGTTCTCTCAGCCTCTATTCTGGACTTCCAAACCTCAACAGATTCATGAAGAAGTTCGAGTTCTGCACAGTCCCTTTGGCATTGATTATTTTCTCCCTGGATCCAGGGGATTTATATGTTGCCCTCGACTTGAAGGCTGCATGCTCCCAGGTGTCTGGCACAAAAGGTTCCTCTGCTTCATAGTCAACAGGTCTCACTATCAATTTGCCATACTTCCGTTCAGTCTGTCAGGAGGTCCCAGAGGGTTCAAAAAGTGCATGATGCTGGTAGCTGCATTTTTCAGAAAGCGCAAGATACAGGATCTGCCCATATGTGGACGATTGACTAATCAGAAGTTGCTCCAGACCAGTGGTTTTCCAACTTTTTTCCTCGGGATCCAGTTGAAAAAAATTATTTATGCCCACAACCCAGCAACTATATCTTTCACAAAAGCATTCCAGTCTTTTGGGAGCAGGGGTAGGAGGTGCCGTGACCCAGTACCTAAGAGTCTGTGACCCACTACTGGGTCCTGTCCTGTGGTTTGAAAACCACTGCTCTAGACAGTAGGGGAAAGCAGACATAGAATTCATAAGATGGATGTTTGCTCGGCTAGACCTTCTGATCAATGCTCAAAGTCTATGCTGTTGCCTACCCCAGGGGTAGAATTCATGGGGCAGTTATAGATTCTAATCATGACAGAGCCTACCTTCTGGACTCATGATTCTGAGCCATATGCGCCTTGATAGAAGACTGGAAATGGCATCCCATGACCACAGTCAGAAACAGCTTGGAGCTGTTGGGCCACTTAGCAGCATGCACTTACATAGTTGAACATGTGAGGCTACATCTCAGACCCCTACAAATTTGGCTGGCCTTAGTCTACCAACCATCCAAGAAGTGCATAAACGGGGTAATACTAATTCCACCATCAGTATTTGAGATGCTATACTGGTGGCTAGACCCACGATTAGTCTGTTCAGGGGTCACATTCACTTCTCTGTCTGCCACCTTGCTTTGGTAACTGATGGTCCACATACAGGATCAGGAGCTCACTTAGATTGCCTCAGAATTCAAGGGCTCTGGGCTCGGGAAGGTCCTTCTACCCCTGTCAGTATGAGAGAGCTAAGGATGGTCCATCTTGCTTGTCAAGCATTCAGTACCCATCTGAAAGGGAAATGTGTGTCAGGAAGGACAGACAACACAACAGTGATGTTCTATATAAACTGGCTGGAGCTCTCTCTTTTTCTCTCCTGTGCCAGGAATTCCTCCACCTCTGGCACTTTTATGTAGCTCATGTGATCCATTTTCAGAATGTGTTGGCTGACTACCTTAGCAGGTCGATATCCATCCATGAGTGGTCCCTCTAGCCAGAAGTGGGAAATGACATCTTCTGGAGTCAGAGGATTCTCCACATAGATTTATTTGTGGCAAAATCCAATAGGAAATGCATGTGGTTCTGCTTATTCCAGGGTCAATCATAGGTGCATTCCTCATCCTATGAGCTCGGCATCTGTTCTGTGCATTTCATCTGATACTGCTGATACACAAGGTCCTTCTAAAGGTCAGGAAAGAAAGATACACAACAGCACCAGCATGGACACAATAGCTTGGGTATCCCACACTTCTTGACCTTTTGATGGAGACTCTCATCTGCCTCCCATTAACACCAGACTTGATCACTCAGGATCATGGCCACCTTCATCACCCAAACTTGCAATCCCTCCACCTCATAGCATGGAAGCTCCATGGCATGGAAGTCCCAGGAGCTGGAATGTGCAAAGCAAATCAGAGAGATCCTCTTGGATAGTAAGAAAGCCTTGTCATTCAGCTATCTACCTGGCAAAATGGAAGAGGTTCTCTAACTGGTCCATGAAGAAAGGTACTCCTCCTGAGGCATCATCTGTACCCCTCATCTTGGATCACCTGTTGCATCTTAAACATCATGGACTCTCCGCATCATTAGTCAACAACCAGGGTATAACTTTAGCCGTTCATCCTGGGTAGACGACTGTTCCATCTTCGGTAATCACACAGTAGGTCAATTGCTTAAGAACCTCAACAGATTGTTTCCTTAAACACATCAGCTGGTCCCTCAATGGGATCTTAACCTGGTGTTATTGGTACTGACAAAGCCACCGTTTGAGCCACTGGTAACTTGCTTCCTAATATATCTATCATGGCAGGTAGCCTTCTTGGTGGCTGTTGTTTCAGATAGAAGAGTTTCAGAACGTAAAGCCCTTGCATTGTAGCTCCTTTATACAGTCTTTTTCAAGGATAAGATTAGTCTATGACTGCACCCAGCCTTACTTCTGAAGATGGTATTGCAGTTCCATAACAACCAGGACATGTTTCTCCAACATTTTATCCAAGACTGCATACCAGTGACTGTGTGTAGATGCTTCACTCCCTGGATGTTTGGAGGGCTCCAGTGTTCTATCTCAAAAGAACTAAGACACTTAGGAAAGCAACTCAATACTTTGTCATTGTAGCAGGTAGGATGAGGGGCCTTCTGGTCTCATCTCAAAGAATCTCTTCATGGATAGGTCTTGTATCAAGGCCCATTATGACTTGGCAACAGGACCATCCCCTGCATTCACAGCCCACTCCACAAGGGCTCAGGCAGCCTCAACAGTGTTCCTAGCTCAGATTCTGACACAGGACATTTATAGGACAGCACCATGGTTGTCCGTCCACACCTTTGCAGCACATTATGGTATTACCCACTAGGCTAGAGGTGATGCAGTAATGGGTAGAGCAGTGCTACAATCTTTAGGCCCTTGAGCTCTGACCCCTCCTCCAGTGGCTTGGAAGTCATCTACTTGGAATAAGCATGAGCACGCACTCAAAGAAGAAAAGACAGTTACTGACCTACTGTAACTGTTGTTCTTTAAGAAGTGTTGCTTGTGTCCACTCCAGGATCCATTTTCCTACCTCTCTGTTGAAGTTACTGGCAAGAAGGAACTGAAAAGGAGTTGAGCTGGAAATACCCCTTATACCAGCACATATGCATATGGCCCAAGAGGGAATTAGAGTTGGCCCCATGAATATTGCTGAAGGAAAAAGATCTCCAAGAATTGTGCATGTGGTGCATACACCTAGCATGGAATAGAAACGAGCAGCACATCTGAAAGAACAATGATTACATAAGGTTAGTAACCGGTTTTTGGACCCACTGCAATACAGATAATTAGCCCCTTCCTTCCACCTGTATATCTGGGATTGATACCTTCATGCAACTAATATGCCAGCTGATTAATTATCCACTACCACATGCAATTAATATGAATACAAATGTACTAATATAGGTCCTCCCTGTATATACCTGTCTTGATTAGCCCCGCAAACCATTAATAATAACTAATGAACCATATGTTCATGGATCAGGGGTTGTTAGAGCCCACTGCAATGCAAATTAGTCCCCCCTCTCACCACATACAGCTTGGTCTGTTAGACTCCCATGCGGTTATTAGTAGGCATGGAAATAGTTATTAATTAGCCACACCCCGCTGTGCACTGACCTGGCATTCACTGCCCCCCCCCCAGGCAATGAATTAGTTCCCTAATGGTAAGCATTCATTAGCCACTTTGAAGCTCTCAGTCCCATCTCCAGCCTGCTTTAAGGACCACCACCCCCCATAGGGAGGGAGTGATTCTGGACAGGGTCTCATGGTAGCTGGCAGTTTATTGCATCACCCCACCAGCTCTGGGTGAACAAGAAGCCAAGGTGCTACAGAGGCAGAGAGAGTAGGTTAGGATTGATTTACTACTCTGTGGCTTGGGGTTCTCTAGCTCTGCATTTCTGACCTGGGGTGTGTGTCTGGAGCTCCAGGGATGGATTTCAAAATGATCTGTTATTTCTTCACTGGTCTCTTGCTGATTTTCCTGCTCACCAGCAGGTGGTGATACACACACATTCTCTAGCAGCGACCCTTGTTTTTGTCTTTGGGCCCTGGCAGGGTGCATGGTGTGTGTGTGTGTGAGAAAAGAGAGAGAGAGAGAGAGCGCACTTAGGAAGGAGGGGATGTGAGTAGAGCAGTGTAGGTGTGCTCTGTCTCTGTATGCAATTGTGCGCAGTAGAAGTGCGCAGTGGGGTGTAGGTGTGCTCAGGGCTGTGTGTGTGGTTACACACCACAGTGGGGTGCAGGTATGCTCAGACCGTGAGTGTTGTTTCACCTACTAGGGAGTTGTAGGGGTGTGTTGCTGTGCTCAGTGGCTGTGTGCGCAGTTACACCTGACAGTGGTGGAGGTGTGCTCAGGGCTGTGGGTGTGTGGTTACATCCAACAGTGGGGTGTAAGTATACTCAGGGCTGTGTGTGTATGCTATTATACCCAACAGTTGGGTGTAGGTGCGGTCAGAGCTGTGTGTGTGTGCTTACACCCAACAGTGGGGTTTGGGCCTGGATTTCCCGGAGAGCTGTCTTTTCCCAGTCTTGGGTTGGAGTCCTGCTCAGCAGCCATTACAGCTGCCCAGCACTGTGACTGCAGAGAAAAGTGCAGTGAGGTCAGCTTGAGGAGATGGGAAGGGATGGAGGGAGCTGATGAACTACCCAGCCTACCCCATCCCTCCCCATGTGCACTCCCTCCCTGTCTTTGCCATCAGGGTGTGTATGTGTGTAGGGAGCCATGGGGGTGGGGGGTGGTACTGGGGGCCTGTATAGTCCTGCCTTGGTACCAGTCAGGACAGTCTTACAGGGGAGGCTGTGGATGTTCAGTGTGTATCTAGCGGTGGAGGGGTGGAGGTTTAGTGAGGGGAGTCAATTGCCAGCCAGAAAAGAGCCGGTGCGCTGGGTGGGTGCTGCTAGCTGGGTGACTATTGGGGTTGTGTGTGTTCTGTATGTATCCAGCTAAGCAGGGAAGAGGCTGGCACCTGGGGGTTCTCTAGGCCTTGTGCCTTTCGTCCAACCCTAGTGGGGAACTAACCCCCCCCCCTCCTGCTCCCTCCTCCTCCAGGTAAAGGCCCTGAGACCCTCTTCGCTGGCCACAAACTCAATGACAACGAATGGCACACGGTGCGGGTTGTGCGGCGTGGTAAGAGCCTGCAGCTCTCAGTGGATAACGTCACCGTGGAAGGTATGTGAGTCTCCCAGGGCTAGGGTAGTGGGGGGGCTGCCCATTGGGATTGAGGGGCACCAGCAGGGCTGGGGTAGGGGGAGCTGAGGGCTGGGATAGCAGGGGGTGGCTGCCTGTTGGGAGTGAGGGGCACCAGCGAGGCTAGCAGTAGAGCGAGGGCACGGTGGTTGTGTTGCCCACACTGGTGTGTAATAGTGACCTGCCCCCCTCCTGCTCCAAACAGGGCAGATGGCTGGCGCACACACCCGGCTGGAGTTCCACAACATCGAGACAGGCATCATGACAGAGCGTCGCTTTATCTCTGTGGTGCCCTCCAACTTCATCGGGCACCTGAGCAGCCTGGTGTTCAACGGTCTGCCCTACATGGACCTGTGCAAGAATGGTGACATCAGCTACTGTGAGCTCAATGCTCGGTTTGGCCTGCGCAACATCATTGCCGACCCCGTCACCTTCAAAAGCCGCTCCAGCTACTTGGCGCTGGCCACACTCCAGGCCTATGCCTCTATGCACCTCTTTTTCCAGTTCAAGACCACAGCCACTGATGGCCTTATCCTCTTCAACAGCGGCAATGGCAATGACTTCATTGTGGTGGAGCTGGTCAAAGGGTGAGATGAAGCCCCTTTTCCCTCTGTGTAGTCCCACACTGAACCATGGCGCCACCCCTGCCTGGCCAACTTTCCCTGGGCCATGGGCCACACCACCCTGGGCAATGGGCATTCTCTCATCCTGTCACTGGGAAATGGGCCCTGCCTCTGCCACATTGAGTAGGCCTAGTGCCCAGCTGTCAGGCCCCACTGCTATATCCCCCATAGGCACAGTACTCTAGCCTACTGGATACTCTGTCATGCCCACTAAGGTCTTCTGTCCAGCCCACTTTCCTGCTACCCCACCCATTGGGTCCACAGCCCTCCTTTCTGCCTCTCTCACTGCCCCTCACAGGGAAACTGGCCATGCTCTGCCCTCACTTACCCCAGTTCTGTCTTGTGTGCTGCACATGGGACTCTGTGCATTCCCCAGGGGCCTCCATCTCCTCCCACTGTCCTGCCCTTTGTGCACATATTGATCCCCCTGCCCTGCCAACCAGCCCATCTGCCCATCCATTTCACCCACTCACACCTATCCCATCCCTGTCTCCCCTTCTCCCCTGCTTCACACTCTCCTCTTTTCTTCCCCTTTGACTGGTCCCCCCACACCCTCCATTGCCTTATCTGTTTGTGGCTGTTTGGTTGGGGGATTCTGTGGAGCAGGCCCCACGCCCTCATGCTCCGTTGCCGTCTCCATGCAGGTATATTCACTACGTCTTCGACCTGGGCAATGGGCCATCGCTGATGAAGGGGAACTCAGACAAGCCAGTTAATGACAATCAGTGGCACAATGTGATTGTGTCGCGTGACACCAGCAATGTCCATACGCTCAAGATCGACTCCCGCACCGTCACCCAGCACTCCAATGGTGCCCGCAACCTGGACCTCAAGGGTGAGCCGTGCCAACTGGCTCTGTGCCATTCCATTCACAGACGGTGCTGGCCTTGGAGCTCCAGTGTACAGCTAGTGGGGCTGTGCTGGAGCATGGGAGGGCATCAGTGTAGGGGGTGCTGTGCTGAATGATGCAGTGTGGAGTCAGTGTGGGGGGGTTGTGCTACAAGGAAGGGGGGTTCATGTAGGCGGCAACATGGCAGGGGCATTGGTGGGGGGGCTGCAGGTTGTGGGAGGGCTGTGTGGCATCTCTGTATCAAGGGATGGCAGATGCAATTAGGGGGGCTATGTGGTAGGTGGGGTTGGTATGGGGGGTGCTCTCCCCACTCCACCAGCACTGTCAGATTGGCTTGTTCCGCTGAATCCCCAAGGTGGTGTCCATTGAGTTTGAAATTCTGCTTCATTTCCTGTCCTAAAGTGCTCCGTGCATCTGAAAAGGCCCCAAGGTCCATCCCAGAGATGACTGAAACTCAGCACTGGACAGGGAGTCCTTGGCTGTAGACTGAGCCAAGCACTGGGGCTGGTATTACTGGAAGTGAAAGGACCCAGAGGAACCTGTCCATTCCTTTTTCCTGTGTGCATGGATCACTCAGGGGCCAGTAGTAGGCCAGTGCTGGGGGGGGGGGCGGCTGCTATAGATGTAAGCTATTGGGACAGTCTCTTGGCAGAACCACTCTTCCTCTAAGGTGGCCCACATGGCCTCCCCACCCAGTGAGACCAACCCTCTGGGGCTCCAGTCCTCCTGCTTCACCTCCGAGCCCTGGCCAGTGAGTGCCCCTGAGACAGGTTCTGGGCAGAGCCTCATCCAGCCTGCAGGGGCCGGTGCCTCTCAGTGGCATTTTCAGTGACCCTTGAGCAGTGGCCACAGGGCAGTCCATTTATTGGTCACCTGGTGCTGGCACAGGCAGCCGGAGCTTAGTACAGAAAGCTGAAGGTGAAAGCACAGTCCGGTTTGCTCAGCCAGAGCCCAGTCAAGCTGGAGTGAGCCTGAGCAGGCTCTGTCTGTGTGTCTGTCTGAGCTCCTCTGTCTGCTCCCAGGTGAGAGCTCCCAGCTTCCTCCAGCAGCCTTTGCTTCTTTCCCAGCTCTCGCCTCCCAGTCCTTTGTTCTCCCACTGGGGTCTTGGCTCAGGCTCCCTGCTGAGAGCGTTGCCCCCCAAGTCAGTGGAGCTGGCCTGTTCTCTCTGGTCCCTTGCTGATCTGGGTCAGTTTCAGCTGGTGCTGAAGGGCTCCATTCATTCCACTCACCCCTGCCTCTTAAGGCTTGTCTATGCTAGAAAATTAGGTCAGTTTAACTACATCATGCAGGTATGAAAAATCCATATAACCTGAGCAGTGTAGTGAAGCCAGCCTAAGCCCTGGTCTGCAGTACAAAATGACTTCAGTATAATTATGTCATTGAGGTGTGAATAATCCATAGCCTTGAGCAACGTAGTTCATTAACCTGAGCACCATCGTGATTAGAGTCTCTCCCACTGCCATAGATGTGGCTTCACATGGAAGTGGAGTTACCCAGCCTATGGGAGGGTTCTCAGAACTTACAGCGGCATAGCCGTATTGCCTGTTTAGCTGTGTTTTGTCACCTACAGAGAGCTCCCATGCCCACATAATAAATGCTAGGTGGTTGCTATGTTGGTGGGACAGCGTCTCCTGCTGACACAGTGCTATCCACAAAACGTATGTCACTTAGGGCTGTTTTTTTTCACCATCTCAAGCAAAAAGTGTTGCTGGTGTGAGTGCTAGTGTAGCCAGGGCCTTAGAACACCTTCACCAGAAGTGCCACATTGGCTCAGCTGCCGACTTTCAGGGAGGTGGACTACCTGCACTGTTGGTGGAACATCAAGAGGACATTGGGGAAGAGCAGTGGGGACAGAGGCAGGCTGCTATAGCATTTCAGATGTAGACAAGCACTAGGCCACACCCCTGAGCAATGCAGTTATACTAACCTAATCCCTGTATGAATGGTGCTGTGTCCGTGGGAATTTCTCCTTTCAACATAAGGACCGCCTCTCACTGGATTAACTGAGCCTTCCCATCAGTGCAGGAGCATCTTCTCTTCAGCTGCAATGGATCTGTGTTTTAGGAGTAGGCCTGCCCTCAGCCCTTCCCCCACTGAGTAACAATGCATTATGGGGAACCCAGGGCTGGATCAAGGGGTTGTGGTGCCCCAAGCCAAATTTTGATGTGGCACCCCCCCCGTCTCATTCATAGAGGTTGAAAACGGTTTTCCAAAGTGCATAAATTTCCAGCATCTGTCTGCAGAGGGATTTAAAGTGCACTCTGCCTACATGACTTAAACTGCAGGTTGACTGACAGTGCCAGAGCTGCTAGGAAAGAGTTGAAGAGGTGGGAGCCAGCCTGATCTTCAGGGGTGCTAGGTGCCCCTAAGAACTGTCACCTGAAGCCATGTCTGTCTCTTGCCTCACAGTAGAGCTGGCCCTGGGGGAACTGAGATATACCCAGGACTTCTGCAAATGCTACCCAAAATTCCCACTCTGTACCAGTCTGCACCTGATGATCCTCCAGCACGGCCCCAAACCCATCAGCCTCACACTCAGGTGCTGGGGTTTATGGGGTGAGGGCAGTGTTGGATGGCCTGGCAGTTACTGCCAGGTTCCAGGGGTACTGAATATTCATGGATGTTAGGGTTTAGCACAGAGACCTGAAGGTGAAAGCACAATGAAAGCAGGGGACTGGATTCAATGACCTCTCATGGTTCCTTCCAGTTTCTGTGATTCAATGATTGGGGGATCAGCAAGGAAGGGGAGAAGGGAAGTGAATCCTGCTGCCCCCTAACACCAGAGTGTAGGACAGGGGGTAGAGGAGCAGGAGGCTTCCCCCCTCACTACAGGGCTGTCTTTGGCATACCTCAGCTCCATAAATTGCTGACTGAGTAAAGAAAGAGCTTCTCACAGCCTCCCACGGCCCAGCTGTTGTGGAGGGAGGGGAGCTGGGCCTTCAAGAATGAGTCACTTGAGCCCCCAGCCCCAAGGTCTTTGTTCACAGCATGTGGATTACATTGCTCCCCTATCCCTAGGGTGGAGCTTGGGGGGACGGCTGGGGAGGGGCATGGGGACCAAGTGGAATACGGGAGATGGGAGGATTTAGATTCTGCATTGGCCAGGTCTGTATGGAAGATGTGGAAGGGGTTTTCTTGTGTCTGTCCTCTGTCCCTTCAGGCGCTGTCTGAGTTCTGACACCCCCCCCTTTTTTTATTCTTTATTTCCTACTGGCTTCTCCTCTCAGAATTAGTTCCCCAGCTGCCAAGGCCAACCCTGTCCCTCTCAATGCCTTATGCACTGGCCTGCTGGCACCCCTCGCTCCTGACCCACAGCCTACCCTTTGCCCTCCCCCCAGCTCTACCAGTGCTTCTTGCTCTGGTCGCTCACCCCCGTGCTAGCCCTCCCCTTAGCTTTGCCGACAGACCCCTCTCGATCCACAACCCTTTGCTGTCCCAGTCCTAGGCTCCCCTCACACAGCTCAGCTGGTGCCCCTCAATTCCATATGTTTTTGTGCTATAAGAGAAGCACTAGACTCCACCCCCTCCTGGACTACTTGGAACCCAGAAGCCCTGACTCCCAGCCCTCTGGACCTCTGGAAGCCCTTTGCTCACGTGTTCACTTGCACTCTTCCTCCCACAATCACTTGCTCTTTTGTCCATCTTGCTCTGCCCTTGCTGGATCTCTGTGTTCATTTCCCCTCCATGCAGAGGTACTGGCCCCCCTGTCCTCTCATGGCCCTAGGTGCAAGAGGCTGAGTGTGTGGATGGGCTGGGGGACCCCAGGACTGGGGGATGGTGGTGGGGCAGTCCTGTGTTGTCCAGGAGGCTAAAGGACCCGTTGTCCTCTGACCTCTCCCATGTTCCTCCACAGGAGAGCTGTACATAGGGGGCCTGAGCAAGAACATGTTCAACAACCTGCCCAAGCTGGTGGCCTCACGGGATGGCTTCCAAGGCTGCCTGGCCTCTGTGGACCTGAACGGCCGCCTGCCCGACCTCATCGCAGACGCCCTGCACCGGATTGGGCAAGTGGAGAGAGGCTGTGACGGTATGCGTCCCCGCACTGCCCAAAGCCCCCTGCTCCAGCCTGGATTCTCCCAGTAGGGGATGCTGCAGGCTCAGGCATTATAGGTGTCCCCATGCCTAGCACCCTCTCCTGCCATACTGAGGGGCTGGGGGGATGATCACAGAGATGTAGGCACCTTGCTCAGCTGCCAACTCCTAGCCACAAACATTATGTCCCCCTCAGATGCTGCCTCATGTCAGCCCTGAAATGAGAGGGCTTCTGGGGACACCCCCCATCTCTCCCCAGTGCACTGTGCCTGTGCCATCACCCCCTTTACCTCCCATTCCTGCGTCTTCCGCTGCTGCTGGGGTAATACCACCCACATCCTGGATTCATAGAATCAGAGGGTTAGATGGGACCTCATGAGGTCATCTAGTCCAGCTCCCCGTCAAAACAAGCAGGACCACTCTAAATTATCCTAGCCAGGGTTTTGTCTAACCAAGCCTTAAATATCTCCAAAGATGGAGATTCCACGACTTCCTGAGGTAGCCCATTCCAATGTGTCACCACCCTCTTAGTAAGAAAGTTTTTCCTAATATCCAACCTCGACCTCCCCAGCTGCAACTTGAAACCATTGCTCCTTGTTCTGTCCTCTGTTACTACTGAGAACAGCTGAGCTCTGTCCTCCTTGGAGCATCCCTTCAAGCAGTTGAAGGTTAGTAGCAAATCCCCCCTCAGTCTTCTCTTCTGCAGGTTAAATAAGCCTAGTTGCTTCAGTCTCTCTTCATAAGTCTTGTGCTCTAGCCCCTTGATCATTTTAGTTGCCCTCCGCTGGACTCTTTCTAATTTGTCCATGTCCTTTTTGTAGTAGAGTGCCCAAAACTGGACACAGTATTCCAGATGCAGCCTCACCAGTGCCGAATAGAGGGAAACAATCACATTCTTCTCCCAGCTCCAGGAGGGGAATGGGGGCTACTGGCTAGAGAGTGGAGAGGATGAGAGCCAGGACTCCTGGGTTCTATTCCCATCTCTGCCCCTGACTAGTTGCAGACTCCCTCCCCTCTCTCACGTGTTCCCCCCCTCTGCCCCTGGGGCTTATGACCCTGTCCCTTGTCCCAAGGAGCTGGGAGTGTGGCTGCCAGTGCCTGGCCAATAACCCCCCTCCTTGCCCCCAGGCCCCAGCACCACGTGCACCGAGGACTCGTGCGCCAACCAGGGTGTCTGCCTACAGCAGTGGGATGGCTACACATGTGACTGCACCATGACCTCGTATGGCGGCCCAGTGTGCAACGACCGTGAGTGCTGGGGGGTCAGGCCATGGGAGGGGCATGCCTGGCTGTGAGTGGGAAAGGACCATGCAGGGCTGGGGGCACCATGCCAGCATGGGGAAGGATGGTGCTGGGGGTGCTGCATGTCAGGACAGTGAAGGAATGTGCGCTTGTGGATGAAGTGGTTCGGTGGGGAGCTGTGTGTCAGGACAAGGGATGGGAGGAGGGGAAGGATCACTCTGGGGGAGGCAGGGGCAGCATGTTGGAATGGCGGAGAATAGTGGTACGGGGCTATGTGTTGGAAAGGGGAAGGAGTGTGTGCTTGCAGTTGGGGCTGTGGTGAGGGCCATGTGCTGCGATGGGGAATGGGAGGATGGGAAGGATTGCCCTGGAAGGCCATGTGCTGGAATGAGGGAAGGATTGCATTGGGGATTGTGGGGAATAGGACAGTGCACTCATACAATGGCTTTGCAAGGCTGGAGGACTGGGGTAGGGCAAGCATGGGAAAGCCAGCTGCCCAGCTGGGTTGGCGCAAGCTGGAAGCAGGAGGAGTGCTCACACGGGCCAGTGGCTTGGGCTTGGTTGGGGATTGTGGTTTGACTGATCTCTGGTGGGACCCCAGCTCTGGTGAAATGTGTGGCTTCCAGGGGCTGGACCTACAGCCAGGTCATGCTATAAGCCTGGTTCATAGCCCACACTGAGCCATGGGTGGGATCCAAGACCTGGAAGGGCACCAGGGGTGGGGCTGTGCCCAGGCTGATGCAGGGCTTGTGCTGGTGATGTGGGCTGATTGCCACTGCAGGACAGGTGGGAACTGTGGGCTCTGTCCATGGGGCTGGATTCTTGGTCTGCTTCAGCTCTGTGGGGAGGAACCATGAGGGTGGGTCCTTGTGACTGGGTCCATGGTCTGGTTTAGCCCTGTGGGGTGTGTCTATGGGGTGGAGTCTGTGGGAATATAGGGCTGGATCCATGTGCTCATTCAGGGCTGTGGGACTGGCCCGTGAGCTGGTTCAGGGCTGTGGGGCAAATCCAGGGCTTGTAAACACTGGGCAGTGAACTGAGTCCACACCTCGGAGGTGTCTGCTGTGATGGCTTCTCATTGTTGCCCAGCTGCCAGCCTGGGAGGAGTGACCCATACCACAGGCACCCCACAATGCAGATCCTGCTGTGGGGCCAGGGGCTGGGATCAAGGCAATGGGAAGTGAGATGGGGGCTCTGCCCAATAGCAGGCAGGTGTGGGGGAGCATGTGAATGATTCTCCCTGGCACCACACAGTGGGCATTGCAATGTGGACTGTTCTAGCTGTGCTCTTTCTCCAAGCCCATCAGTAAAGCATTTGGCTAGTCCCAGGAATTCCCGTCCTCTGCCTCGCCTTCCCCCCTGATTCCATCCTTGTCCCATGCCCTGCTCTTCTTTGTGCATGCACACGTGTGTGTACCCCCCTGCCAGAGGAGTATATGCTGGTCTGATCTTGGCTCACCTATGGCATCCCAAGCCATATGCAGGGGCTGGGGCTATGTATTCTGAGCGCTCTGATTTGGGGGCTAAGGGTGCCATTGTTTTAAATGATTGGCAGCTTTGGAGAGGGATTAAACAACTGCCCTGAAATGCTGGGAGCTGCAGCGGGTTTGACAGGAGCAGGGGGTTTGTGAGTGATTGTGAATATCTTGCACTAAACCCTCATTGCTAATTTCAGTAAGTAAAAGAGTTCTTTTTTGGGGTGCAGCAGCATTGGAGGACTCCAAATGTGCAAGGAGGTGAACTGGCAAAAGCCAGGTGGAGTGCCTCACTGTTTGTGCAAGAATGTGAAATACACTGTGAATAGCTAGAATGTGAAAGTGAAAATGACAAGGCTTTTTCACAGGGTGTGAGATGGGAGCTCCAAAAGGTGAAAGGGTTGAAATGGGAGGTAAAGATGACCAGCTTGTATGCATACTCTCTCTCTCTCCCTCCTTGCGTAACTAGCAGCAAGCTGGTGCTACTCGTTAGGGAAAAGCAGACTGCAAGTCCTTTGTGGTCAGCCTTTCCCTACGCCCCTTGGCCCCCAGGAGTTCCAGGGCTGACTTCTGGGAGCAGCGTGGCAAGTTTATACTCAACATGAACTGCTCCCAGAAGAATGACCTGATGGTGGTGAAACTGCTGCTGTCAGTAGCCTGAGGGTCAATTTAATGCTTAAATTGACCTTATTAAGTCGATTTAAGCTGGTGTAGATGGGGAATTAAACTGACTTAATTGGCTTAAGTTGCTTAAGTCAACTTAATTGGCCTCCAGGCCCCCTCCCAGAGTTCCTGGCCACCAGGAGTGGTTGACCTAGCACCCATCAGTGTGGACACAGGCAGTCGACAGGGGCGTTGCTGGCGCCTGGCACATGGGGCCCATGCCCTGAATGCCAGCGTCAGTACCCTGGGTCCTGGTGGGGCCCCGCCTCTCTCGGTCTCCAGCTGGATTGGGCCGGAGATCCAGGGCCCAGCCACCCATGGCCGCAGCCACCGCTTCTGGCCCCTTCAAAGGCTGGGCGACCCTGTGGCTGTGGCTGCTGCTCCCTGCCCTGTCCCTGGCCGGGGAAGTGGCCTGTGGGCAGGGGGTGGGGCCTGGGGCCATGCCCTGGGTCATTCCCGGGGGCAGTGACACCCTTGGCAGTCAACAGGGGTTTTCAGTGTGGACACTTTTTGACTTAACAGGGTTGACCTGAAGTCGACCTTGTTAAGTCAACTTAACACAGCCTCCAGTGTGGACATAGCCCATTTGTGGAAGCACATGAAAACTAGAGTGTGAACATGCCAAGGACATGTAAGTGCTCTGACACGTTTTACTGCCTGTGGGGCATTGGAACCCACACGGTGATGCTGAGAGTAGGAGATCATGACCAGGCCTTGCACTGCAAATGTGAGGGCACAGAAGTCCAGCACTGTGAAGAGAGGGGAGGTGCTCAGCTAGCATGAGTTTGCTAGAGCCTGGGGTGGTGAGTTCTGTCATACCCAAGTATGGGAGCTGGATTTTGCCAATGTGGTTTTCGTCTGGACAGTCTTTCTAGCCAGTGGCTGAGTTGGGGACAAGAGGGTCATAATCATCCCCTGGTGTTTGCTCACTTGTATTCCCGAGTTTACTGAGTGTGGGGGCTGGGAGGCAGGACTCCTGGGTTCATCACAGCTTCAGGTGGACGTGGAGTCTAGAGATTAGAACAGGGGGCTAGGAGCCAGAATGCTTGGTTCTGTTCTTCACTCTGCTACAAACTCTCTGTGGCCTTGGCTTCAGTCACTTGAATGTCTCTGTGCCTCAGTTTTCTCCATCTGTAAAATGGGGAGATGCTGTTGATTACCCCCCCCCAGGTGGGAATGAAAGAGGGGAGCAGGGAGTGAAGGAGACATGGATGGATAGGGAGTTGGGGGAGGAACATGGTGGATGGAGAGAGGGGTATGATGGAGGGAAGTGGTGGAGGGGTGTGTTTAGATGGATGGTTAGAGAAGGGGTGTGGGAATGGGGAGGGATAGTGTGGAGGAGTGGATGGGGTGGGACATGCTGTAGAGCCGAGTCCTGGATCTGACCACACTGTTGTCTCCATCCCAGTGTATTGGGATCCTGTCTCATCCCCACACCCATTTGTCCTCCCTTCCTCTCTCTGCTATGCCCCCAGAGGGTCCACTGAGGGCTGGAATGCCAGCCCTGTAGCATAAGGGATGGGGCAGTGGGCTGAAGTGACAACCTTACAGTGAGGGGATGGGCCCGTTGACACTATTAGTTGGATTAATGGGTCTACAGCATGGGAGTGGGCCCAGGGCATTGCTCACATAGTGCACTGAACTACAGCATCGTTTAACCCCACCCCCCACCCCACCTCCCAAACTGCCCTGTTGTTAAATGGTCACTATCTGGGTTTCATTTTGAGGATGCCTCATCTCTGCATTGACTGTCTCCAGCGTCCCCTGGTGGCAGGTGCCTGGGCTGCAGCCTCTGGGAGCTTGCCCGCCACTAGGGGCTGCTGCATGGCTGAAGTTTCCTACTTCCTGACTGTCTGTAAAAATAACCTGCCCACTTTTGATCATTCAAAATCCACTGAGTGATTAAACTCCCTGCTCTACTCCAGAGGTGGCTGCATCCCAGCAGCAGGGGAGGGATCCCTCTGTAAAGAGCCCCCCATGTCTCAGCACCAAGCAAGGATTCCTTGTATACACAGCTCCAGCACCCCACCCAAGAGGAAGCTGCATTTCAGCACTGGGCAGGGATCCTGTACAAACAGCCTCATGCTCTCCTCAGAGGGGGTACATCTGAGCACAGGACAAGGGATCCCTGTCTTACAGAAACCTTTGGAGAATCTGCAGAGCCATTGGTGGCTTGCTGGTTATTATTTCAGGAGCCTCTGTACCTGGGATTGAGTGTTGGAGTGTAAGATACTTAGCCCCACCTGCCCCAATCTCCTTTCATCTTCTTTTCCTGGGATCTGAGCTCCTAGACTGAAGGAGAAGCTCTGCCCCCCGCCTCAAGCAGGCAGGCACTGATGAAGCCACGTGTGAATTGGGATTGACAGTCCCATCCATTTCAATGAGCCACTGACTGCCTAGCAATACCCAAGGATTTGTTAAGGAGCCTCTTTGCTGGAGCCAGGCCAGTTTTGCTTTATGTTCCGCACTCTGAAGGGTGTCACAAATTCCTTTGCCCCTTGCCTCCCCTCCTCCATTTCAGTGACTTAAACAGCTGGTTTTTCTGTGCCCCACTCAGCCGTGTCCCTTCCATGGCAGATGAGCCCTAGTAAACCCAGCTCAGGAGGCTACCTGCCCAATGCCAGAAGGGGACACCAGCCATGGACTGGTTCATAATGGGAAAGAAACACATCCTAGGAGCTGGATGTTAAAAGGAGAATAAGCTGTTCTCTTGATCTAAGACGAGGTGGAGGATTGAGGGGAAGAGGGTGCTGCCAGCGTCCTAACAGTAGCAATGTAGGGGAGATACAGGCTGTTGGGTAAGAACCAGGGCCAAAAGCATCAGCTGCAGACAAAGGTGGTGTTGGATCTTTCTCTATTTACTCTGGCATAAATCTGGAGCAAGTTCCTGTGCTGGATCAGAATCCAGTTCTGACCCCATGAGATCAGGGGGAGACTCTGGATTGACGCCTGGGAGCCAGGAGTAGAATTTGGCTCCAATCATGCTAACTACCTTGAAGCTGCCAATGAATTTCAGCTCTCCATGGTCTTTGCCTGGGAAATGAGGGGTAAGGGGGCAATAGGTGCGGGGGAGTCACTGGTGAGCTCCCTGCCAATGAAAACACTGGCCTCCTGACTCCAGCAGCCCAGGCTCTGCCCACAACCCTGAGGGGCCCCCTGCTTTCCAGCTCCAGCTGCTCCCTGGAGCTTTGTTACCCTCATGCTCTGGGCCATTTCAGCACCTGCAGGGACCTGCAAGACCTTTCCAAACTAACCAGGCTGGAGTTTATAAATTCGTTAGTCTTTAAGTGCCACAGGCCTCCTTGTTTGTTTTACTGAATGAGAGTAACATGGCTACCCCTTTGGAACCAGGCTGGGATTGTTCTCTGGGCTGAGCTGCAGGCCTCTGGAGTGGGCGCAGGGCTATGGAACAGCAGTGTCGTGGTCTGAGAACCGGTTTGGAAATGCTGTCAGTGGAGCTTGGCCAGGCAAGAGGGGTGATGCCCCAGCACCGTGGAGGGAAACAGGCCAAAGAGTCTCTAACCTTAGCTACTCCTCTTAATGCGCCTACCCTTGGCAATGTGAGCACCCCTAGAGCTGTCCTGTAGTCAACACCGACAGCTAGAGGAGAGTGCCCCCACACCACACCACAGGGGTAGTCAGTGCCAGCCCGGAATGGATGGAGCATGGCCACTGCGGACCACCCTACTGCTCCCTGCAGCACAGCACCCCCTACCAAGCGCCCCTCTGCTCCCTGCAGCACAGCAACCTCTAGGTCCACACAAAGGCATGGGGTCAGCACTGGCCATGAGGGGAGAATGCCTGCCACTAAGCCCTTGCCCAGGGATTTTCTCTTCTACACAAGTACTGGTCAGGTGGTAGCAGCTCCAAAGGGAACTGTCCCATGGCTCTGTCCTCACCCCCAACCCCCTCACTAAATCCCTGTGAATCTGGAGCCATGTCACTGGGGTCCCCTATAACCCTGAGTCCTGGGCACTGTGAACCTCTCCCCTACACCTCATCCCCACACACCCACTGGGCTGGCATATCCTCCTGCATGGGTCGTGGTGAGCCCTAACCCAGCCACAAACAGCAAGCAGGGTTCATCCCCTCCAGAGGGGGGCAGCACATGCATGCAAGCACAGATGCGCGTACACACACACACACACACACACACACACACACACACACACACACACACACACACACACACA
>ML681973.1:31792935-31803090 GCA_007922195.1 Podocnemis expansa | reverse complement strand
ACACACACACACACACACACACACACACACACACACACACACACACAGCCTCTTCTGCAGCCATACACCCCTCCTAGCCTCTTCCTCCCAGCTGCTTGCTAATGTGGTTCCCTGGGTGAGAAGCTGGAGTCCTGTCCCCTGTTTTGCCATGCTCTATTTTTCCCAGACTGGGGCAAGTGTGCAGACACAAGTAGTTGCAGTTGTCCTCTCCCCTGCATCCTTCTTTCTTGTAGAGATCATCCCCCATGCTGATAAATCTTCTGGGATCATAGCACGGCTCATTTGTTTCTAACTGTGACTCAGGATTCCAGGGTTCTGTTCCCTGCCCTTGGAGGAAAAGGGGTGTCTGGTGATTAGAGCAGAGCTGGGCATCCCTTTAAGTGTCTGTGTGCAATGGGAGGTTGGTTGCAGGAGGTGCCCCTCGATTCCTTGTTTTGAGATTCTCTGATGGTGAGTTTTGTGTGTTTGTCCATCCCTGTCCAGTTCTCCTATGCTCTGCCCTGCCCACCCAGTAATGAGCACAGGCCAGGGCCCTGAGCCATGTCCCTGGTGCTGTAAACAGGGCCATTTCCCAGCTGGGCTGTTTTTCTCAGCCTGCTCTGTAAATCTGGGCCTAGCCATTAAGTTCTCCTGCCTGATTTACAGCCATTCCCTCCCTGCCTTACTCACTCACTGCACTGTGTGCCTGGAGACCTGCTGGCTCACAGCCGGGGAAGGGGGCCTAGAGGGTAGGGCTGAGGGGACTGGGATACAGGACTGCTGGATTCTGTCCCTTGGCCTGGGAGGGGAGGGGCATCTACTGGTTAAAGCAGAAGGGCTGGGAGCCTTTGCCGTTTGGGGCAACTCCAAGCTGGTCTGTGTCGCAAGGTAATGAAGAAAGGGCTGCTGTCTTCCCCTCCTCTCCACGGGGCAGGCCGCATCCTGGGCAGTAGAGTCATTTGCAGGGGCAGCTCAATTATGTGTAGACCCCAAACTGCCAGCCACATCTGTGTCCCATGACTTGTGGCTCATTTGCTTCAGCCTGGCGGTAGTCTCGGCTTGCTGCCCCCTGCAATGGGACTGCCAGCCTGCCCTGGCTGCAGCTGTGCTTGCTCAGTTATGAGCAGAGCTGCTGATGTGCTGGGAAATCAGAGGGGGGCATGGGGTTGCAAGGCACAGGCAGGCCCACCACCTGGGGAGGTATGGACAAGGGGAAGCTCGCAGCTACTGCAGTCCTGGCCTCGGCCAGTAGGTGGTGATGCAGAGAGCAGGGCAGGAGTGCTAGCTATCAGGGAGCTCTCAGCTACTCCAGCCCTGCCCTCTCCTGCTGGGATGCTGTGGGGAGTGGGGCAGGGTGGTTTCTGTGGCCTTGTAGTGGGCCTGCTGTGTTCTGTGGGGCTGGGGTAGGGTGGGTTCTTTAGGGCTGGGATTAGAATGGGGAGATGTGAGGAAAAGATGGGTCCTGTGGGAATGCTGCAAGAAGCTGATTGGCTTTACTCTACAACATTTTCCCCTTTAAGCTCAGCATCTGGGCCCCTGTGAGCCCTGGGGCTCTAACAGGAGTGAGGGGCCGTTTGCTCTGGCTAAGTGGAATTGGCAAACTCATGGGAGGTTTCTTTAGCACTATGGGAGGGGCTGGAGGTTCTCCCTGCATGGCGGTGGGGCTCTGAAACTTGGGTGGTCCCAGGACCAGGACTGGGGCAGAGGGGCAGCTTCTCAGAGTTGGTTCAGTGCTTGGGGCCTACATCTGATCTGCCTCTTGACCAACAGGGTAAGGCCCAGTGAGTGCTTGGCTGGAAGGCCCATGGAGTCTCTTGGCATGCCACTAGGGGGTGCTGCTGTGCTGCGCTACAGCAAGTGGGGCAGGGAACCAGAGAGGGACTCAGTAGAGTAGTGGTTCCCACCCTTTTCTCTGCCATGGCACACCTTGATGCCTTTAATTATTTTGAGGCACACCACCATACAGTCTTCAAATGAATTCATGAATATACATGAGCCAGTCCAGAGTGCTTAGAGTGGTTTTTCAAAAAATTCCCTGGCACACCTGGTCAGACATGAGGGTGCACCTGTGTGCCATGGCACACTGGTTGGGAAACACTGCAGTAGAGGGCATCATGCTGCAGAGTATGGGTCCTGACTTCCTGCTCTCCCCCGATTCCCCTCCCAGGACTGGGATAGGATCCAGGAGTCTTAACTCCCAGCCCCCTGCTCTAACCACTAGGCCCTAATCTTTTACAGAGCTGGGCTAGAACCTACCAGTGTGAGGACAGTGACAGAGTGGAGTTGGCTGAAACCAGCAGGAGCATGGAGAGCGGGTCTATGGGGACAGAGCAGTGGAGGGGAATGGGGTGAAGAGATGGCACAATCCTCTTTCCTCCTCCCCAGTATCCAGTGCATGAGTGGACGATTCAGGTCTCAGGTCTCAGCCCTGTCCTTTGTGAGGTAGACCTCCCCTATCACCAGCAGGGTGTCTGAGTAATGAGGACAAGGAGATCTCTCCCCCACTCCATTGTCTCTGTTGTAGGACACCCAGGGCTTGCTGGTTGCCTTGGCACACAAAGCTGAAAGATGGTGCCCGGCACAGCTAATGGCAGTCACACATAGGGGAGGCCTGGTCTCGGGCTGTCTGTCACTGCGCCATTCATCAGCAGCCCATTAGTGACTAATGGGGGTCAGGAGCATGGACCTTCCTCCATAATTGCTGCCCCCCTTTGCTCTGCCATGAGCTGTGATGCTGGCACTGCCCTTCATTATTCACCTGAAAGGAGAAAGGCAGGAGATGCTTCCCATTCAGCCCATAGGGACACAGCTGCCCCACAGCATTCCTGATCTCCCCAAGGCACCACTACAGGGAAAGGACAAGGCTGGAGTAGCCAGGAGATCCCCCTGCACCTAGGGTACCTGTCCCACATTTCAGTGCTGGGGAGGAATTCCTGGGTAAACAGCCCCTGTGCCCCACCCCAGACATGGCTGCATCTCAGAGCCGGTTATGTACAAGGTGCTTTGCTGTGAAATATGCCAGAAGGCTGCTAACGAGCAGTTGTCATATTCATGTCTCTGCCAGCTGTCTCCTGAATTCCCTGTCAGAGGGTGGAGTGTGGCACCCTATGGGGCTCTCTGACCATACTGTGTGGGGCTGGGCTGCATGGTGTGGGAAATAAGGAGCTCTCAGCGGGTATGTTCACAACACGCTGTGTGCTTAACGTAGGAGGAAATCAGCAAAGTTCCAGACTCCCAGGCTTTGGAGTGTGCCTAACCCTTGTGTGCGGAGCAGGATCCTCTTGGGCTGCGAGGGAAGGGAAGTGGTCCTGTGTGGAAAGGGGTTACTGGGTGTGATGTTAAAACTATTGTGAGAGTGGCACAATGGAGCTGAGAGGTGGTTCCGAGACCTAGGCCAGGGTAATCACCAAAGTATTGCATGTCATTAGGGTCACTTCCCTGGGGAGGATTGGTGTGCCACATCCCCCTGTGTCTGCACAGGGGGTGGGAAGCGAAGGGCATGCATGGCTAACTGAGCTGGGGTCTCGGTAACCACAGACTGGCCTTTTGTGTTTCTTGGAGTCAGTGCTCCTGCCCCACTCCATACAGTGCCCCTGGCTGGGATAGGCCAGGGCTGGAGTAACTGGGAACTGCTCCCACAGCCACTGCTCCTGCCCTGCTCCATGCAGCATTCCCCACAGATAGAAGCTGGTGCTAGGCTGTGGGGTTCTCAGTGCTGTATATTCTTCACCCCATTGCAGAGCGGAGATCAGTGCTGGTCACCCTCATTCTAGGCTTCAAAGGAGGGCTGTGTTTGTGATGCCAGTGTCTTGTGTGCCTTTGATTTCTGCCCAATCACTTGGGGCCAGGGCCATGCAGGGGCAGGCAACAGAGGTCGAGGCTCCGCGTCATACCCCCAGCTGGAAGCAGGCAGCTCTGATACACTGGCAACAGAACAGGCATGGGCCGTGCCAACATCTGGGAGGAAACAGCTGGGCCCTGCTATTTGTTTTTCCTCCTCATCTCAAAAAGTGGTTGTGTCCACAGCAGTGGGAGCATCACCCACTATAGGAGGGACAGGGGCTGCTGACCCCATTCCATCAGCACAGCCAGGCAGGACTAGAACCCTGGCATCCTGGCTCCTGGGCTGTTCCTCTCCACAACAGGGGCAAAATCATCCCCAACACTCTGTTCTCTCCCCTGAGGGGCAGATCACCCAGCCTGCAATATAGTTCTCCCCCAGGAAGTAGGATCTTCCCTCTATCAGCTAAGGCTGCTGTGTGCCCATCCCCATGGTATCTGATGCCCCTTGGCACCTGTCTCCCATCACTGCCTGATTCATGTCACACCTCGGACGTGCTGTTGCTCACAGTGTCTCAGCGAAGGGGGGATGATGGCAGCACCAGGCACCCGGGGCGGCTGCTGGTACGCATTGCGCTGAGTGTGACAAGGTGCTGAAGCTAGAGTTAGTTATTAGCTAAGTGGGGCAGGAGAGGTGGGTGGGCTAAGGATGGGAAGAGCCTACCTCTCAGCCTGTGTGGGGTGCAATAGATACTTGCTGCTCCCAGAGCCAGAGATAGAGCCCAGG
Organism: Podocnemis expansa; assembly: GCA_007922195.1. NCBI lineage: Eukaryota > Metazoa > Chordata > Testudines > Podocnemididae > Podocnemis > Podocnemis expansa. The sequence continues at coordinate 31,798,544 of ML681973.1, read as the reverse complement.
AGTCCTGGTTCCCAGCCCCCTGCACTAGCAGTAGACCCCCATCTCAATCCCAGTTCAGTTACTTAACCACAAGACTGTCCTTGGTCCCAGAGTGAGGGGACTGACTGGCTCAGGATGTGTGGGATCCTTCTTTTTTATGGGGCACTGGCTCTGATCTGGCCCCACTGTGGAGCGGCAGGTGGGGAATGGACGTACAGCCTTTCCTTTCTGGTGGGGAGGCCAGCTCTGAGCCAGCACCAGGGAAGGGCAGCGGTTAGCTTGTTGGGGGAGGGGGGTATTACGTGGACTTTCTTTTATGTGGGCACCAGCTCCAATCCCCTGTTAGAGTGGAGCCCATCTATGTGGTGAGTTTGGCATCTCTCGGAGCGGTTCCCATCAAGGCAGGCGTGCCGAGGGTCCTGGACAACTAGTGACAGGTAAAGGGAGCCAAGACTGAGGCCATGGAGCTGGTGCTTCCCTGGACAGTGGTGGTGTGGTCAGACAGCAGACAGACAGCGGGATGGGTGCCCAGACAAATGTCCAGGTGGAAGCACACCACTGTTCAGGCTGTCATTCATTTCCTTTCCTGCTTCCCTCCTTCCTTTGTCTGCCACTCTCTGTCCCATTCCCCTCAGCTCTGGATTTCTCTCAGCTCTGTCTGATTATCTCTCCGTGCCAACCCCACAGCGTCAGCCAGAGAAGGGGGAGATTAACAAACCATTGGGGGATATTAACATTTCATCTCTTTCTGACATTTGTCAGCTGATATAGGCTGGAGGGAGAGGCAGTGCTATGGGTGGGAGAGTATGCTATTGGGGGACATTTGGAGGGGAGCCCCACTGCCATGTGGGCTCCTTGTGGTGTTTTGCATTCTAATAGAGTGTTGCTCCATGTAATTTAGTGTGTCCCTGTGTCAGTGCAGGTCATGCATTGGCAGGAAGAAAGCAACTTCATGGTGGTAATAAACTGGAACAGTTTGTGTGTGGGCCATGGGGTGGGGGGGGGCAGTAGTTAGACACAGAGAGAGGAGACAGGGAGATAGAACGCTGTAGCCAGGGACAGAATCTAGGAGCCCTGGCTCCCAGTTCCAGTTAATCTGGGGAATGTGTTGGGAGACAGGAGTCCTGGATTCGGTCACCAGTTCTGGGAGGGAAGTGACATCTGGTGGGTAAAACTGCGGGGTTCTGGGATCCAAGACTATCCCTAGCCCTGGGTAAGGAGTGGGATTTAATGATTAGAGCAGGTGGGGCAGCATTGCGTTCCTGGCTCTTCCCCATACTTGCTATGTGACTTCTCACAAGTCATTTTCCTTGTGTGACTGTAGTAGGGAAGACTTTTGAGCAGAGTTTCATTTTTCAAAGCACACTAACGTGTGAGCAGAGGCAGATTGTTTTGGAAATTGGAGTCCCGTTTCTGAGGCTGGGCTTGAGTAAATGGGGCCAATTTGGGGTCATTTGGTCCAGGAGTTTCCAAAAGTGAGAGCCCTCTGCACCAGGAGCAGTGCACTATGCTTGTGCTGATCTGTGCATCACTTAGACTGTGTGCGGCTCAGACCATCTATGCCAGGGCCACATATGCATGGTGGGTGTGCAGGGATCGACAAAGGCTATCAGGCATTTCACAGCCAGGGTGTATCGAGACTAAAGCATCAGGAACTGGGCATGTGGGGAAGAATAAGAATGGTAGCTGGAACCTAGGAGTCTGGCGGTATAGGGCCCAGAACCCCACTTTCCAGGAAGTGCCACCTGTGGGTCAGGTAGAAGATTCTCCCCTGCTTGGAGCAGGGTTGAGCTCAGGACTTCTTTGCGATGCCCATCAGCCTTAACACCAGCTGAGCCATTGCATGGCTTTTACTCGTTCCCATCCAGCAGGTGAGGACTTGTCTAGTCCTTAGCATGGGTGAGCGCTAGAGACTGAAAGTGAGTCCTATGTTCAGCCAAAAGGGACACTGCCCCCTAAGTGGGGGCTGGAATTCCCTAGGAGGTGTCTTTTCCTAGCCCCAAGCTTCCTCCCCCCTCACCCAGAAACAGCTGTAGTGCAAGAGGGCAATGGGACTGGGAAGAGGGGGGAACGGAGGTCCCTAGCTGTATAGTGAGCCATCCCTGTACAGTGCTTCTCTGGATCTGCCTTTACCATACTCACCCCACTGTTCTGCCTCTCATCTAGATCCATGACTCTGCTTCCTCCCTCTTGGATTTTAGCCCAGTGTTTGCAGTGGCCTCACAGCCTGGGGCCATAGCATGACCAGACTGGATGGGTCCTTGGGTCTGATCTGGGTTATGAGAGATTGGGGTACTGGGCTGGATGGGCTCATGGGTCTGATCTGGGGTATGAAAGATTGGGGTACCAGGCTGGATGGGCCCATGGGTCTGATCCAGGGTAGCAGTTCCTGCCACATCAGTCCTGGCAGTGCCCAGCTCTCATGGCCACGTTCCACTACTTGGTTTTACTGTCTCCCATGCATCACTGACAGGAGCACAGCCACCCTGAGGGGAAGTGGAGACTCTTTCTGTATCAGATCAGCGCAGCTTTGAGTTTTCAGGTGTTGGCTGAATAATGGCACAAAAGAGGAAGGTTACACAAGGCAGGTTGTAGGGAAGAACTAATATGGCACCAGCATGGAGCCAGGACTCCTGGGGTTTGTCCCCAACTCTGGGAAGGGAGTGGGGTGTAATGGGTTAGAGTGGGGAGCTGGGAGCCAGGACTCCTGGGGTCTGTCCCCAGCTCTGGGAGAAGCATGGGACGTGGTGGATTTGAGCAGGGGGAGAGCGGGTGGTTGGGAGATCTCAACGGAGATTGTGGCCCTGTGGTGCCAGCCTCTGCACATATCAAGGGTGAGATGCTCTCTGGCTGAATGAAGAGCAGGTGAGGGGGGATGTCATTTAACAGCTTTGTGGCAGAGGAGGAGAGGTCCCAGGAGTCCTGACTCCCAGCCCCCCTTCCTAACCACTGGAACTCCCTCCCCTTCTCTCCCAGAGAAGGAAACAGAACTCAGGGGGCCAGGTTGCCAGCCTCCTTTCCTAGCCTGTAGCCCCTGTGGTTCAGTGTCCTGCCCGCATCACACTAGTGACTGGCACCTCTCAAAACCCCCCGGGTTGAGTGCTGGAATTAGCCTCATGGCTTGTGACTGCAGCGCAAGTTTGATTTTCTCTGGTGCTCACTTTGAGCTGGATTCCACTTTGTTTCCTGCCCGCCCCCGGATGGACGCCCACCCCGTCTGTCATTCTATCCATCTCCTCGTATTTATAGCTCGCAACCAGCTCGTGCTGGCTGCTGGAGCTGGGTGTCTTGCAAACACACAGGGGGTTGGGGGGGGGGGCAGACAACAACATGTGACTCCTCCGCCCCCAAGGGTTTCAGACCCCCTGCCTTTACCAGAGCTGGGAATGGAACCCAGGAGTCCTAGCTCCCAGCCCTCTCCCCCAGCAATAACTCAGTAGGACCCACTTCCATCCCACAGCCAGGCGGAGAATCTAGGAGTCCAGGCACCTACCCACCCCACTCAGCATCTGTTGCTTTGGTCCTGGACTTTGGCAGTAGCACCTTCCACCTCCCACTCAGCCTGTATAAACCCTGCTCCAGGAGACTCGGTTGTCTTACCAAGCCCCTGTGTATGGGGCAGGGTAGCACGGAGGGTTGTATAGGATCAGGATCATGTGTGTGTAGAAGGAAGGGTTGTTGCGTAGTGGAGATCCTGTGTGTAGGTGCAAAGGATTGTGTGTTGTGTGGTTGCATTGCACAGTTGTGTTTATGGAGGATGGGTCATATAGTAGAGTGGAGCTGCGTGTCTGTCTGTCTGGAGATGTGTAGCAGGGAGCAGATGTGTTGGGGTTGTATAGTGTGAATGTGTGTTGGACTGGAGTTCTGTACTCCGTCTCTTTTGATACTGTATAGAGGGAACAGTGCGTGTCTGGGCCATGGAGGGTGTCGAGGTGTTGTAGAGGCAGTGGAGTGTGTCAGGGTTGTGTAGTCTTTTTGGATTGTGTAGAGGAGGTGGAGTGTGTCACGATAGCAGAGTGTGTCAGGGCTGCATAGGAGGAACCCAGCAAGTTGGGGCTGTGTAGGAGTGTAGAGGAACTGGTGTGTGTTGGGGGAGGAGGGTATGTTGGGGCCATGCAGGGGAAGGAGGGGTGTGTGCTGGAGTTGTGAGGGGTGGAGTGCAGGATGTGTCAAGGCCATGGGGGGAGTGTGGGCTGGAGGTTGTGTCATTGGAGGTGGGGTCTGTACACCTGGGGTGCAGGGAGATGCTGCATTGGGCAGAAACAGCTACCTAGGAATTATGCCTTATTGGTTCAGTTGTGCTGGCCCTGAACAGCAGGGTTGATTTGCCCCCAGTCCTGGGAGCTAGTGCTGGGGTTGTGGGCTTTGTCCTCGTGGCCTTCGTCAGGCCCCAATGGGCTTGAGAAGCCTCAGCCATGCAGCTCTTGTCACAGAACTGCAGCATGGGCTGGCGGTGTGGCTCGGGGGGGGGTGAGCAACTTGGACAGGATGTGGGTAGCCAGGGGCTGCAGCCCACAGTTCAGGATTGTTGGGCACCAGCGGAGCTAGGGCAGGGCGTGGAGTCCAGGGCTGGGGTAGCCAGGGGTTCAGGTTCAGCTACAGCATTCCTTTAGCGCTGTTATCTGCTTCTCCCCCACCCCCTGCACCCAGTATGTGGAGTTGGAGGGGGAAGGTGAGCTCTGCAGGAGATCCAGGGAGGTTGTGGCCAAAGGTGGAGTGAGTGGAGGACTGGTGGCCCTTCTGCAGGGGCGTCTTTCAAGCTGGAGGCTGTGATTTGATGGCGGCATAGAGGTGACTGTCTGCGACCCAGGCCTGGAGCAAACTAGGACCTTCGGCCTCTTGAGCACCCCTGTTACCCATACCCACCGTTGCCCCTTGCCCCATTCCCCCTAGTCCCTTACATCTGACCCCCATCTCTCCACCTCCCATCTGCCACTCACTGATAAATCCCCACCCTTTTAGCCCACTGGCGCCCTTCCTCTCCTGACCCAGTGTCTGTGATGTGGTGACAACATGGACTGAGCTCATGGTGGGTGAGTTACCACTAGCAGGGTGAGCTCAGCTGCCTGCCATTACCCTCACCCGCCTGGCCCCCAGTGCACAGTGAAGAGTGAAGGAGGGACTCACAGCTGTGGGCCCTGCCAGAGGAAAGTTCACAGCACTGGTGTCCCTGGCTTGGCAATGCCATGGGAAAGCTCACAGCCTTGCAGTCCTAGGTGGGAACTGACAGGACTCTCCCTCCTGGCCATTTGCCAAAGGCAGTGTTTCAAGCCAAATGCCACGTTTCAGTAATGGGAGCCAGCCCCTTCCACAGAGCACCCTTGCTGACAGAGGTGCTTTCTGTAGGGAGGGTCCCACAGTCATCCCCAGCCCTGGCCTCACACACAGGGGTACTGTGAGGATCGGGGCAGAGCACAGCCTGATCCCCCATTTCCAGATCCTTCTTTCACGCCCCCTGACCATGAGACCCAGCCCTTCCCTCATTGCTTAGCCCCCCCCCCCATTCCACATATCCTCATCCTTTCCCTGTTCTGAGTGCCCCATGTCCCACCCCTTCTTCTGGACACACAGCCTCTTCCCAAAATCTGGGCTTTCTAGCTCAGCAGGGACGCAGTAGCTGGGGGGGGGGG
>ML681973.1:31746525-31777232 GCA_007922195.1 Podocnemis expansa | reverse complement strand
CTCTCTCTCTCTCTCTCTCTCTCTCTCTCTCTCTCTCTCTTTCACACACACACACACACACACACACACACACACACACACACACAAATGAACAAACACGCTCCTGTGTGCCTCTCTCTTTGTCTCATACACACCCCATCATCCCATGAGTGCTCACACCCACACTCTGGCAGGGTCCCTGCAGTCAACTGGCTGAGCCCAGAACTGTGCAGCAGGTGGGAGGCTGGTGTGGACACACATTGATTTGTGTGGGTGGGGAGGAGGGGGCCAGGATTCACAGTGACTGAGACTGAAGTTTGCCACACGGACATAAGCACCAGCCCTGACAGCCATGGTGCTATGTGCACTGGCTAGGGCTGGTCTTACACACAGCCAGGGAGCTGCTCCCCACCAGCCACGTTCGTTCCTCACAGTCCCGGAGATCCCCTGTGTTGGGGCACAGACTAGCCCAATGTCCAGGGCAGTGGATAGGGAGCCAGGTCTAGAGGATTAGTGGGTGAGAGCAGGGGAGTTTGGAAATCAGGACTTCTGGTTCTGTTCTAGCCACGGGCAGGGTGTGGGACCTAGTGGGAGAGACTGGGGGGCCTGGGAGCCAGGACTTCTGGGTTCTATCCCAGTCTTGCAAGGGGAGGTTGCAGTCTACTAATGCCGTGTCTTTCCCAGTGCTTTGAAGCAGAGTCTCTGAATCCTTATTCAAAGTGTCCCTGTAGACCCCAAACCCATGTGGCCAGCATGTGGCCTCCCCTTCATCCCTCTGTGGGCTGCCCCCACCCCTGACTGTGCTGCAGGAGAAGGTTACAGCCCAAACTTCCTTGCCCCATCCTGCTGGGGTGTGGCTTTCTTAAGCAGAAATCCTCCTGATAGGATGCCCAGCACCCTAGCTCCCCTTTGCCCTAGCACAGAGACACAACAGTAGGCAGCTCAGCCCCTTCCCTCCAGCTGACATGGCAGCCATTCACAGTTGTGCCCGGCTACAAGCCCACCTAGTGTGAAAGGAGCAATGTCATGCCAGCTCCAGATGACAGGGCGTCCCTGACTGCTACCAGCTTTGGCTGGCTGCAAAAATGTGCCTAATCCTGTTAAACTTTCCTTGGTTAGCTCCCATAGCTCAGAGGCTGGGGACTGGCTGGCTGGCTGCAATGGACTGCTAGCACTGTCTCACCCTCTCAGTGCTGTGCCAGATCCCTACTGGCCCAGAGACCTGGCCTACTATTGAAATCAGGGACGTGGGTGGCTGGGGGACCCATTGTCTTTGCTTTCCTCCTCATCCTATTATCTTATGTCATCCCCAAAGCAGCCTGGGAAGAGCTACAGGATACATGCCCTGACTGTAATGGGAAGGAAGGAGGGTCCCATGGTTACAGCAGTGGGGCTGGGAGAGGATTTCTGGACTCTATCCCCAGCTCTGTGAGGGGAGGGAAGTGCCACTAGCCTGTAACCACTCAACATCACTTCCATCCTGCAGCTGAAGGTAAAACCCAAGAATTCTGCCTTCCAGCTCTGCCAGCTCTAACCCTGCAGCACCCACTCCCCTTCCAGAACCAGGGACGATGCCCATGAGTCCTAGTTCCAACCCTTCTCCTCTAGCCCCTGGACTCCTCTCCCTTAGCTCCCAGCCCCCTACTCAAGTCCTTGGACTCCATTCCCTTCCCAGAGCTCCTAGCCCCCTACTCTAGTCCCTCCCCTCCCAGAGCTCTCAGACCCCTTGTTTTAAACCACAACTACCACCTCCAGGGGCTGCACGGGACTAACTGTGTGCATTTATTTGTGGTTGGAATGAAAAGAAGAGAAAAGCATTCAGAGAAAAGATAGAAAAAATGCGGGGATAGAAACACTGCAGGAAAAGAAAGCCAAGAAAATGATGAGAAAAATGCAGATCGAGAAAAAAAAAGAAGAAAAATAGCAAAACTATTTTAGGGAAGGAGAAAAATGGCAGAATAAAATTGCAGAAAGGGAGAACAGAGAAAAAATAGTGAAATGTGTTGGGAAGCAAAAGCAATGCATTGCAACAGCAAGAGAAGCAGGACCCAGAGCTGAGGCCTTGGAGAGCCCAGCCGTGGGGGGTCCCAGCACTAAATTCTCAGGGAGAGGATTACTGCTCACAGGTTGTGACACTCTCTTCACCTGCTCTGCGTTTTACATTTTCTCCCTGTAGTTCACAGTGTCCTCTAAGACACCTTGGAAATACAATTTCTGTCCCTGCCTGGATGTGTTTCTCCTCTCCTTAACCTCAGGCCGTGATCGCGTCCCTGTTTGCAGCTAACCCCCCAAGGGTCGGCAGGCAGAACTGATCCGCTCAGTCGGCTGGGTGATTTGCACGTCTGGCCCCATCTGCTGGGTCTGCGTTGGGGCATCGACACCAGCCAGGAAGATTCTTGCAGAGCAGTGGGACTCCCAGAGCAACACAGGCCAACTTTTGTGTCTCCTAATGCTGCCCCCTTCACCACACCACTCCAACTGTTGCCCCTCCTCCCCCTCAGTGCCGCTCCAGCTTCCTGCTGACAGGTTGAATTCAAGTCCCTGCGGGCAGAAGGATGCATTGGCGAGCAGAAGGCTGTTGTGCAAGTTGTGTGTATGTGAAGGGAAGCTGTGTGTGTGTTGAAGGCTGTGGGGGGCTAGATGTGTGTGCTGTTGAGGTAACTGTGTGCATGTGCTGGGGCAGGGGTCTGCAACCTGTGGCCCCAGAGCCAGAAGTGACTCTGACTACCGCCTTGCAGCTCTGGTTCACCTCTCCAACACCACCACTGGGGAACCCTGCAGGTGGCCCATGCCAGGCTCCAGGCCTCCCACCACCAATTGAGGACCCAGTGGGGGCCTGCTTCTAGTTTCGTGCTCCAAGACCCCACAGCAGGCATCTTGGGTCAGCTCTCCCACCCCCCACCAAGAGGCTACACTCACTGCAGCTCTCAACACACTTGGTTATTGAAGGAGTTTCCAAAAAGTGTCTCTTCTTATCTTTTGGGTTGCCAATCCCTGTGCTAGGGGCTGCATGCTTGGAGGAGGCTGTGCAAGTGTGTTAGGGGTCGTGCTTGTGAGTTAGGGGCTGTGTTTGTGGAGGGGGCTGTGTGCAGGTGTGGAGGGGGGGCTGTTGCCCCCTCTGGGGAGGCTGAAGGCTGCCTCCTTGCCCCACTACTGACTCCATCACATGTGGCTCTGAGAGGGCTCTCTCAGGGTCAGGCACCTCTCAGCACCATACCAGGTTCCTTGGCCAGATAAAGGGATTTACTGGATTCTCCCCTCTACTGAGTGAACTTTGCTGGAAATCTTTCCTTTCTCTTTTTTTAAGAGACAGGCCGCTCCCAGCCACAGGTGGGTGGGGAGCCACTTCTCCAGACCCCATCATTCCAAACAGTCCTAACCTCAGAGGCCACATATAGGCAGGGATCTCCTCAGAGCAGCAAGTTTGTCCACACGTAGCCCAGCCACAATTCAGTTTCAACTCAGGACCATAGAGACACTTGTTCCAGCTCAGCCAGGCCGGCATCACTGCCCCTTACCCTAACCTGGAACTGGATTATGCCAAACTCAGCCCAGTCTGCGTCATCCTCACATGGGAGCATCCACATGGAGTTTCGCATAGGTTCCACTAACCCCATTTAATTCCGTGCCATCAAGTGTATTCTTCCTGAGGGAGTTTGCACACCAGTTAGCCAGTTGGGATACAACTGGTCTAGGCTGCAGGTCACCCAGCACAAGCCCACACTCAGACCCCTCCTGTGAGTGCTATTGGGCTAGTCTGGCTAGACAGACTGCTGACAGAATGAGTGAGCCCAAGGGCTCCTTGGCAGCTGACTGCATTGCAGTGTGGATACAGGCTAGCTCCCTATGAGTGCTGGTAGTCCTCCAGCACCTTTCCATAATTCCCACAGCTTGTCCAGCAAGGACAGACAAATTCTCCCACACCACAGACCACTGGGGAAGAATTTCCCTCAGCATGACTCCCCTACCCACAAATGCAACCAGTTCCCTTAACCCAGCTTCCATAACTACAAACCTAGCTCTCATTAACACAGACCCCCACTCCAAGCACCCCTCTCAATATGTCCCCATGTCCACACGCACACACACAGAATGCCTTTTAATACACCCCAGTATCCAACCACATGGCCTCTGTCAACAGAGCTACTCCATTCACACAGACACACACAGCCCCCCTTTGACATAGATAGCAGCTCTTTAACACAGCCCCAGTAACACATCCCATACACAAAAAAAGCAATGAGTCTCGTGGCACTTAAAGACTAACAGATTTATTTATCACATGTACTATCGTGGGAGAAAAATCCCACTTCATCAGACGCTTTGAAGATGGTGGAACTTACAGACTGGGATGAAAATAAATGCAAGGGAGTGTATGGAATCAGGTCATATAGTAACAGTATGTCTTACACTCCTCTGCATCTATTTTCATCCCATTCTGTAAGTTCCCCCATCTTCAAAGCAGCTGATGAAGTGGGATTGTCTCCCATGAAAGCTCATGCGATAACTATATCTGTTAATCTTAAGTGCCACAGGACCCCTTGCTCTTTTTGCTGGACTAGACTAACACAGCTACCCCTGTGGAACATCCCATACAAACACACTCCCCACCTACATACACGCACAGGCCTCTTAACACACTTTTCCTGCCCACACAAATACAGCCACTCACATTCACATCGCTGCAATGCCAAGGACCATGGGGTATGCTCCAGAAGTCCTGGCACCCCTCTACAGCAGCTTCCATGTTCCAGTGCCAGGTGACTGCTCTGGCTAGAGCTGGGCTGCCCTGAGTGCAGCTACTGAGAGTTAACTCTGTTGTAACTTTGCCTCAACCTGCTATCATGCATGAAACTCTCCCCACGAGTGCTCACTAAGGTAGCACTTCATCAGCCCTCACACCAGTGAAGACCATCCCTTTTCTCCTAGAGAAGACACTGTCACCATCTCCTTGCCCCCCTAAGAGCTGTGCCAGCTTAAGATGGGCCTGGCCTAGGAGTTGAGGAGTGAAACACAGAGCACGTGTGGTGGAACCTCTGTCAGATGGCGCAGATACATTTGCAGGTGGGATGCTACCAGGAGAAGGGATCTCGAGGCCATCTGCCCCAGTTGAAGGAAATCAGTGGAGTGTTCCTGGGGAGCAGGCTTCCCCTGCTGGCTGGAGGCTCCTTTGGTGGGTGATTGATTGGGTTCAGGCATGGCTAGGTTCATGTAGCTCAAGTCACTTAGGAGTGGGGTAAAGGCAATGACCCACGCTTGGACTCAGAGAAGGGGTTTGACTGGATGGGTGCTAGGGCAGTTGTGGTTGGAAGGATAGGCCAATGCACTGCCTGCTACGCCGCTCAGAAAAGCAGAGTTCATGGCCTGCCCCTGCCCTACGCTAGTCACTTAGACCCTCTACCTCCTCAGCTGTAAAATGGGAGTAGTGGCAACCCCTGCCCCAGGGCTAGGTTAGAACCCAGGAGTCCTGATTTCTAGACCCCATAGCCCTCCTAGAGCTGGGACTAGAACATAGCAAGAGGGAAAAGAGAATTTGCAGAATCTGGAGCTGGGGGGGGGGTGCAGCAGGTTCCCAGCATGCATTGGACAGGCCAGATCTGGTGGCAGAGGGGATATTCCCCAGTATGCCAGGGAGGTGATGAGTGTGCCTCTCTGGGGTACTTCTTCCAGCATCCCAGTTGGGGGAGTCAGTGTGACTCCAGGAAGGGCAATAACTGCCCCAGCACACCCCCAGTCAAAGCACAGGCAGCCCTGGCTGGTGGCAGCTCAAAGCACCCTACAGAGAATCACCAGCTCAGGCAGGGCTCCAGCTATTGTCTGCTAATTATTTAATTAAACACGTCATAAATGTAACATGCTGAAAAACTGCTGTAATTGGCCAGGCTCCATGACAGCTCCATGACATGGAAAGAGAGGTGAAAAGAAGGTATCGGGGGTGGGGGGAGTGTGATTGCTGAGACTTTACCTGAAGTGAGGGGGGCCGTAAATACAAACCCAGGGGTACAGGCAGTGAAGTTGGGGTCTAATATTAACTGCAGAGGCCTGGCTGGCTGCTCCCAGGAGCACTCAGTAGCTGGGCTGGGCTTCTGAGAATGGGGTGGACAGGAGAACAGAAACAGAGATGTTTGCACTCTGATTGTCTGTCGCTCCCATCCTACACACACTCCATTCTCCCTGTCTATCTCCATACTCTTTTCTGTCTGTTTATCCCTGTATTATTTCTTTCTAGCCCCAGATACTGTCTGTCTAACCCCATGCGCACCCACTGTCCCCCACCTCGTGCACTCTGCCACTATCTATCTAATCGTCACACACCCACTCTCTCTCTCAATATATCCATCAATCCCCATATTCATTTATTGTGGTTCAGTGGGCAGATAGATACCCAGTGGATGTGGCTGCAGCCTGTGCACTTGTGTTTACAGAGAATTCCATGTTTCTAGCGCTGGGTATGCAAGAAGCCCAAAGCACCACACTGCAGTACACTTGCTCACCCTGCATTGAAATGCAGTGTTGGGGGCGGCATGCTTTCAGAGGTGGCTGCATCTCAGTGCTGGCTGAGGGGCCATTGTATAAACACCATGGGTGCCCCACCCCAGAGGTGGCAGCATTTTGCATTTTCACCCAGTTCTGCTGCTTCCTGTGCTTTGTGTGAGGTGGAGAGGATTAAAACACATCTTAATTAACTCTTCCCAAGGGAATTGGAAAAATTCCCTCCATTTCATGTCTGTTTGTCCTCCTTCCCTTTCATCTCTCAATAAATCCCATCTGTAGTGTCACTCCCAGTCTCGGTTCATGTTCCCAGGCCTCTGAGCGCCCAGGCAGAGATCTGAAACCCAACCATGTGGAAGTGTTGAATGAGCAGTCTCATGTAAACGGCCCAGCACACGTCTCAGCCCTGGATTCCAAGGGTCCCTGCCCCGCCCCAGAGGTAGCTGCATCTCAGCTGCAGGTGAAGGATCCCTGCAAAACAGTTCCCCTTTCCTGCCACAGAGGCAGCCACATCTGAGTGCCAGATGAGATATCCCTGTACAAAAAATCCTTCCCACCCCTGAAGCAGCTACATCTCAGCACTCATGTCCCTGCTTGCCCCAAAGGTCCCTCACTCTTTACATATCTGCCCTTCGCCTGGCTGCTCTGTGCCCTGCCCCCACTACTTCCCCCTCCCCAGCCCCCTTTGCCCTCAGCCTAGCAAGCTAATCATGGTGCTGACAAGCGATGGCCTGGGGACTCCAGCTGCGTGTGAATTGGCCGCTCATTCAGCAGATGGCAGAGACTAGCACTTGTTAATTTGCAGACAGGCCTGCCCAGCCTGCTGCTGGGGTTGCAGGGAGGGCACCATCTAGAGGGGAGGCTGGGAAGAGCTGGGAGGGGATCTGCAATGTTTCTTGGTGCCAGGCTAATTAACTCCTCTGTAAAGGATGGTGATTGAGGCTGACAGCGTGGAGAGTCAGCTCTGCTGCATGGTGGTGTTGGGAGCGCTGCAGGGGGGGCATGAGATTGTGAGCTCCTTCCTCTCTCTTTTCCCCCTCATGCAATCCTTAAGCAGGACCCATCTACCAGGAACTAAGGGCAGGTTGCATCTGCTGAGCATGTCCAGACGGGAGTCCACAGCACCGCCTTGAGTTGACTTGTCTTCCCTTTCCTGACTGTTCCCAACCAGACAAGCTTTCTCACTAAATGTCTGGGCAGCAGGTGGCTGGGCAGGGGCCCCGGCCTGAGGTGGGGGTGAGGAGGTGCCTGTACAGCACCTGGCACAACAGGGATCCTTAATCTCAGTTGGGGGAGGTCTTAGCATCACCAGATCTGGCCAAGACTCTGCTTTCTGTCAGGAGGAGATTTGTGTCTAGCACTTAGCCCAACAAGGCCCCCCATTTTGATCAGGGTCTGTGCATCACCTGGCATGGTGGGTCCCTGGTTTTGATTGGGGTCTGAGTAGCAATGGAAGCCCTCAATCCGAAGCAAATTTGTTGGTTGTACGAGGGTTTCTTCTTGCCATGACAGCAGTTCCCCGCACCCCACCCCCACGCATACTCAGGTGCATACGTCTCTGTTAATGAACGAGGAGACGCTATTCTCATCCCATTAATTCACCGCCTTTTTAAAATAAATATTGATACCAGTGCCGGTGCGCCCTGAATGGTGCTGTTATGGCATGAATAATGGCAACTAATCGGGGGTTATTTTTAAACCACGGAAACTGACAAAGATCATTAGAAACTTAATAGAAATTCCTTCATTAGCATAAGTGTCGGAGATTAAAGGAAGAGATCTCTCTATTTCTTACCATCTACCCCCACCCCTCTCTGCTTTTGATGGAGAGAGGTAGAGGAACAGTCTTCTACAGAGAGCCTTCCTGCACATGCTGCATGCCAGGGAGGGGCAGGGCACTGTATGTTGGGGGATTCTTTGGACTGAGGATGTCTGAGTTCAGTTAGTTGGGTGGGGCATTGATATTGTGGGTTTGGGTTGGGCAGAAATGTGCTGGGCTGGGCAGGAGGGTGTATTTGCTGGGAGTCCAGGGAACAGAGCCATACTGGGGGATTAGTTGGGTTGGTGTGTGTATTGAGGGAGACTGGTTGTGGGGAGAATTGAGAAGAATTAACTGGGCTGGATATAATGGGGGAATTGGCAGGGCAAGGGCTGCACTGGGAGGATGGCTGATGGCTAATACTGGGGGATCAGATGGATAGGAGATATATTGGAAAGATCAACTGGACAGTGTTGCATAGTGGGGTGATCAGCTGGATGGGAAGTATATTAGGGATCAGCTGGGCAGCTGGATGTATTGACAGACAGGCTGGGCAGGAGGGCATGTTGGAAACTGGGCTGGGCCAGGCAGAGAGCATGTTTAGGACTGGGCTGGGCAGAAGATGTGTTGCCCAGATGGTTTGGCTGGGTGGGAGGAGGAGGGTGGTGGTACAAACCTGGCACTGTGGAATGTTGCAGTGCCATTAGGATGGGAAAACATCAAGTCACCTGGGCTCCTTGGCATCTCTGGGAGGGAGCCTTGTGATTACAGCCGGGCGTGAGGCTGAGAACTTAGGATCCCTGGGTTCTACTCTTGGCTGTGGAGCATGGGCTGTGGGTTACAGCTGACATCTGGGTTCTGATCCCCTCATTGACTCATGGGTTGACTGTAACCAGCTGTCCTCCCCTGCCTCATTTCCCCCTCTGTACAGCACTGATAATGTGGTCTGCAAAGCCCTTAGGGCCCTTGCTGCACAGTGTTGGCTCATGGGTCCTTCCCACTATGGTTCCCAAGGGGTAGCTGCCAGCCTGGCATAGGGAGGAGGGGCTCACCTCAGAAGGGAGAAAGACATGTTCCCAGGTGAACAGGGAGGTTGCAGTAGAGAGGATGGACTGAGACCCCACACCCCTGCCAGAACTGAGATTAGAACCCAGGAGTCCTGGCTCCCAGCCCCCTGAACTAACCCACTAGACCCCACTCCAATCCTATAGCTGGGTGGCAAGAGTAATAGATGACTCCAATACCTGGTGTTTGGCACCGGCACAGTGCTAGGGGGGAGCTGTGCTACAGGCGGGGGGGGTGGGAGCTCAGTAGGGGGCATGTTCCCCTTGCAGTCAGTGCTGGCAGTACTAGGGGATGCTGTGCTGTAGGAAGCTGGAACAGGATCCTCAGGGGTCCATGACAGCTATGTGAGTCTCTCCCTATGGTGGGAGTGGGGCTGGGGGAGGGTTACACTGACTGGTAGCTTAGCACACACTAACCAGTAGGGCAGCATGCATGTATGTGCACACATGTGCATGTGAGGAGGTGTGCATGTGCACAACGGGGGATGTTCATCGGAAGGCGTGTGTTTGTGGGAGTCAGTTGGTGGTGCTGGCAGTTATGGTTTTGTAACAGGGAAGCTCGTGGACACGTGTGGTGTTGTAGCTGGTGTTGTTCAGTGCTTTCCTGTCCCAGGGGCCACCCAAAACATGCAGGAAGTCCTGACATGGCTTACAGAAAGGTGTAGCCATCAGGGCTGTGCTTTCTCTGAGCAGATCAAGCCAGCTCCGAGGCGATATCACCACTACAGATTGCTAGGGCAGTGGCTCCCAACCTTTTCTCTGCTGTGGCACACCTTGATACCTTCAAATTTTTTGAGGCACACCACAATTAAAAAACTCATGAATATTCAAATTACATTAAATTGCTTATGAATATTCATAAACCATGGCACAGTGTTTCAGCAACATTCCTGTGTGGGGTAGTAGGGGTAACAGCAGAGATGGTAAAACACAGCAGGTCAGGAGTTGTGTGCAGTGGCAGGAGTGAGTGTGGGGAGCACAGCAGGGCAGAGGTGGCAAAAGAGGACAAGGGCAGCCATGTGGGGAACAGCACAAGGGTGGCAAGAGAGGAAGGGAGAACAAGAGTGGCTTTGTGGGGGGCAGGGAGGGAATCTGGGGAGTGGGAAGGTAGGGCAGGGGAGCATGGTGCAACCCCCACACCCCCTTCTGCACAGTGGCTCCCTGCCACTGCGGGCAAATCCTCACCCCACTGCTGCTCCCTCCCACCTCAGCGAGTCCCATCCTCCCCTCCCCCAGCCCCCTGCTGCCTGTGATGGACCCTCGCATCACTGCAGGGGCAGAACTAGGCCTCCAGCCCCCAG
Organism: Podocnemis expansa; assembly: GCA_007922195.1. Lineage (NCBI taxonomy): Eukaryota > Metazoa > Chordata > Testudines > Podocnemididae > Podocnemis > Podocnemis expansa. The sequence continues at coordinate 31,766,637 of ML681973.1, read as the reverse complement.
TTACAGCCACCCAACCCTCCAGCTACACACCCCCCCCAACCGAACAGCCACCCCACAATCCTAGCTACACACCCTCTGCTACACATCTACTCCCACCCACCCCTGCTACACACACACACACCTGCCCCACACAACCCCCAGCAGCCCTCCCCCCAAAGCCCTTACCTGGGCTGTTTGCAGGCTGCCTGACAAGCTGTTCCGCGCTGCAGGGGGAGATTCACACACTCCCAGCCTCCCCCAGCTCTCTGCCAGCTGGGCTTAAGGTGGAGCCACCAGAACACTGCATTCGGGCTGCTTCTGTTATTTTTAGGGGACCCCTAGAACTCTGCATTCCAGTGCCTTCCTCTATTTTTAGGGGGCCAGAAGGCTGCCTGCCTAAAAATAGGGGGCCCCAGAACTGTGTTCCGATGCCTTCCCCCTTACTTTAACCCCTGCCTTTTCCCAGCCCTGCACAGGCCAGGTGGCTGGGCTGAGCAGGGAGGGAACTTTAACTCCAGCTCTTGGGGATGCTCATGGCACACTTTGGGCGTTGCCACGGGGTGAATAATCCACCCCGAGTCACATAGTTATGCTGACCTAAGCGTCTGTGTAGATGAAGTCTCCTGCTGATGGAGGTGGAGCTGTTAAGCTGACGGCTCAGAGAACCTAACTGCCATAGGCTGTGTTCACACACAGGGTTATTTCAAAACAAGTTGTGTCGAAACAACTTGTTTCGAAACAACACCTTATTTCGAAATATCTTATTTCAAATTAACAAAATGTTAATTCGAAATAAGAAAGAAAGCGGGAAACGAAATAGCAAGTTCACAGTGTGAACATGCTATTTCGTTACCCCTGGGGGTGAGCCGCTGCTGGCTCACCCTGCAGCCCCAGAAAGGGGGCTGCAGGCACCAGCAGGGGGTGAGCCGCTGCAGGGTGGCTCAGCCCCCGGCAGTGTTCGGGGGCAGCTCTGGCGGGGGGCTGAGCCGCCCTGCAGCAGCTCACACCCCACCCCCCGCTGGGGGCTGCAGCCCCCTTTCTGGGGCTGAGGGACAGCCCTCAGCACCCTGGCCAAGGTCCTGAGGGTTCCCTGGCCAGGGTGCTGAGGATCCTCTGTTGTTTCGGAACACTTTGTTCCGAAACAACATGTTCACACACCTTGTTTCGAAACAAGTTTGTTTCATCCCCAAATGGGGTTTAACTTGTTTCGAAACAACTGTGCGTCGTGTGAACATGTTTTTTTTTGTTTCGAAACAACGAGGTTGTTTTGAAACAAAAGTGCCGTGTGAACACAGCCATAGTGTAGATGTGGCTTGAGAACTTTGCTACCTGATGCCTGGTGCGATGCCATGGGCAGTTGGGCCAACTCAGTGAGCCCTGGATACCCTACACATCGGATGATGGTGTTTATGCATGGGTTCGTGTGAGCATTTGTGCGTGCAAGACAGGCAGCACTTCCCTCAACGTGTGTGTGTGTGTGTCAGAGAGAGAGAAAATGGACAGGTGTGCACATGCAGGGGGTGGACAGAATGTGTGCGTGTATGTGAATGAATGGGGTGTGAACATGGCTGTGAACAGACGAGATGTGTGTGCATGTGCATACGTGTGTGAGCCAACAGGATATGCAGGTTTGTGACTATGCAGCTGTTTTTCCATTTGCACTCTGTGTGAGATGTTTTACCTGTGCCTGACTTGGGCTTCTTCCTCTACCCCCTGCCCTTTGTTTGCCTGCCTCTCTATTTCACCACTCCTGTGGGCTGTCCCAGGCCACAGTCTCCCAGTCTGTTGCCCAGCCAGCTCCCATTAGCCAGCCCTGTGCTCCTGCCTGGCAGCCCAGCCCCTAACTGGCTGTCTGGCTCAGTGCCAATGGGCCTTTGTTGGAGGCAGCGCTCCAGCGAGGGCAGGATGGCATTCTCTGCTTGTCAGTGCCTAGCAACCTCCTCCAGCTCCCTGCACTCACCCGCCTCTCCCCTGCCATTAGCCATGAGGAAGTGGCTGTGCTGACCCCGCAGAGGCCCCAATTACCTACCTGTCAGGTCAAGCTGCTTCTAGCTCCTGGAAAGGCACAGCCCAAGGAGGGGAGATGGCACCATACACCACAGCCAGGGCAGAAGAGATGGGCACCACGTGGCATAGCCAAAGAAGGGGAGATGGGCACTACATGGCATGGCTGGGGAAGAGGAGATGGTCACCACACAGCACAACCCCCAGAGAGAAGACAGGCACCATATGGCATAGCTGGGGAAGGGGAGACAGGCACCACACAGCATAGCACCAGGGAAGGGGAGACAGGCACCATATGTCACTGCCCCAGGAGGGGAGGTGGGCATCGCATGGCATAGCTGGGGAAGGGGAGACAAGCACCACATGGCATAGCTGGGGAAGGGGAGATGAGCACAGTGCAGCATAGTGCTAAGGTAGGGGAGACAGGAACCAGACAGCGCAGTTCCAGAGAAGTGGAGATGGGAAGGGAAGTAACTGCCTTGAGGGCTTGTGTCAGGAGGATTCTGGGTCCTGTCACAGACTGGGGTATCAGGGAACGGTTCAATACGACCCATAACTAGACAATTCCCACAGTCACCTATGTACCTGCCACATTTCTACATGCACCCAGAAACCCATGGACACCTACTTGCACACACAACACCACACACAGTAGTATGCATGCACACAGACACACTTAACTGCTCCCCCATACACATTTATACTCACACACTTGTGCATACACAGCCTCCTTCCCCCCCCAGCTGCTTGTGCCCACATATGCACGCATCCCTCCCCTCAAGCACAGCCCTGCACACAGATACTTCCTCACACCCCTATACACTCACACACTCCCTCCACCAAGGGTGCACACACACCCCTCCCCCTACAGACCACACATGTGCATGCAGACACCCACATCTCTCTCTCCTGAGCCCTGTGTATGCACAAAGAAACACCTCTTTCTCCCCACTCACACAAAGTCTCCCCCCATGAGGTCTAGGGGCATACTAGCATGAACCCTGCCCCCCCGTCTGCCCTCCACATGTGCCAGCCTAGAATCCTTAGCCAAATAGTGGGGTGCAGCTGCTCCCCCATCCCAGGGTCCAGAGCCCCCTACCACTCTAAAGGCTCCTAGTCTGTCAGGTTGCAGGATTAATTGCTAGGACAACCCCAAAGGCAGAAGCTGTGAGACACAATGACTGTTCAACACCCACATATAACCTCTAGCCCGAGTGCCCTGCAGCTCATTAAACCTCCTCAGCACTTTCCCTAATAGCTAAGGTATGAACCCCAGCACCTGGGTCATATTGCCTCCCAGCTGCCCTTCAATTGTCTCTGCAGTGCACACAAAGGAGCCTTCTCAGTGCCTAGCCTCATGTGAGGAGAGGGTAAATCCCACGTTCATATCTTGGTCTGGATGAGGAAGGTCCAAGCATCCTCACAGCAGCTCAGCCTGGGGCTGCCTGGTTGTGACACAGAGCCTCACGTGGGGATGTTAAATGGCTCCAGTGCCCTACCCCAGAGGTGGTGGCATCTCAGTGATGCATAAACTGCTCCTGTGCCCCACCCCAGAGACAGCTGCTTTCCCCTCTCCTCTCTGTCAGCCCTCATATAGATGTTCTCTTCTTTTCAGCTCATCCCCCTTTCCAGCTCCTAATGGGAAGATGAATTATTTAGCACCACGGCCCCTTCTCAAGAGAAAGTGCCAGAGCTGGCGTGTTCCCACCGCAGTGACCTACATTCCCCTGCCAGCCCCAGCTCCAGCCCCCTCCCCTGTGACTGGCACCTTTCTCCATGAGGAGGAAGGGCAGAAACAGCATGCCAGTCCCCCAGTCCAGTACCTCTTTGCAAGCCAATAATCCCTCTGTTCCCTTACAACCCAGGGGGCCATAACTTCAGCTGGAACACAGCACCCATGGGGGGCTGTGATGGGCTTTGAGGGGGGCCCAGAAAGGCCCTTCGAAACTGGGGACAACAGGGCAGAGCCTTAGACCCAGGAGGGGCCTAATTCTGCCACCTTGGTTGCCACTGAGACAGAGTAGGGTGTGTCATGAGATGCACCGCTAGGGTATGATCTGTGTAATTCTGTTCATGCATCCCATGATGCAGTGTATCAGGTTAGAGCGAGTTGATGGGGGAGAGAGTTAGGACTCCTAGTGTCTATTCCCAGCTCTGGGGGGAGTGTGGGGGCTAATAGTTAGAGCAGGGTGTGGTTTCACTGCCCCTCTGCCTGGTGGTGTTTATCTGCTTGCTCCCTTCCCCCACAATACAGGCTTTCTGCAGTGGCCAGAGTCTGGAATGAGGCTACTAATGGAATCAATACCCTAGCCAGGGGTGGGGGGCTGTGGGAGCAGTTGGGGGGGTACTGAGGGGAGAAAGGTGCCAGAGGAGTAGAGGGGAGCAAGGCTGTGAGAACATGGGGGTTGGCATCTGACTGTAGAGGGGGCTGGATGTTAAATACAAATTAGCTCCTGTGTTGCAGGAATCTCCACCTGCTGCTTGCGCTTTCCGTCAGCTGGGCTATTTTGAATCCACTGCCAGGAAAGGGTGTGAATGCAGAGGCGGCTGACTGCTAAGGGGGTGGGGCTGGGAGTCAGAGTCAGGATGCCTGGGTTCTGTCCCCAGCTCTGTGAGGCAGGCTGGGTTGGTATTGCAGGGTTCTGATTTAGCACTGGGTTCCACTTGCAGCTTTATTATTGTAGGGTCTTTTGAGTGTGCTGGATTCTGGGGGCTGATGTGTTATTGTGGGGTCTCTCTGTTTCTGCAGTGCCAGGGCTGTGTGAGTCTTGTGTTATTGTAGGAATCTGTCTAGGGCTGGGGCTGTTCTGACTGGTGTGTTATTGTAGGGTCTCTCTTGCACTGGGGCTGTGTGGGATGGGGTGTTATTACAGGGTCTCTCTAGCACTGGGACTGTGTGGGATGGGGTGTTATTACAGGGTCTCTCTAGCACTGGGGCTGTGTGGGATGGAGTGTTATTACAGGGTCCCTCTAACACTGGGGCTGTGTGGGCCAGGGTTGCCCATGGACAGTGAGCCAGAAGTGCCATCCAGGCAGGAGCCATGCCCTCTCCATGTTGTCCCAGTCCAGCAGCCCCCATGCCCGTGGTGCCCAGCTACTTTCTCTCCCTCTCTCTGGTGCTGTCACTTTCCCTTGCTCTCTGCAGAAGCTGGGCCTTTATGGCCCCAGGGCCAGCAGTTCTCAAGGTAATCACTGCGGTGACAGTGATGGATGGAGGGGAAGCCAAACCATGAAGCAGGACTGCTTCTGTCTGCGCCCCCCCCCCCCCATCACTGCCTCTCCTCCCACTGCAGAGAAAACCAGCAGCCCCAGGGCAGTTCTAGTCAGCTCTCCCTCGCTGCCAGCCCATAACCCTCTGGGCAGCTGCTGCAGGGACAGGAGCCCTCTGCCTTCCCATTCAGTGCTGACCCCTAATGCCCCAGTGTGATTGTAGGGTTTGTTGCACTGCAGGGTGTGGTGTGGGGGTTGTCACAGACCCACAGAGCTCCCCTGGTATTGGGACAGTCTCTCAGAGGAACCCCTTTGAAATGCCAGGCCTCAGACCTCTCACTCTTCCTCCAAGAAGGGCCATGTGCCCTGCCTGCTTGCTGAGACTGACTCTCTAGGGCTCCAGCCCTCCTGCTTCTCCCCTGAGCCCTGCCAAGCAAGTCCTTCTGAGACAGGCTCCAGACAGAGCCTCATCCACTCCACAAGGACTGGTGCCCCTCAGTGGCATTTCCAGTGACCCACTTGAGCAGTGGCCCCAGGACAGTCACTTTATTGGTTACTTGGTGCCATCACAGGCAGCCAGGGCTTAGGACAAGAGCTGAAGGTGAAATCACAATCCGCTCTACTCAGCCTGAGCCCGGCCAAGCTGGAGTGAGCCTGGGCAGGCTCTGTCTGTCTGTCTGTTTGAGCTCCTCTGTCAGTTCCCAGGTGAGAAATCCCAGCTTCCTCCAGCAGCCATCGCTTCTCCCCCAACTCTCACCTCCCAGTCCTGTGTTCTCCCACTGGGGTCTCAGCTCAGACTGCCCACTGAGAGCATCACCCCAAGTCAGTGGAGCTGTCCTGGTCTCTCTGGTCCCTTGCTGGTCTGGGTTGGTTTCAGCTGGTCCTGAAGGGCTCTGTTCATTCCACTCACCCCTGCCTCTCTTACGACTTGTCTGCACTAGAAACATGACAGTGGCTCAGCTGCAGAACTTCACAATAGACACTCCATAAATGGTGAGAGGGGCTCTCCTTTCACCCCAATAACACATCCCCAAGGGGCTGGGACCTAGCACTGCCTGTGCCGGAGTGAAGTTGGCTTGCCTACATGTCTTGGGAGTGGAGTTTACATACTTCTGAGCAATGTGGCTTGGTCAACCTAAGTTTTAGTCTAACACAAATGTTGTCCCTTTTCCCCCCACTGGGGAGCCATCTATGCAACATACTGGGGAGACTGAGGCACACATAGGTGTCATAAAAAGCATTACAAAATTTCCCACTTTGCCCCAAGAGCTCAGTGGGGGGCTCCCTGCTGCCATTAATGCCATCCCTGAGGCCCAATGTGGCTCTATGCTGCAGGCATCAAGGTGGGGGCTCTCCTGGGGAACTTGGTATTGACAGGTCCCCACTGAGTTCCTGCCCTTAATGGGAAGCAATTTCACCTGCTGTACACACCAGCCTCTGGCCACAGATCAGCCTTGACTTCCAGGTCTCTGCAGACCTTGCCTCTGCTCATGACACACACACCTCCCCCAGCCCTTCTGCCAACAGCCCCTCTGCAGCACCTAGCCCCAGGCATTGGATACTCACTGAAATAACCAGGTACATCGTCTCCAAAGAGACCACATGTGCATAGCCCAAATGGCACAGCTCAGGATTGAGACCTTTGTCACAGCCCAGTACTGGAATTGCCTGGCTGGGAAAGGGCGCATACCTTTATTTACACAGGTTACGTTTAAGAGCTAGTGAGTAAGGCCTGTAGGACCATCAGTTATATGGGAAAGGAGGACTCTTCCTGGTATCTGAACCAAATCTGAAAAAGCTAATATCCCTGTTGGCAGCTGTTTCTTTCCTACGGCAACCACACAGAGGCACGAGATCCTATGGCCAAGAGCCAGCTTTCACGAATGTACAAAGTGGTCCCATTCGCTCATCCAGTGGTGATGAGAAAGGGGCCTTCTTTCCTCATCTAGTCCAGCACACCTTGGCAGCATCCCTTGGGCAGCATGCCCCAGAAGAGATTCTTTTTCTCCCTTGCTTGCTGTCCAGTGTGCCCACCTGGTGGTTTTCACATCCCCCTCAGCTTGCTTTTCCTGTCCTCTGCAGGAACAAGTGGGGCTTCTGTTGTGTTGGCGTCACAGGGCCACGTTTACCCTGGAGACAGACTGAGGAGATTGGATTTGCCCCTGTCTGCGAGAAGAGCTGTTTGTCTGCTCTCTTGTGTTATTCTCTGCCCAGCACCAGTCCAGTCTCTGCGCACAACCTCTGTGCAGTGTCAGGATGTATGTTTCCCACCCATAGCGACAACCCATGTGGTATCGCCTTTCACTCAATACCTTACAGTACGCCATTTGGATAAGTAGTGTGACAGCAGAGTGTTGGGTGTAGTGAGTTTCTCAGACCTGTTAGGAGTTGCTGACAGAGTAACCAGTTGGCACCAAAGTTCCTCTATGTCACAGCTGTCTCTGGCAGTGTCAGTGGGATACCAGATTCTGCTTCATGTCTTGCTCCAGACAGATGTGCTTCGTTCTGTGTGTCTCTGTTAGTAGGGGCTTTGCCCCTGCCTCACAGGTGGCTGCATCTCAGCACCAGGTGAGGGGTCCCCGTATAAACAACTGCATGCCCCAGTCCAGAGGTGGCTTCATCTCAGCACTGAAGACACATGTAATATCTTGTGCCACTAGTGCTGGAGCTGCAGGGCCTGTATTAATGGGTTGGTGGGTACTATAATCTCACATGGCTCCTAACCTTAAATCCCTTCCTTCACAAGCCCACCTCTGGCTCACTGCCATTGTGGACCACATGCCAGTCCAGTGTGGGCCCAGTTCATTGAGGTGCCAGGGGGCACCATGGAGCAGAGGGCTCCATTCATTGTGGGCTGCACCTAGAGGAACTGTACTAGTGCCTGCATTGGGGTTGGTGGGAGGCCTGGGTGTCTGGGCCTGGCTCTGGGAAAGCAATAGAGCTTTTGGACAGCTCAGCCTTGCAGCTTCTCACCCACACCCTGATTCCCAGCTGATCTCTGCCTCAGAGCTAGTGGGCGCTTGTGGGGGCAATGACTGGTGTCTCTGGCCAGTGGAATTGGCAGAGGGGTGGCAAGTGACCCATAGTCCTGACTGGAAATTGGACAGTAGGCAGGGAGTTCAGACTGCTTGGTTCTGTCCCACCTTTGGGAGAGGAGTTGAATGGGGATTGGAGCCAGGACTCCTGGGTTCTGTTCCTGGCTCTGGAAGGCTGTAGGGCCTGGTAGGTTAGAGCAGGGATCCGGGGAGTCAGGCTATCTGGGTTCTACACCCAGCTCTGGGAAGGGAGTAGGGTCTAGTGATTAGGGATTGTTAGGGTCCCTCCCCTCTCCAAGCGAGGAAACCGGAGTGACTCCCCATCTCTGCAGTTGTCCACTCCAGACTCCTGCCTGAACATTGCTGGTGACACCCTCCCATCTGCATCTCCCCCATGCCACCCCTGAATATCTAGCTGTCTCCCTCTTCAAATCCAAACCAGAACCCACTGTTGGTGCTGGCCCTTGTGGACCCTGATCATTGGAGATGAGAACAGCTGTGTAGAAGGAGTAGTAAATGGGCAGTGCAGGGAGGCCAGGTTATTGTGGCGAGAGCTGGAGAAGCTGTTAGGAGGTAGTGCAGGAAATGCTGCCGATCTCATGTCGGAGTCAATTCCCGTCAGCAAGATTAGTGGGGGAAGATGTCTGAGGAAATGGTGCTGGAGCTGGGGGTCTGAAAGCCTTCAGGACAATTGGAGAGTGGGGCAAATTGTGAATGCCTGTCCTGGAATTGGGATATGTTTGTGTGGGTGGGTGTGTAGTTCTGTCAGCAGTGGTGTGTATATGTGCGATTGTGCATTTGTGATCTTGAATTAGAATGCATGGGGAGGAGTTGTGTTTGTGCACATATGTGTTGCTGCCTTTGTGGGTGTAGACATTTGTGTTAGCCTATGATTATGTGTTTATACCTATATGCGTGCAGATGTGTCTGCATTGTTCTGGCTCTGTGTGTGTGCGCGCGCACGTTTGTATGGGGGGGCAGGGAAATTAGGTCTGAACACACATCCATTTGAGTGTGAGCATCTCAGATCTGAATGTGTGTGTGTTCAGCTGCCACCTGTGCATGTAAGAGTGGGCATTTCCTACACCCCACTCCGTGTGCAACCACCACCTAGGGTGATATCATCCCTCCTTAGTCCTTCCCACTGGATCCAGTGTTCTCTCTCATTTCCTGTCCCAAATGTATGTAGCGTTGCTGTGTGCTGTTAAGGAGACACCACTCCCCTTCCCCAGCGCAGGGCGAGGAATCTGTTAGCAGCCCCAGGATCCCCCTCAAGGCAGCTGTGTCTCAGTAGTGAACAAGGGGCCATCTGTGCATACAGGGTGAGTGTCACACAGCACTTCTGGCCTCTCTGCAGGGAAAGGTGCTACTGTGGTGCAGGATGCTGTAGTCAGCATGATGGTGCTTAGCGAGACCTCAGCCACTTCTGAAGCTACCTCAGGACTCCTGGGGCCCTCAAGCACAGCAAGGCATAGCCAGGGCTCCCAGCCACTTTGTGGTGGGTGCTGACCCTAGGAGGGAGAGTGGCTGCTAATTGCACCTGATTTGCAGTTTGGTTTTTGCAAAATATTTTTCACATCCACTTGGAGGGAATTTCAGCCCCTACCTCCCTCCCCCCAATCTTCAGAGCTGGCTTGTGGACAGACACACAAATGCGTGCCCAGCTACCTGCTGCTATCATGAGTGGTCCCAGTTAAACCTATCCCCAGCACACCAACTTTGGCTAATACAAATGCATGAGTGCTGGTTGGGGGTCTGCCCTGGCTACGGGGAGGTTGGCACTGTGTGGCATCTGTTTGGCCTGTACTGGAGGGGTGTCCAAACTGGCTCTGCCCATGTCGACAGACTGGGGCTCTGGAGTGTCTATGCTTGTCGTCTGTGGGGGCAGGGAGGGAGAGCAGGCTCTGGGGGTGTCCATGCTGTGTATCTCTCATGTTGGTCAGGGGCAGCAGAGGGGAACGAGGCTTGTTGGTCCTGAGCCTCCCTCCTGCTGCTTGGAGAAGGTTTGTATTGAGGGCAGCTAGAGGCTGTGCTAGACTGAACCGCAGCAAGTGGCCTTGCTGTTAGCTGAGGTGGTGGCAACTTCCCCTCATCACTCTTTGAGTGAAGGAACCAGGGCTGTTACTCTGGAAGAGGGCTGTGGATGGAACTGAGCAGCAGTGGTAGAGCTGTCAGGGTGCTGGCATCTGAGACCGGAGTTGCAGGGGCTGTAGGGCAGCACAAAACTGAATAGTATCGCTGTTCTGGGAGTCTGTCCCCAGCTCTGGGAGGGCAGAAGGACCTAGTGGGTTAGAGCAGAGAGCATTGTGAGTCAGGACTTCTGGGTTCTAGCCTTAGCTCTGCCCCAGGCTGAGTAGCCTCATGTGAGTCAATGTTCCCACCCATGCAGGTGGGCGGGGGCTGCCGGCTGCCAGTTCCCCTCGCTCTAACTTTGTCTCTCTCCCCCCCCCCACAGCTGGCACCACGTACATCTTTGGGAAGGGCGGGGCGCTTATCACCTACACCTGGCCGCCCAACGACCGGCCCAGCACACGAGCTGACCGGCTGGCGGTGGGCTTCAGCACGCACCAGAAGAACGCCATCCTGGTGCGGGTGGACAGCGCCTCCGGGCTGGGGGACTATCTGCAACTGCACATAGTAAGGAGAACCTGCACTTTGGGGGCTGCTGGTGGGGGGCGCAAGGGGCTGGCACTGCTCAGGTCTGTACTCTGAGACTTCAACCTGTTCTCTCAAAGCCTCACCCCAATCCTGACCTAGTGTCTTGGACCTTGCCTGCACCTGTCCTCCCCTGTTGCCTACCAACAGCTTAGACCTTGCCCTGAACCCTCTTTTAATACCCTCCAGACTGAGATCAGACTCCACCAGCTCCCACTTAAAGCCAGCTGGATGCCAGCCCCTCAGCCTCCATTCCCAGAGGCTCAGACCCAGCCTGGGCCCTGATAGCAAGCCTGGGGATGGGGGACCTGATCTGTGCCATCTCTGGAGGAGAGTGTTGGAGTAGAGGGTCCTGTGGTGAGGATCTGGCAGGGAGGGGGTTCAACTGTCCCTCCCCCAAGTAACGTTAGTTGTATCCCTTGCTGCACACAGCCCTTCTATGCAACTGCCCTGAGGCCTACCTTCACATCATGCCAGGAACATGAGGCCGCTGCTTGGCTCTGCCAGTGCCTGCCTGAGGCCTTGTCTGCTCCAGGCTGGGACAGTTGCCTTCCTGCTCTGGGCAAGCATTGTGAGTGGTGGCAGCTGGACTCTCGGTGCCCCCGACTTCTTCACCCGGGCCAGCTCCCTGACAATCACTGTCAGTGCGGGGGCCCCAGGTGGCTGGTGCAAGTAAAGCAAGGATGTGCCCTCCAGCAGGGTATCTTTGTGCCGACCAGTCTGAAACCATACTATACAGGTGCCTTTCACAGCACAGTCTCTGCTGGGGTGGGAGTTGCTGGGAGCTGTCTCCAGGGGAGCTGGAGTCCTCCCCTCGGCGCCATCCCCAGATTCCACCTGTGGCCAGCTGAGGCTGTGCTGCTCCTGGGAACAGGGGGCTTAGGGGGGAATGTGGGGAAGGAGATAGGTCATTGAGTGTGATCCAGAGAAAGGGGCCCGAGTGATAGGAGGATGGTCTGGGAGAGCAGGGAGTGGGTCCCAGACCGGCGGACCCTGGATATGATGGAATGCACAGCCCCCTCTGTTGATTCAATCCAACCATTGCACCACCACAAGATCATTTTGAGTTTCAGGGCAGATGTTAAAGAGAACAGCTGCACACATGGCCCACTGCCTACTACTGCATACTCTTGTGCACAGTTTCTGTACGTGCACACATCCCACCGAAGTAACCAGGAGCTCTCCTCCCCGCTGGTGTTTCTGCCCCACCCCCTACAGCTCCCCCTGCTGGGAGAGGTTGGACTTGCTGCCTGTTGTGTACCCTGCTCGGGGGCAGCTTTCTCCTGTTACTGCTGATGTGTGTCATGTAGGCTGCAGGCAGCTCATCAGTCGCTTTCGGTCTTGTTAATATTTATGTGTTAACAGCTGTGGGTGGGAGAAGGCGCTGGTTACTTACGGAAATCTGCGTAGTGAGGGGAGTTGATTCTTCACCAGCATCTGTTTGTGTCAAGAGGGACTGCTCTGGAGTGAGAATGCAAATACCGGGGGTAGGGGTATGGTCCTTTCCTCACTAGGGGACAGCAGTTCCCATCAGCCCAAGGTGGGGGACTGATTGGTTTGTGAGACGGGAGTTGAGATTGCACCTGTGTGTTAGGGTAGCACCAACAGGCCCTGCTGAGGGAGAGGCCCCATTGTGCTGGGCTCTGCACAGATGCGTAGTGAAAGACAGTCTGTGTCCCAGGTCTGCTTAATCCCATCCGCAGCTCAGGAGGGGAGTGAGACCTGAAGGATAGAAGGGAACAATTGGGGTCCAGGGCTCCAGAGTTCTGCTCCGTGGTTGGCTGATGGCAGTACTAAGGGATGGGGGAAGGACTGGAGAACTGGGCGTCAGTCGTGGTACTGTAGCAAGGGCAGCCTTGTCTCTGCGATTGCCCTGTGGCATATGCAAGACCCAGGCACCTCAGCTAATTCTGCGTGGCAGTGGGGAGCAGCCATGCTGGCTGGGGGAGCACCGGGAATGACGGCTTAGCCCCTGCGGGGGCTCTGGCATGCTCTTCTCCCTCTGGCTTCCTCATCACAGCTCTGCCAGGCTAACATGGGCCGACAGCCTAACCTGGTGGCATGGAGCTGCCTGTCTGATCTAACACGGCTCCCAGAGAGTTCCCTGCACCCAGTGCACAACACTGCTGGGGAGGAGGGGTTGTCCAGGACACCTGGTTTCCACCACAGCTCTGGAAGGGGTCCAGTACTCAGAGCAGGGACATGCCATACCTTGATTCTGGATCAGGACCAGTGCCGCCTAGAGGTCAAAGGCCTACGGGGGTGCTGTGCCCTTGTGCTTCATTCACAGCCTTGGCAGTGTCCTGCAGGGGTTGTGCACCACCCTACCCTCCCAGATCTGGGCACCTTCTGTGTGTCTGGGAATGTGAGCTGGGCAGGTGCAATTGGATTTACCCTTGTGGCAGCATCTAACTGGGGTGGGCACTGCCAAATTACCTGGTTCCCAGCTCCTCCAGTTGGCATCTAAGCATGTTAACATCTCTCTAGCGCCCTCCTACTCATGACACGCTCTCTGCCCTGTCTCTAGCTGAGCAAAAGCCCTGCCCTACTTGTCTCCCAACCACCTGCTTTAGCGGCGCTGTGGAGAGATGTTTGGATAGAGATGGCTCTTCCTTCCACTGAGGGTGCTGGCTCCACGGTGGCCTCTAGTGGGGGAGGGATTGGACCTGGGACTGTTCCCCATGAGGGAGCACTTGCTCCCATCCCAGGGCAAGGAGGTTGACTGGCAGAGGCTCATAGTTCCAGACCCAGGGTTCCCCAGCTGGGTTGTTCACCCTGCTCCCTAATGCACCCCAGTTTTCCTTTTGGGGGGTGCAAACCCAGTTACCCTCCTGGCCCGCCCTGCTAAGGCACGAGATGAAGTGCCTGTTTTGCACCAAGCTAGCAAGGGGGCACACCTTTCTGACAGCATGCCACATGTACTGATTATCTGCAGGCCCCAGGCACCATGGGGGTGCATGAAAGGCAGGGCTGCTTCGGATGTCATTTGCACAGCCTCCACCATCACACCAGCCTTTACACCTGAGTGGGCTTCCAGCCTTGCAGAGGATGGGGTTGCATAGGGGAAACCACACCGACCTCTCAGACACCCCAGCCGAAGCATACACCATTGTGCTTTGTCTGTGTCAGTGTCTGCCCTAGCTGTGAGAGCACAAGGAGGTGAGCATGTCAGTAGGGCAGAGTCTGGATGCCTCCTTGCACACCTGTGCATCAGGGTTGTGCAGGCCCCTTGGCACACCTAGACACAAGGCATATACAAGCCTGTGCACTAGCAAGCATGCTTACTAGTACCCTTCCACACTCAGGCATGTGCCAATGCCATCCCTGCACCCCAGCTGCTGAGCCCCAACCTTCCCAGTGCCCAGCAACAGAGCCAGAATCCTTAACTGAGAGAAAAGTCTCTGAAAAAAGCCTGAAGACACTTTTTAATTAATGAGAAAATCTCCTGATGAACCAGTTTCATGTTTTCAGCTGTGGCAGGGGAGTCTGAGCGTTTGCTAGGAGAGTCCTGCTGTGCCACTCTTGTTGGGAAGGGGGGATGGGGAGGGGGTTCTGAGGGTGATGGAGGGATAAAGAGTGGGAGGGAAAAGGACAGAATGGGAAGAGAGTATGGGGGGCACTGGAGGAGTGTTGGGTCGAGTGGATGGGTAAAAGGAGCCCTTCTAATAATGCGGCAAAAGGGCCAAGTGTCCCTGATCCTGAGCTCATCTCCAATACCTCTCCCCCTCAGTAGACCGTGCTGGGTGCATGGCACAGGCACACCCTCCCACACACTCTTCAATGGCATTGCACCAGCCCCCCCCCCCCCCCCCCTTGGCACAAGGGTTGTTTACAGGCACAGCCCCATAATGGGTTAGGTTGGGAGGTGAACAGGCCCCAAGCTTGCCGAGGAGTGTAGTCAGCTGTGTGTGGAACAACCCAAGGAATTTTACATGTATGTAAGCTGTGCGTATAATGTTTGTGACCCTGTGTGTATCTGTCCAAACAGCAGTAGGTAAATGTCCTGTGGATTTAATTTACACAAATATTCTCAGTCTCGCTGTTTGCAAGGATGCAGGACTTGGAATGTGCCCACCCTGTGTGTGCTGGAGCGGGGCCATTGGCAGGAGGCATCCCCAGCATATAGCCCCCTGTCCTGAAGGCGGAAGAGGAGAACTCAACCACTGTGGCCCATTCAGCAGAGACTGTTAACTAAGGAACTGGGATTCTGTGTGATGGGGGCATGATTCCTGCTGGGAGCTGGATTGAAACCTGACAAACTCATTTCCCAAGGGGGCATCAATCAGCATTAACACTCATTCCTATTTGATACTGTCTCTGGGATGGTGAAAATTTCCTGAGAGGCAGCTGTGTTAGTCTATGTACAGAAAAAAAGCAAGAGTCCTGTGGCACCATAAAGACTAACAGATTTCTTCAGGCATAAACTTAAATTGTGGGCTTCAACCCACTTCAGTGCATCTGATGAAGTGTGATTTTCTCCCACAAAAGCTCGTGCAATAAATAAATTTGTTAGTCTTTAAGTGCCACAGAACTCCTTGTTTGTTTTACTGAACTAAACTAACTTGACTGCTCTTTTGGAACTTGTTTTTGTTGTCTCCCAGAGCACTTACAGAGTCAGCGCCTCCTAGAGGGGGAAGGCCCCAGATCTCCCCTGCATACCCTCAGGACTGGACCAGAGCAGGTGTCCCCTAAAGGGAAACAGATCTGTTGCCTACTCCGCCTGCTGGTGGATGAAGCCCCTGGCAGGACTCAGAGTGGGGATCTCTGCAGCTGGGCAGGGTCAGGGACTGGCCACTCACAATCCCGCTCCGTGGTGATTAGAGCAGTCACTGCATTACGCTGAGCGTGCGCTGGTGCAGCCGGAGTCCTGATTGCTCCCACTCGTCAGCCTGATGCGCTCACCAACTTCCATGCTTAATTATACCCCTTTGGCTTCCGTTTGGCGGCAGCTCTCCGCCTCCGCTGCTGGCATGATGCCATCAACGACTCTTCTGCCAGGGTTGGGTCCAGCCCCTCACCATGGGGCCATCCTCCTCCAGCTCTGCCTTGCTGACCAAAATTTGGGCCCTGTCATGGTATCTTTTATTAGCAACATTAGAGTAGTGCCTAGAGACCCTGTTATGGGATGTGCTTTATTAGTAGCATTACGGTTGTACGTAGATGCCTGCCCCATTATGGTATGAGCTTTATTAATAGCACTACAGTAGCGCCTAGAGGACCTATTATCATATATGCTTTATTAGTAGGGTTAAGGTAGTGTTTAGACGGCCCCAGCTGAGACAGGAGCCCTAATACTGTGTAGTGATAGCTACAGGAATACCATCTGGTAATGGGCACAGCATAGTGGGGTCCCAATATTAGTACCACTGTGGTAGCTCTTGTTATATCCCATCTGAGCGAAGGTCCCCATTATGTGTCCATGGCTGTGTGGGGTGGAGGAGGGGTCAGGCAGGAGTGCACAGGACTGAGGGAGGAGTGTTGGCTATGCAGGGTTGTGTGTGGAAGCAGAAGGGTGGAGGAGTTGAGGGTGTAGGGCAGCATATGGGACAGTGGAAGACCAAGGGAGGCCCCTGTAGGGCTGTGCTTGGGGGGAAGATGATAGAAAGCAGGAGGGTGCCTGTGTCCAGCTGTGGGAGGGAGTTAGGAGACAGGGGGGGAGGATGTCTGTAGAGCTACAAAGCTGTGTATGGATGGGGTTAGGAGCCAGTGGAAGGGACTGTAGAGCTGTGCATGTGGGGGATGGAGCACAGCTGTGTATAGTGAAAGCTGTACGTTGTTGCAAAGTGTTCCCAAGGGTTAAAGTGGGCCGGAATAAGGTGGAATGGTGTTCTGGGGCACTGTTTCCTCTAAGCTGTGTGTGTGTGTGCGCGCGTGCGCGCGCACAGGTCATGAAACCTGCACACACAAAAAAATAAAGCGCGCAAAAAAATTCAATAGTGCTAATATTGGTGCTCACAAAGAAATGTTTTTGTGCACACAAAGAAATTGTTTGCGCACACAGCCTACATGTAATTAGAGGGAACATTGTTCTGGGGTCTACTATTTTTAGGGGCTCAGCATTCTGGGCCCCCTAAAAATAGAAAATGGAGCTGGAATGCTCCATTCTGGGCCCACCATTTAAAATAGCAGGCCCTGGAATGCAGCATTCCAGTTCCATTTTCTGTTTTTTGGGGCCGGAACACCAGGCCCCTAAAAACAGCAGGCCCCGGAACACCAGCGTGCAGCTGCCAGTTAGTACTGGGGCGGCCCAGCTTGCGCTGGGGAGGGGTGGATATTGGGACTGCCTGAGCTGGGGGTGGGTATTGGGGCAGGGAGTGGATTTTGAGGGTGAGTATTGGGGGCTGGGGGTGGATTTTGGGGACAGGGGAATGGATATTGGGGGCAAGAGCTGGGGTGCAGGGTAGGTGAGTGGCAGGCTGGGGTGCGAGGGGGGGTCCGGAGATGCGGGATGGGGGCCCACCTGTGTAGGAAGGGGGGCCGCTGATTAGGAGGGTTCTGGGGTCAGCCAAATTACATGTTAACCCCTGAGTGTTCTCACCCACCCCATTCCCCTAGGTACCCCTAGAACTCTGCATCCTTCTTAAACCTGGGTACCACATCAGCTTTCACCCTGTGCCAGGCGTGCTGGGAAGGGAGAGGCAGGGCAAGGACAGGTGCTTGACTTCCAGATCAACAGCTACCTCACAAATAACATCCTTGCAGTGATATGCTGGGATGGGATTGATGCTGCCTGGCACCTCGCAGCCAATTTCATTTCAGCAAATGGGACTCGGGGCCTGGCTTGAGCCTGTTAATATATATAAATGAATCTTCCACCACTGCTTCAGCACCTGGAGAACCTCAAGGCCCCCAGCTTCAGCAGATGAAGTGTTAGATAGGAATGTTTCCCCCCTCAGGGGAAGCCATCCAGGCAGTTCAGGGCAGCTGGAGTCAGCTCATCCTGTCACTAGGCATGGAACCAACTCAAGGGAAATTCTAGAGGGCTGCAGAGAGCAAGGTTTAGGGTAGTGGGACCTCGTAATCAGTGCTGAGCCTATTATGGCACCCACTCTGCACCATACATCTCAGAGCTGGGTGAGGGATCCCTGTGTAAACAGGCAGTTTGCCCCACCCCTGAGCTGGCTGCATCTCAGCACCAGAGTCTTCTGCTTTCAGGGTGGATGATAACTTACTACTTTGGTAGCAAAGCACAGCATTTAGCATAACCTCTTGTATTTCTGTGGCTCTATTAACCCAGGCAGCTCCCCTAGCCCATCAGCCTAGTTCCCAGCAGGCTCTGCAGGGGACCACTCTGACCCCCTTGTGCTGCAGGAGGTGGACATTGTCCTGCTAGGAATGTTAGCAGTAAATAGCAGTAGTGCTGAGATTGCTGCACTCTCATCAGTGGTGCAGGTGGACAATTCATTGCCTGCTGATGGAATGTATTTTCAAGGACTCCAGCCTCATTCCTCTCGGTGCCTCCCCTTCCACTCATGGGTGGGGGATGTCCGTGGCTGGCCCTCTGCCCCCAAGCTGGCCCTTGTGTGCAACTCTGGCCACAGGGAGTACCTTGAACAGAAGGGCCCTGGTTAGAAGCCATAGGGGTCTAGTGGATAAGTCGCAGGGCTGGGGTTCAAGTGTTCTGTTCCTAATTCTGGAATGGGAACGTGGGTCTCATGGTTGGAAAAGGGGAGCTGGGAGTCAGGACTCTTGCATTCTTGGGGAGCCACCAGGACAACGGCAGTGAGGGGAAGTCACAAGCCACTGTGGAAAGACATGAATAGTGGGACAAAAAGGATCTGGATTGAAGCATCAAAACTGCTCACTCCTGGAACAAAGGCGGAGAGAGTGAAGATTTCAAATCCTAGCTCTGCTTTCCCCCTACCTGTTCCCTGTAACAATAGAGAGACTGTCAGCTGGTTGTAAGTTATTAATTTCTAATGCCACAATTACTTCATTATATGGCAGGGCGATGAATAGCTGGGGGTTTTGAACAGGCAAATAATTATTTGAGTCAAAATTAATTTACTAAGTGGAGCGATTCGTCACGGGAAATGTCAGGGGGTTTTGTCTCCATTTTCTTTCTTTTTTTTTTTACTCCCAACCCTACATAATAAAGTCATCGTGGGAAATGCTGCTACCATGTGTCATAAACCCTGTATGGCATTTTAAATAGAGGGTACCTTAAAGGGAAAGGTGAGGGATTTCATTCTTCTCCCTCAGAGCCATGGCAGGAGAGAATGGGGTGTGGAGGGGTGGAACAGGAGAGGGAAAACAGTGATATGGAAATGGAGATGGAGATAGAACCCAGGGCTATGTCCACACTTAGGCAGTTAAATTGATTTTAGTTAAATCAATTTAATAAAATTGCTATGAAATCATTAAATCGATTTAAGTTAAATCGATTTAACAGGTCCCCACTGGAAACTCAGATCAAACTAGCATGTCCAGGGACAGGACTTGCTAGTTCGATTTAGGAGGGGCACCATGGGAGGTGTGGCAAGATGGTCCCCTAGAAGGGCCATTCCCCCACCCAATATATAGAAAAAGGACAGCACCCTGGGAAGGAGAAAGGCAAAAGTGATAAATCGAAATAACAGTTAAATCGAAATAACATGTCCACACAGCATTATTTTGAAATAACAGTTTCAATTTAACTGTTATTTTGATATAATACTAGGTTTTATTATATTGAAATGACTTTCCTTATTGCGAGATAAGGGAGGTCCTTATTTTGGTATAAAGAAACGTAGTGTGGACCAGCAGTCTTTTAAATCAAAATAATCTGCATTATTTCAATTTAAAGACTGTGTGTGGACATACCCCAGGAGTCCTGACTCCCACTAGTGCCCCCTGCTCCAACTGCTAGGGTATGTCCACACACACCCCTTATTTCGAAACAACAGAGGTTGTTTCGAAATAAGGAATGGCATGTCCACACGACGCACGGCCATTTCGAAAGAAGCAAACCGCTTCTTTCGAAATAGCCGTGCGCTTTTCGAAATAAGCTAAACCTCGTTTTATTTCGAAAGGGCGTTGTTTCGAAATGGTTGTTTCGAAACAACGCCAAGTGGACATGCCATTTCGAAATAACAGTTATAAATAACTGGCTGAGCTTACTCCCAGGGTGCTTAGCACCCTGGGAGGAAGAGCCACCCCCTCAGCACCCTGTCCAGGGTGCTGAGGGGGGGGGAGAAACCGCAGGGCACCGGGGCGCTGCCCCCAAGAGCAGCGGGGAGCCCTGCGGAGG
>ML681973.1:31697409-31741525 GCA_007922195.1 Podocnemis expansa | reverse complement strand
AACTGTGCGTCGTGTGAACATGGTTTTTTTTGTTTCGAAACAACGAGGTTGTTTCGAAACAAAAGTGCCGTGTGAACACAGCCTTAGTCATTTTAGCACTAGCGATAAGCTGTGCGGTCCCCTTAATTTTCTTAGCCCCTCCATCCCTGGGAGCAGATTCCTCTTACCCGCAGCAAAGGAATGAGGAAGGCAGCTGAGTGGGACAAAAGCTGAATGGTCCCCATGGTGGGTAGGTGGGGCTCTCTGGAATTTGCTGGGACATTTGGCAGACAGCCTCACCCCTTAAATCAAACTGATGGCACTTCACTCTGTGTGACGGAAACTGGGGTGGGGGGTACCAGGCTGGATTAGCCTGTTATACTCGCGATCCGATCACAGTGGGGCCTGCAGCACCCAGCACAACAGGGGACCTGGTCTCAGTTTCCTGGCACAGTGAGGCCCCACATCCTGGCATGTGCTAGCTGCCCTAAAACAACCCCTGCTAGCTCCTGATCAGGCCCCCATCCTGCTCCTTGCTCTGGGCCCAGTCAAGCCTGGGTTCAAAGCCCAACTCCCACTACATGGAATTGACCAGCTAAACCAGACTTGTCAGTCATCCAGGGGCTTCTCTGCCTGCTGGGTCCCATTTGGCATGGAGGGAGGCTCTCATCTCTGGACCTGAAAGCTCTGGAGTGGAGCGGCAGCCTGATCTTCCACCCACGCCCTCACCACAAGCGGGGCCGGATGAAAAGGCGCAGCATGATGGGCCTGAATTATGCAATGATTGCAGCTTCCTTCTGGTCCCAGCTCCAGCGGGGGTGGGAATTCAGGCACCTGCAACCCAGCTGGAGGGGGAGGGTGGATCAGGCCTTGAAGACCTGGTCCCTGTTGGGACTGGGTAGAGGTTGAGCCTCTGGATGAGACAGGAGGTTAGGAGAGGGAAGAGCGGTGGGAAGTAGATGGATGTAGGGTCACTGCTCTAACTCCCGGAAGCTCATGAAATAAATAAATTTGTTAGCCTTTAAAAGGGCCACAGGACCCTTTTGTTTTGCTGAACTGAACTAACATGGCTACCCCTCTGGAACTCGCTCTAACCCAGTAGGCTCCATTCACTTCCCTGAGTTCTTGTTAGGACCCAGGAGCAGGAATGGTGCTAGTGTTTCTGGCGCCCCCCCTGCAGCACAGCAGACGCGGGCACAGCCTAGTGATGTCATAGCACAGCACAATGGCATGGTCCCCATTTTGGCACCCCTCAAATGTTGGTGCCCCCCTGCACTGCTTACTGGGCTTACCGCATTGCACCAGCCCTGCCCAGGAGTCCTGGCTCCCAGCCCCTCTCCTCTAGCCAGTTAATCCCACTCACCTGCTAGAGCTGGGGATAGAATGCAGAAGGCTTGAGTTCCAACCTTTCCCCACCATTTAACCCACTATGTCGCACTCATCCATCAACATAACCCAAGAGTCCTGGCTCCCAGCCTCTCTGCTCTAACCCTCTAGACCAGTGATTCCCAACCGGTGTGCCACGGCACACTGGTGTGCCATGGCAACTCCTTAAGTGTCCTGCAAGGTGAGAGGGGAGCTTGGGTTATTTTAAATCTCCTCCCCTGTGCAGTCCAGCCATGTGAGCTGCGCAGGGCAGGAAAAGCATCCTAAAGCAGCAGTTTGCATCTGCTGGCTTGAGGTAAGTGTGGGCTGGGGGAAGTGGGGTGAAGAGGGTTTGGGGGGGAATCAAGGGGCACAGTGGGGTTGGGGTTTGGTGGGGGCCCCTGTGACCCCCGGGGGGGGGGCCGAGGGCTAGTGCTGGCCCCCATGGGCCATGGAGACCATGCTGAGGCAGGAGTGGGCCCCAGCTGGGAACCTGCGCCACCCCAGCAGTGGTCCTGAGTTTCAGCCAGATCTAGTCTGCAGAGTTGCCACATCTGGCAGTGGGATCTGGCCCTGGCCAAAGTCCCAGGGATGCTGTGGTTGGCAGCAAAAGGAACTGGCCCCAGGTGCAGAGACATTGCAGCTAGCAGCAGAGGGATCTGGCCCTGGCTGTGGTTCAAAGTCCAGTCCGTCCCCCCCCCACCCCCACCCCCAATTAGCTCCCTGTGGGAGCTGGTCCCAGACTTGGTCCCCGGGATGCTGCAGCCAATGGGGGCAGGAACTGGCCCCAAGGTGCAGGGATGCCATGGCCAGCAGCAGTGGGATCCGGGTGCAGTCCTGGGGACGCCACAGCCAGCAGGATCCTGGGGCAGCCATGGACATCAGGAGTGGGCCCAGGCCAGGGACCCTGTGCTGCTGGTGGCGGCAGGATCCGGCCGTGGCCCCAGCGGACAGAGCTGGGTGGGGGTGCGAAGGGACCTGGATTTTTGGAGCTGCCTCTGCTAGGAGCAGCTTCTAAATCTGGACAGGCATAGGTGGGCTAATGGGGGACCCCCATAGGGAGGGCTGGATGTGGCAGAAGGCAGGAAGGTTGGTGCTGCCCCTGTGGGGGTGGGGGTGGGGGTTCCAGCAAGGCCAAAGGGAGCTAAGTGAGGGCAACACAGGGGCTGGTGTGGCCTTGGCAGAGGCCTTGGTTATGCCAGGAAGGCTGGTGGGGGCAGTGGTGAGGGTCCCAACATGGCTATCCAGGGCCCAGGCCAGGTCTGGGGGGGGGGGGAACCCTGGAAGGCCAGTGGAGGCCCCTGGCAAGGTCAGTAGGGGCCCCAGTGAGTCCTCAGCCTTGTTTCCCACATGGCCACCCCTGACCTTCTTTGCCACCTTTCCCTGCTCTGCACCCCACACTCTCTTCTGCCACCCCACATAGCCACCTCTGACCTCCCCTCCTCTCACTTGCAACTGCTGCCCAGCTGCCCCTGCCACCCCCCCCATGTGGCAGCATTTCTGTATCAGTGTGCTGTGGCTCATGAATATGCATAATTTAATTTAAATATTCATGACTTAATGGTGGTGTGCCTGAAAATAATTAACGATATCAAGGTGTGCCATGGCAGAGAAAAGGTTGGGGACCACTGCCCTAGACCAGAACCAGCAGTAGAATGCAGGCCATGGAATTTGCTGCGTCACGGCTGCCTAACTCATCTCTACCTGTGGCCCTATTGTGCAGTACCCCAGAGGCAGCTGCATCTATGCAGCAGGCAAAGATCCCTGTAGAAATGGCCCCCCACATTCTACCCAAGAAGGAGCTGCATCTGAGCGATCTGTCTGATTTGTATATTGCTCATCGAGTGCTTTAGAATCCGTGAGGGTAGAAGGTGCTAGAGAAATCCGCATCTCTTGCTCTGATGAAGATGTATAGAGGCAGGAAGGCCCCACGTTTCTCTTTCTGCATCTCTTGCTGTGCCTGCGCGGCATGCATGCGAAAGGCCCAGTGCTGTGCATGTTGCCTTCTTCTCCATTTAGGTCACCCAACACACAGGGAATTTAAACAGACTCTTGCAAGACAAACCCTTGGTTTTCAGGGGGAGAAATTGCTCCTTTCTTCCCCTCTCCCTCAGGCTGCCCTTTAAACAATGGATTTGACTCCCAGGTTGGGTCCTGCTGTTTCATCTGGGTGGGGGGGGGGGGGGGGGCGGGTATTTGCCCAGCATTAGGATGAGGGGGTTGGGAAGGCTGTTCTGATTGCCCAGTCTGACCTGTGTAACCCAGTCGGGGGTCACCTTCAGGGGTCCCCATCTCCAAACTGAAGCTGCTTGAGCTAGAAAGGGCCCGTTGAACAGATACATCTGTTTGCCCATCCAACTGGTATCAAGAGAGGGGAGGGAGCAGTCTGAGCATCCACTGTCTCAGTGTTTTCTGGGTTGGTGCTGGATGGGAGGGACTCAGTGTGGGGTCCATGGATTGTTATTAAATGCCTGGCCCAACTCTCAGTGGGGCTGTCAGTTGTTGCTGGGCTTCCAGGATTGTTTGCTGATCTGGAGTCAGCCACTGTGGCCCTTTCAGTAAGGGGTAGAGTGCTGTGAAATGGCTGGGGGCTGGGAGTCGCGAATCCTGGGTTATCTCCCCAACTCTGGGGTTGGAAAAGGTGGTGGGAGGAGGGGTTGACAGGCAGAAATCCTGGGTTCTGGTCCTTGCTTTAATCCCACTGGTATGTTTGACCTTGGTGGGAGGAGCACCATCCCTGGTCTATGCCCATTTCCTGTAAGGTATGCTTCCTTCACAGCTGAAACCAGAGATTTCACAGACCTTGGGGGCTGGAAAGCTCCCTCATCCAGCCCAATTTCTGGGGCTCAAAATCAGGCCTGTATTCCAAAGCAAGACAAGGGTTAATGTGTGCATGGTGTCCCCCCATGCACTGCGTGGGGCAGGCTGTGTCACCCCACAGGTGGCTGTGTCATCACTCACCCACAGCCCCCTCTGTGCCACGCCTGCCGCACAAAGGAGAGGCAGAGGAGCTTGATGAGGACTTCGTGAGCTGCATGTTAACCAGCTTCCTGCACCACATCATGCAGGGCCCTCTGCCTGGAGCACAGACATGTGCGCACGTGTACCTAGGCCAAGGCCTCTGTGTATGTGTGTGTATATGTGGTGCGGGAGGAGGTATGGGGGGACGAGAGAGAGAACCTGGGGAGGGCATGTGCATGTCCGTTAGCTCACTCTGCTGAATTGCTGCTGCTGCCATCCTGAACCTTGGCAGCCCTTTTCAAGCCAGAGGACAGGGGTTGTGGCTAGTCCCTTAGATTGTCCTGGGCTTCCTAGGCCCAGCCAGTGCTGGGGAGCGAGATGGCCAAGCTGAGGACCATGACCCATGGCACGGCAGGGAGCTGCGTCACATGGCTCCTCTCTTTGCTGGGCCCAATACCAAAAAGCAGCACTAGGGGCCGCTGTAGTAAAGGGGCTCTGTAGGGGTGCTCTTCTCTGGCAGCCAGTGCAGGGCTCTGAGCCCCAGTGCTGCTTTGTGCTGACCTGCTCCTGGTAGGTCTCTGCCCTTTTTGTGCGCCTCCTACTGGCTGGGGGTGAAACCTACATGTTGTTGATTTTGGGGGGTAAATATAAACAGGGCAGCTGTAACTGGGTGGCATGTAGATTTTATAAGATTGGCCACAGTTCACATAAGCAGCCCAGTTACACACCAACTGTCCCAGAGAAAGCCTAATAAACCCTTTCCATTGCTGCAGAGTCTATTTTCTGATGTTCTCTGTACAGAAATGAACTCCCATCTGTCTGTCTGTCTCTGATCTGACCCACATCACCACAAAACCTAAGCCCTTGAGCCCACGTTCCGTTGTGCATATTGGGGACAGAGGAGCCCCCGAATGCCATTTGGACTGCCTGCTGTGCCCCTCACCCGTCCCCCGGTGTCAGTTCATGTGGCACCACTGAGCGAATCGGTGCAATGAGAGCTAAGTCGTGTGCCTAACCAAGTGGTAAATGGAATTCAGTCGGCCCAGCGACAGACGGCCCAAGAATGTGATGCTGCCACTTAGAATTACGTCCCACTGTCAAGAGAAAGCAGGGCAAGGTAAATGGGGAAAAAAAACCTATCCCGAGTCTTGGGAGCCCTCTTGAGTTGCGAGCACTGATGAAAGGTGAGCCCAGTAATTATACAGACCATGGGGAGCTGACCCGCTTGGTGTAACTGACAGTCAGGAGTGCCAGCGCGCCAGCTAGCCAGCCCTCTGTGCCAGGCGGCGTATTTTTAGATTGCTAACGGACAAAGGGGAGGGGCAGGAAATCTCCATTCTTACTTTATTATCATTTTAAAGGTTTTGTTGGCAGCTGCAAGAGATTTCTGGGTTATCATCTTGCTGAGCACCTTAGCTTTTTGGAAAGGTTTGTTAAGGTTGGGAGAATAATTAAGGAGGGAACCTGGACTGAGAGCAGGGGCCCTGCCATGACAGTGGCTGCACAGACTCAACTCAGAATAGGAGCACCTGGGTACTGCATAACTCCCTCCTGCTGACTGAAATTCGTGCTTTGATGCCAGGTGGAATCAGGCTGTGTGGTGCTGAGCGCTGTACAGATGTCGGTCCCCCTCTTACCCCCTGCTTCCCAGTCCATCATACTTATGCATTAAAGCTCTCCAACACTGACTTAGTCTCAGCACAGATGCAGCCTGACAAAAAATACTGCTTCGGGGGAAGAGTGAAAATGAATGTTCTCATTTTGTTAGAAAACAGAGGAGAAAGAAATATAAGAATGCAGCTTTTGTTAGTAAGTGGGAAGGGGTGTGTTGATGTAATAGTGGATGGAGAAAGCTATTTCCATCTTGGGAGGGCATAGGACAGTGAAATCTAATGATTAAAGCTGGGTGATGGCTGGAAGCCAGGACTTCTGGGGCCCAATCCCCACCTTTGCGATGGGAGTCTAGTGGTTAGAGATGGAGGCTGGTGGGTCAGGACTCCTGGGTTCTCACTCTACCCAGGGCTACACCTGGGGGGGGGGGAGCAGTTGTGCCAGGCCCCCTAATTGAGTAAGCCCCCAAGCTGAGCAGTGCTGCAACCCAGCGCACACTCTCACCTTCGCTTGAGCTGGTCTGCTGCCATTCTGTCTCTTTGGTGGGGTAGGCCAACCCTGACCAGCACTGTGACCTTGTGTGCCAGCACTCAGAGTGGGAGCAGAACACAGGCCTGTGGGACAGGTGTGTGATGGGTGCCCACAGCTTGCTCTCCAGCCCCTCTCCCTTCAGTGCTAATTTTGGTGGAAGGGTTGGGGCCTCTGTTCAGATTTTGCCCCAGGGGCCTGAAAACCTCTCTGGAGCTCTGTCTGCTGCTCTGGGAAGGGAGTGGGGTCAGTTGGTTAGTTTGGAGGGAGGGCTGGAAGTCAGGACTCCTGGCTTCTGTCCTTGGTTTGCTAGGTGCCACCAGCATAGTCTGTGCATCTCCAGGGCCTGTGCCCTCTTGTATGCTGGGTCCTGGCTATGGTTACCAGATGGCAAGCAAAAGGAGGACACGTCCTCCTTTTTATCTTCACCTCCTTCATCTGGCAAACATTTTAAAAATACATGATTTTGTTTGGCCTTTTACTTACAGGGGTTAAAGTATGCTGGAATGCCCTGGAACCACCCTATTTTTAGGAGGAAGCATTCCAGGGCCCCCTAAAAACAGAAGAATATGACATTAATACTCCATTTTCTCCATGTGTCCTCCAATGTCCTCCTTTTCCTACTTGCTGTCCTCCTTTTCATGCTTTGGTATCTGGTAACCCTAGTCCTGCCTGAGTGTCTGTGAAGCAAAGCTACTCCCCAGGGTACTGCTTGGGAAGGAGCCATGTCCATTACTCATTAACAACCTGCTGCCAGAGGGGCACTTGAGAGTGTGAGAGCCTGGCCAGACCTCCCTCAGTGCTGGGGATGGGACAAGGAGAAGGGACAAGCTGGGTGTTGGAGGGGTGAATAGGAGAGAGATTTCTATACCTGGTGTGGGGGAAGAGCAGGGGGGCTCTTGGGATTGGGAGGAAAAGCAGAGAAGGGGGAGGGGCAGCAATTTCTCCTTGCAGGGAAAGGGTGTTCAGGCCCTCTGTGAGTGGGACAAGTCAGCATACTATGGTCTCTCCCCATTCTGCTCCCACCAGCCCCCAGCTCCCCTTCCCTCCCCTCTGCCTAGTGGCCCTGGGACTCCGGGAGCCTTTGGCATGGACACAGTAATTACAGCTGCACCAACAAGCTCAGCGCCACCTGGCACCTGATCAGACTCATTAGCTTCTAATTAACAGTTTCCTTTTAATGGGGAGTGGGACACATGGCATCAGCCAGAACAGCATCTGTAGCCTCCCTAAACTCCTGGGTTGATCTGCACCCTTACTCCCCTGTCCAGTTGAGCTCCCAAGGGATCCTGAAGGTCCCAGTTCCACACTGGGGCTTCCTCAGCTCTAAGGGTGACATCATGTGAGCCTACCCTTGCTGGCATGGGCACAGGCCTGCCCAGAAGGGCCTGGGAGCTTCCCCAAAGGCTTATGCTGTTGCCAAAGGACTGACACTCTTGGCAAAGCCCCAGAATGCCCATGGCTGCCACCTGAGCCTGAGGTGGCCCTGATCCCTCATGCACTCTGTTGCAGGCAGTGAAAAGCCTTCCAGGACTACTCTTACAGGTGTGCCCTTGTGGTGAGCAATGAGCTGTTGACCCAGCCTGATGAAATGAGATTGATCCTGCTCAGCTACTGGATGGGCAACCTAGCCAAAGCGAAGAGTCAGATGCAGCAAAACTGCTTGCTACCAATAAACAGCCCCTGATTCTGGGCCCCATGCAGGGATGGGGTGTGGGAGCCATGTTTCTGACTGTACTGCACTCACCCTCCTCCCCGCTCCAGAGGCAACTGCGTGTCTGCACTAGGTGAAAGATCCCTGTTCAAACAGCTTCCTTGCCCCTCCTCGTAGGTGGCTAAATCTCTGCACTAGTGGAGAGATCTCTCTATAAACAGCCTCAGCTGTATCGCAACACCAGGTGAGGAGTCCCTGTATGAACAATCCCATATCTGTCCCCAGAGAGAAGAACTTTGCTAAGGGCAGGGGTCTACAGCCTGTGGCTCTGGAGCTACATGTGCCCTCTTGCTGCCCCCTTGTGGCTCCAGGCTCTGGGCTGCCCCCAGGAAACCCTATGGGCAGCCAGTACCAGGTTCTGGGCTCCCCCCAACCCTGCTGTCAGACCCCCCTGGGGGCCTGCCCCTGGTTCCAGGCCCCCTCCTCTGAATGGCAAGGGATCCCATGGCAGGTGCCCTGGCCCAGCTCACCCTGCTTCCCCCCACACCTCCTACCAGGAGAGTAAACCCATTGTGGTTCTCAAAACACTTGGTAATTGTTGGAAATTTTTAAAATGGCTCTTATATCTTCAGGTTGCCAGCCCCTGCCTTAAGGGTTGGTGTGGATTGCAGGTATTAGTTTGTAGTTGTTTCTACATATTTCATTCCCAAACACAGATGAGTTTTAATACATCTGTCATGGTCTCCCCTATAGATCATGACTGAGACTGGGGGGCTTCAGGCTGGGCGCTGCACAGATGCCTCTCCTGCCCAGTGTGGGGCCCTCCCTCAGTGCCAAGATGCACAGTGCAAGAAAGGAGGGACAGACAGAAGTGCAGAGCCCTGTTCTGTTCTGGTTTGGAACAACATGAAGAGGTAGGGAAGGTGGTAGAACAGGTGCTGTAGCATCCATGGGCGGAGAGAGATGTGAACAAGAGAAAATTTGAAGGGGACCCAGGTTTATAGGGGTAAGGGTCTGGTAGGCTGTCACATGTCAAGGGTGGTGATGAGGGTCTGGTAGGCTGGACAGGCAGGAGAACTGGTAGAGTAGACCAGTGGTTCTCAGCCAATGTGTTGGGACATATTACTGTGTTACCACATAGTGGTAAGTGTGTTGCAGAGAGCCAGGGAGATGGCTGGATTTGCAAGGGAGGGTGGAGGGGGGAACTGGTGTGTTCTATAGGGTTGCGATACACCACCAAGTGTGTCACGCCCTGCAAAAGGTTGAGAAAGACTGGCATAGAGAGAGTTAGCATCACCCCAGCATGCGGGCCATGTAGTGCCCTGACTGTCCCCACAGGGGCAGGCACCAGCAGCCCCAGAATGTGAACTGGAGGTGGTACTTCAGAGGCAGAGGCTTCCCCAGCTTTGGCAGCTGCCTGCATTCTTCTGCAACCCCCTATAGCACGACACTGACTGAGGAGAAAGCCCCCCCCCCGAACTCCTACTCTGCTCCCTGAAGCACAGCACAATCCTGGGACCAGCATTGTGAACAGAGAGCCTGATTTATGTAACCCCCAGAGCCTGCTCCCTCCTAGTGCCTCATCGGGGTCAGCACAACTGCTAGAGCAGAGTGCCCCCATTGAGCCCCTGCTCTCTGCAGCACAGTGCCCCCAGTACCATATTGAGCTAGTGCAGCCTGCAAGGGTGCACCACCCCACACAGCAGTTCTCAGGTGGCTGTCCCCGGCAGAGCATTGTCCTGTCAATAGCCCGACATCCAAAGAAAGGGGCATTGAGGCAGGAAACCACTTTGGTATTGATTTGCACACTGAGGTTAAGTGGCTGTTGGCATCCCCAGCACCTCCAGAGGGCTTTGTGCCCTGAGACTGGTACCGCTTGTCCTGAAAGAGTAAGTGGCTGGCACCACTTGTCCTGAAAACAAATGGCACACCCATGCAAAGCAGCATGCACCTGGGCAGGCATGTCAGGCCAAGGCGCAATGCGGTGTTTTCAGGGTCATCAGATAAGGGTTCTCCAAGAATATCAGGCTGGATGGGGCCGTTGTTCTGGACCAGGAGACAGCAGGGAAGGGTGGGATACCAAGTTGGATGGGCCTATGTGTTTGATCCATAGTGTTATGAATGATGGTTTTAAGAGATACCAGGTTAGATGGCCCTTTGGTCTGATCGAAGGTCTGAGAGAGTACAAGGGGCTGGAGGAGCAGTGATCAGACTGGCCTGCCGGTATAGGGAGCTGAGGAAACATGAGGAAGCATCTCTTTCCTCACAAATGTCTCTGAACAAAGCCTACAGTGTTGCTTGGGAGACCATGCAGAGCATGGTGGGGTCCCATGCCCCTGCTCCAATACAGAGCTCATCTCAGCCAGACAAATGAACTTTTCAGTTATTCCTGGGCCAGAAGGAAGAAGGGGCCCACCAGCAATCCTGGGAGAATTTGGGATGATCCCTGTGATGAGGTCACCCCTGGATGTGTGGGGTACCCCACAGGAATGAGGTCCCAGTGTGGTTTACACTGTCTTAGCCAGTTTACACACTGAGAAGAACTGAGAGAGAAAACCAATGGCACTCATGTTGGGATCACCCCCACCACCACCAAATATTCCCAGTGTCTTCTTGTGACAGACAGACAATGGCTAGTGGGCACTGCGCAGCTGTTTGGTGGTGGTGGTGACAGAGGGAGTGTCCATTTTGGTATCCTCATGGTGTTAGTGGCAGAAGCCATTTTGGGATCATACATCTTGTCAGGACATTCCTTGACTTAATACTACCAGTGCCTTATTAAAAGACAAGAAAGGGTGAGTGGCTGCTGGGTGTCTGAGTTGGCTGAAGTCACTTTGTTGGCCTGAGTGGTGGCAGTCATTTTAAGCTCATATGCCTTTTTGGGAAGGGCAAAGTTTTAATATTTCTAGTGTCTTTGTGAGAAACAGAGAGAGACAAGATTAGTGGGCAGAGAGATGTCAGTTCACTAAGGCAGTGGCCATTTTGGCTAATATGAGCAGCAGCAGCCATCTTGGGGTTATATATAGAGCTGGAAAGGGCTCAGTCCTTATTTCTCTGGTATTCTCCTGAGAGAGTCAGACAGACAGACAGGCTTAGCAGGACTGGATTTTGGTGTTCGTAGGCCCTAGGCACTTCCACTCCGAAATGTGCAAAAAGAGGGGTAAACACCAGTTGAATTACGTTGATTGAGATGATGCACTTTAAACTATTCTAATGCTAAACCACGTGATTTTCCTTTTTTTCCCTTATTTTTTCTGCTTTGTTAATTTTTTCCCTCCTTCGTAGGCCCTAAAAATTTCATAGGCCCTAGGCACTATGCCTACAATGCCTAATGAGAAATTCAGCGCTGAGGCTTAGATGTCAAAGTTCAGTGAAGTGATGGCCATGAGTATCTTGGTTGGCAGCAGCCATTTTGAGTCATGCAGTTTGTTGGGAAGATCATAATATTAACATTTCCAGTGACTTCTTGACAGATAGATGGACAGGTCCAGCAAATAACCTGATACATGGGATTGACTGAGAAGGCGGACATTTTATCATCATAAATGGCTTGTTAATGGTGCTCCCCTACCCCCTCGAAGCGCCAACTGCTTGTTGGGAAGACCATAGTGTTAGTTTCTGATGTCTTCTTTCGTGAAGGCAAGACAGCCAGCCAAGACTAGCAGGCAGCCGGGCATTACAGTTCACTGAGGCCAGATCAGCCATTTTGTTGCCTTGTTTGGTGTGGCATCAGCCATCTTGGAGGCCATACTCCTTGTTGGGAATATTGTAATATTTATATTTCTGATGTTTGCTTGACAGAAGACAGGCAGCAGTAGTCAGCAGAGTTCATTAAGTGGCAGCCATTTTCTTGTCTTTCTTGGCATGGGTGACAGCAGCTATTTTTGGGGCATATGCCTTAGTGGGAAGATCTTAGCATTTCTAATACTTCCTTGGAGTGGAGGGACAAGATTAATCGGCAGATGGGCAGCCAGGCCTCATAAGCTTCTAGGTGGTGGCCATTTTGTTGCTTTATGTGGCATAGCAGCCATCTTGGGGTTCCAACTCTTATTGGGAAGTTGGTAATCTTAAGACTGACAAATGGATGTAAAGCTGGTGGGCAAACAGACATGAAACTGGCAGCCATTTTGTTGCCTGGTGAGGCACAGCAACTATCTTTTGGAGCATACTGTTTGTTGGGGAGATCACCTTATGATAGATAGGACAAGACCAATGGGGAAACAGACCTTGGGGGAGTGGCCATTTTGTTGTCTGGTGGCCATTTTGGGGATCATGCTGCTCGCTGGGGAGTTTAGAATCTTAACAGACAGATGATTAGTCTGAAGTCAAGGGTGGAGGCCTTTTGTTGCTTGTTACAGGCGATCTTGGTGTGGCCAGGGTGCTCTTGCTGTCCTGTTGAATGGTATTGTAGGTAACCTGCGTATCAGAGCAGGTGTGCCCAGGAAGCAGATGCTTTATTTGTGTTCCTTCTATTCACCCTTGTCAGTCCCTTCTTTCCCTGTGTCCTCCCTGAACTTCCAATGCTGGGGAGCAACTTAAATCTTCCCCAAGTGACTCACAGCCCCTGAAAGGGGCCACTGCTCCATCACCCAGGTTTCATCAAAATACACTCCCAGTTCCTCCTCCCAGCATCATCACATGGCTGGACAGGGCTGTGTCTCCCACCTCTTCCCCTCTCTTCTAACCCGTTTCTTCCCTTGGATCCTTTCCCTTTCCATTGCTCCTTTCCTTCTGCACTCCCTTCCTCCCCATCTCCTCTCCCCCAGGTCCCTCTTACTGATTCCTTAGTCTGTCTTTCCCTCCCCACTACTGCCTTGGGATGGCCAGCTCTGAGGAGGGAATGGAGCCATGTACCAGCTGGGTAGCAAATGGTGCCACAAGGACTTGCACTCTGGCTGTGCGGCTCAGGCTGCTGCAGAGCTAATCAGATCTCATGCTCATGGTCCCTAACTGATCGGCATGGGGAGAGGGGCTATCAGGAAGGAATTCCCCACCCTCACTCCCACCAGCAAGGCAGCAAAGTTGACCCATTATTGTGTGACCCTTGGCTCATCTGAAGTATAAGGTACATTAGGCAAGATGCAGGAATCCAGGCAAGACAACTTGTAGATATGATCCCTACATAAAAAGGATACTGGGATTGATGGGCCCATTGTTCTGATCTGGGATGGAAGGAAGGCAGGGATGCTGGGTTGGATGGGCCCATTGGTCTATCTGGCCGGGGGTGCTGTGCAGCAGTGGTTTTCAATCTCTTTCCTTTGGGACCTGCTTGAAAACAATCGTGTATGGCCATGACCCAATAATTACATCTTTGAATAATGCATTCCAGTCTTTTGGTGCCAGAAGCATAGGGGTGCTACAATCCGGTGCTTGAGGTTCTGTGACCCAGTACTGGGTCCTGACCCTAAATTTGAAAACCAGTGCTGTGGAGGGTTAATGGGGTAGATGGCCCTGATCAGAGGAGCTAGAAGATACCAGATGTGTGCTTCCTCCAGTCTCTATCCCCTAGCCCTGCCCACCCACTCCTCCCCTCCCCCCAGCGTCTCCCCCTCTGCTGCCAGTGACCTACCTGGCAAAAGCTGTGCTACAGGGAAGGGCATGGACAGCAGGGGGCTTTCCAAAGTGCACAGGCAGGTGTTGCCTCCATCCCTCCAGACAGTGATTAAAGTATAATGTGAGGGGCCCTGGATCTTCCCTAATCTCTGGGCCCCCTTCATGCATGTGTGGGTCCGGTTTTTCTAGATTCTGGGCCCTGGAATTCTGGCCTGTCAGATTTGTGGGCCCCAGGACTGCGTTCTGGGTTCTTCCAGCTTGCTTTAACGCCTGCCTCCAGACCAGTCTGTGGCACAGCCAGGAGCCAACACAAGGGTTACCTTCCTACTGACTCTCTGGGGTTGCATCTGCAACACCCCCACTCCCAGCTTCAAGATCCAACCTAGGGGCTAGACCAGATTAGCCTAGCCGCACCCTGATGTCCCTCACTGCATCCCAGATGCAGCTGCAACCAGAGGTTAAAGTAAGCCAGAATGCACCGGAGTGGTGTCCCAGGGCCCACTATTTTTAGGGGCTTAGTGTTCTGGGGCCCCTAAAAATGAGCCCGGAATGCCGCATACTAGGGCCCACCATTTAAAAATAGTGAGGCCTAGAACACAGCATTCCGGCTCCATTTTCTGTTTTTAGCAGCCTGCCGAATGCTGAGCCCCTAAAAATAGTGGGCCGCAGAACACTGTTCCGGTGTGTTCTGGCAGGGCAGGAAGCTGCCTCAGACTGGGCCTGGGAGATTTTAAATCTCCCGCCCTGAGCATGCTCAGTTGGGGCAGGCTCTGGGTGGGAGCCTCAGCCCAGGCTGGGGCCTTTCCGCATGGTGGCCAGGTAAGGAGGCCTTTGGGTGGGGGGTTTCAGGGACAGGTGAGCTGTCCCGGCAGGGAAAGTGTGGAGGAGGGGGAAGCTAGTGGCAGGGTGGGGGGGTTAGAGAAGGGCTCAGGGGATCATGGGGGCCAGTGATGAGACTGGGCGGGTTAGGGAGGGGCTTGGGTGTCTGGGGGAGCAGGAGAAGCCGGCAGGGGAGCTTGGGGTGTCTGGGGGAGCAGGAGAAGCCAGTGGAGGGGCTTGGGGGAGTGGCATGGCAGGCGCCCCTGAGCTGCACACAGAGCCCCTGCACCCTATAGCACTCCCCTGGGAATGGGGATGGCCTTTGCTGTTGGGCTTTTGGTG
Source organism: Podocnemis expansa (assembly GCA_007922195.1). NCBI lineage: Eukaryota > Metazoa > Chordata > Testudines > Podocnemididae > Podocnemis > Podocnemis expansa. The sequence continues at coordinate 31,726,713 of ML681973.1, read as the reverse complement.
AGGGAGGGGATCGCTGGCCTCTGAGATCGGGGGTGCAGAGCTGCTGGGGACAGGGAGGGAATGCTGCTGGGGGGGGTTGTGTGGGGCAGGGTGTGTGCGGGGGGGTGTGGGTTTAGTGGGGGAGGTGTAGCTGGGGGGAGGTGGGTGTAGCGGAGCGATAACCAATGCAAGTGGTACCAAGAAGTGGTTGCAAATGCCGACATGAGCTGGGGCCCACACATGCATGAAGGGGGGCTGAACATGAGTGAAGGGGGCCTGGAAACTTAGGAGGGTTCCAGGCCCTACCAAATTATACTTTAACCCCTGGCTGCAATTCAGCCCTGTCACTAGCATGGAGGCATTGTGTGAGTTCCATGGGCAGAATCCCACCCCCACCCCACACTGGGGCTGAGCTGAGGCCCATTAGACCCCCTAGGAGCAGACCCAGCAGGGGGCCAAGCTGATCTCTGCTCCCAGGGGAGATGGGTGGTTTTCTGCTCCAATGGGGTGCTGCGGTGCTAGTACCAGTTAGCCAGGTGCTGTGACGAGGCCATTGAACAGAGCACTGGGGCTGACAGGTGGTATGGAGGGGCAGCCATGAGGGCAGGATGGGGAGAAGAGGCAGGGGAACAGACTGTGCTTACAGGTAGAGCAGGCACGGCTGCCCCACAGTGAGTCATCTCTGCAGCACTGCCAACCTCTCTGCTCCTGTAGAGCTTAGGGGTGCTGACTGTGCTGAGTACCCAAAGGGTACCCTTTATCCCAGTGTCCATAGTATTGGGGCTCCCTCAGAGCAGTACACCAAGAGCTCTGGCAGGACAGTCACTGAAGGGGCACAGAACGAATACAGTCCAAGCATTGCCACAGTAGCCAGTATTATGTATACAGCCCAATGGTCCATATGCCATGCATTGCTTCAGTTATGTTAGTGTGTCCATTTCTCCAGCAGCTCATGCTGCACATACTAGTCCGGTTGGTCCGCACTGTATAGACTGGTCCAGGGGTCCATATTATGTTTGAGGTCCCTGCTTTGCATTATTGCATGCGTCGTCTCCACAATAGGCATATTGCATACACTGCACCATGCTGTATATACTTGCCCAGGGTTCCATGTAGTGCCTTTCATGCATTATTACCCACTGAAGCAGTATGGCAAATGGTCAGTACTTCAAGTCACTCCCTGTCGCTGCATGTTCCAGACTTTGCCCCAATGGGCCATTTTGTGCATAACACCCTCTAACTGTCACACACTGTCCCAACAGTGTTTTATTCCATGCAGATCTCTCTTGGTCTACCTGTCACAGCAGATCACATACCCTGCACTGGTGATGCAATATTTTATGCATCATTCTGGCAGTCTATATTGCATCTACTGCCCTACTTTTGCATATTGCAAGCCTTGCATTGGTTGTGCAGTATTGCAAGTCTCACAGGCAAGGTGCAGCCATGGCACTGTGCCTACCATAATCTTGCTAGCAATGCTCTGTACATACCTAGCAGTTGTTCCCCAGGTGCACTGCCCATGCAAACTGAACAGTAGGCAGGTATTATTTCTACCCCCCTGTGCTGTAATAAACCCATGTAATGCAGTAATTACATCCACAGCTAGAATAGGCAGCATGAGGCACCATAATAGCTGGGATGCAGCAGCCCATCTTGCCAAGTGCTGTTAAATAGTGGTTAGGGCTGTAACCCTTGAGCACTGCACCGCCCTCAACTGCAAGTGCAGCAAAGACTGCACATGTGTATTTGGTGGCCAAGCTTCCAAATGGGGCCCAGCGCTGGGAGACAGGGATTTCTGCTGCAGACTGTGTCCAGGGTGTGAGGGAACAGAGTGATGCAACCAAATCACAACTAAATGGGCCAAAAAATAAGTATTTGGGGGGAGAGAATAAAAAATGCCCCACTAGGCTGGGGTAAAACCATCTGGGATTTGTGGTGGGATGGGCACATGAGCTCAAACAACTGGCTGCCTTAGCTAAGCTACTACAGGAAGTCAGTGGGAGAGCCAGACACAGAAGCCAGGTGTCCTGACTCTAAGCCCCCACCCCACCCTGCTCTAACCACTAGACCCCTCTTCCCTTCCCAAGATGGGATAGAATGTAGTGGGACTTGGGCACACTGGTGGAGATGCAGATCTTGCATTGGCTAGTCAGGGGTTTATTCAGTCTGCGCCTTCCCACCTAGTCCCTGGTGCTCTGGGCTCGTGTGCAGGCCCAGCCTGGCATGCTTGCTGTGTGCCCCATCCGGTGTCAAGAGTGGTCGTAGTATCCCATCCCATCTGAATCATGACCTTATGTGCATGGGGATCTCCATCATATATTTTGAGATCTTTCTAACTCTATGGCTCTGCCAGTCCAGAGGGATTAGCCTGCTGTGAGTGACAGACTAGTGAAAACATGAAGTGTACACACTCAGAGCTAACAGAAACACAAACAGTCCCCCCCATACACACAGACACATGGACACAGTCCTAGACACACACGTGCAAGCACATGTAAACTTCCAAAGAGACAAACAGAGCACACACACCCAGAAACATATTACAAGACGAACGGACATGCACTGCACTCGCAGACAAACACCAACAGACACGCACGACGCTAGTGCAGAGAAACATATGTTTGCATGCAATCAGAGTGGGAGACCCAGATATCCCTCATGTCTCAAGACTGAGGTGCTGGGTGGAAGCCAATGGCTCCCAGTCCATGCGCAGTGCTGTGCCTGGCTCCAGGGCTGGAGCTGTTCCCACTCTGCCGCAGACGGGCCCTGATCGTTAGCGTATTGACGACGCAAATGAGCTTAGGGCTGAAATTTCAATCGATGGCTCCAGGAACTGGATTAAAGGGGCTTTGATTACTCTGCAGACCAACTGAATTAGCCAGAGAGGGGCAGGCGCCATCAAGGGATTAAGGAATCAGTGCTGGGGAGAAAGACAAGATGCCTGGGTTCTATCCCCAGCTCCAGGAGAGGTGTGGGGTCTAGTAGTTAGAGCGGGGAACTGGCTGCCAGGACTCCTGGGTTCTAGCTGTGTTGGGGAGAACATTCTCCTTGCTTTAACTCACCTCTCTGGCTGTTACTGCTGAGTTTGCCTGGCCTGAGGGAGGGACTCTGCCAAGGTTGCTCTCACTGCTGAGCTTTGTGCAGCACTCTGGGGCACTGTGCTACGGGAGGGGGGCCACACTCCCCATGTAAGTTCCAAAGAGGCAGCCGTGTTAGTCTAGTTCAGAAAAACAAACAAGGAGTCTGGTGGCACTTAATGACAAACAAATTAATTTCTGGTATGAGCTTTCCTGGGAGAAAACTCCCTATGCAGTCACTGCTAGCCTTGATGCCCCACTGTGGCACTAGGGGATGCTGTGCTGCAGGGAGTGGACCGGGGACCCAGTGGGGGGGAGGAGGGTGGTGCTGCCTGCAGCAGGACAGAGAGCCTTGGTAGTGGAGGCTGTGCTGGGGGAAGTGGGACTGGAGCGGTGCTCTGCTGGGGGGAATGGGACAAAGGGTTGGCAGTGGGGCAGAGGGCTAGACGGTTGTTGTGCTGGGAGCAGTGGGGCGAGGGGCTGGGAATTGGGCAGAGGGCTGGAGGAGTGCTGTGCTGAGAAGGGAGGGGCTGAAGGGGCACTGTACTGGAAAGAGTGGGAGCAACTCACTAGAGCAGTGGTCTTCAAACTTTTTTTCTCAGGACCCAGCTGCAAAAAAATCATTTATGCCCATGACCCAACAATTACATCTTTGAGCAATGCATTCCAGTCTTTTGGTTGTGGCAGCAGGGGGCACCGTGACCCAGTACCTGAGGGTCCACAACCCAGTACTGTGTCCCAACCCTAAGTTTGAAAAACCCTGCACCAGAGCATACCAAGCTCTTTCAGACTCTCACACAGTGATGGTAATTTGGCCCTGCTCAGGCCCAGTGAGATGGTAATTCTGGCATCCTGCCAAAATACTGCTCCCATGATTCCATTTGGCCTTCCTGAAATCAGCCATGAGACTCTCCTTCATTTCCTGTCTCAGATTCCTGTGCAGAATTATTGTGTGACGTTTGAACAGACTTAGTACCTCACCCCAGAGGCAGCTGCATCTCAGTCCTGGATGGGCCTCGTTCTGACTTTGGAGGTCCGTGACTGAGAAATGATATGGGCTCCCACGTGGAAGACAAAATCATTGCATTGTGTGGGGGAGTAATACCTGCCTGCTCAAACTACTAGATCTCACACACACCTTTCTCAAGCTTTGATAGGACCCGGGAATCCTGACTCCCTTACTCATCAGCTGCCCCCTGGCCTCTTAGACTCCACTCCCATCCCAGAACTTAGGGTAGAACCCCAGAGTCCTGGTTCTTAGGACCCACTCCCACCTTCTTCTCTGATGTCTCCTCTTCCTCCTCCAGGACCAAGGCACAATTGGGGTCATCTTCAATGTGGGTACGGATGATATCACCATCGAGGAGACCAATGCCATGGTGAATGATGGCAAGTACCATGTGGTGCGTTTCACCCGAAGTGGGGGCAATGCCACACTGCAGGTGGACAACTGGCCTGTCAATGAGCGCTACCCAGCAGGTAAGGCAGGGCGCCGGCCCCGTCACCCACCTTACCCCAATGCCTGGCCTCTCTGTTCCCTCAGTGGTGGAGGTCGCAACCAGTCCTCATCCCTGCCCATCACTGCAAAAGATTTTGCATAAAGCCAACACCTGTCAGAATAAACCCTGACTCATGCCCATCCTCCATGAACAGGATCCTGGGTAAAGTCACCACCCATCCTGGAACTAGGGAGACTGTTGGGTATTGTAGGGCATCCAGGATTCAGTGGTGGGAAGAGGTGGGTTGGTTTCCTGTCTGGGCAGATCTGAGGTGCCTATTGGGGATGGTCTCTAGTGGAAGGGGGTAGAATCTGAGGAGGTGCCCAGGACAGAGAGCTCTTCCTAGGAGGCAGGAGCTGAGGCGCCAGTGGGTGGAGGTTTCTAGTGGAGGAGAGGCAGGGACTCTGGGATGCTTGTGTGGAGTCAGGGGGCCAGTTCCTGGCCAAGGACAGGACTATGGTGTCCACTGCTGGAGGTGGCAGTAGATCTGAGGATCTGAAATCATCCTCCTCACGGCCCAAGGAGCAATAGCATCAGCCTTACTTCCCAACCCTGGGAAGCCTCCTCAGCTCTTACCAGTAGAGGCCATAGGGAACAATCTGGGCTCTGCGCTCTGAGTTTGCTCCACCAAACTGCAGAGTTGTGAGGGATTTGTGGGGAAAGATCAGGGATTATAAGTTGGTTGCGGCCTCAACCAAGCTCCTTCAGCCTCTCGGAATGTCGTGGGATGGGAAGATGATACCACATTTGTATTTGAAATCCCCATGGCTTTTCTCTGTCTTGAGGGGGCAGATTCCTGCCACCACCACCCATCATCTCTGGCTGCATCACACACAAACCAGCACCCCAGGAGCCAACTGAAAAATCTCAGTGGGGGTCAACCCCATGGGAAGAAGTGGGGGATTCACTCTGCCCTGATCTGGGCTGCCAAGTCATCAGATGTTCCCTGGGTCTCCTGACATCCCCACTTGGCAGGGGGGAATCTTGAGCTAGTTCCCAAAGATGGAGCTTCATGAGGGGCTGAGGGGGCAAGCCAATCTTGGCCACCATTGCCTGCAAATTCATTCAGGGGTGAGAATGATTACACGCACACCCATGCAAAGTCAGGCATGTGAATGCACATCTGTACATCCATGCAAAGGTGTGCAGACACACACATGCAGAGGCACCCAAGCACACACACAAATATATAAAGACAGATGTACACACACACCAGTCTCCAAGCGCATGCCTGTATTCACATGGGTAGCTGCCCACATCCACACCTATCACACAGCAGCAGGTACAGGCCCCTGGCACTGGGACAGACAAACACTGACACTCAGCGCACATACTTGTGCATGGAGGGAGCTTCCACAAAGGCACACAGGTTTGTGATCCTTCTGCCTGTCAGAGCAGGGATGCCAATATGGACCAGCCCCTCCCCTGCCCTTCTTGGGCCATAGCAGCTTGGTGGGCCGCATCGTGGGTAATCATGAGAGGTGTCACCCACACTCTGCATCACCCCTGACACACCAGCAGTTACTAGCCGTAGGAGTCTGGCAGTGATGCAATGACACGCCTTCTGCCTGCTACAGCTGTGCCTCCTTCCCCTGATCACTCCCTCCGCAGGCCGCCTCTTCCCAGGCTGTTCCGCACCAGGCCCATCCCTGAAAAGCAGCCTGGGAGCACACACTAGCAGCTTGCACACTCAGGCACACCCCCTGCACATTGGCATCTTCCACATTTATGTGTGCACATGGAGACATCTTGTTCGCTCCTTCACACACTGCAAACTTACATGCAATTTCCACACAAATGCACACTCACTCACACCCACAAGATTACACCCTACACAGCTATACAATTGTCTTCCACCATCTCTCTCGCTGTTATCTCATATGTCTTGGTCTTCCACCCCATCTTCTCCCCATTCGTATCTCCATCCTATCAGCCATCCCCATTTGCCCTCTCCATCCATCCATCTATTCATCCATTCATCCCCATACACAGCCCTCCATCCATCTGTCCACCTCATCCATTCCATCCATCCCCCCACATCTGCCTGTCTGGGTCCTTCCATGACACCCATCACTGTAGCATCTGGGTTTCTCTTCCTGTTAGCTCCTTCTCTTTCCTAGCTCAACCCCCACCCACCCAAGCCAATCACAGGCCATCAATAGCTCCAAGCCTCTTTAGGGGGAAATGTCAGTGGGCACAAAAATACCAGAGCTGGGTTTTCTGCCTGGCTGTGCTGTGCCACTATGCTGGGTGCCCTGCAAGGGGGGTACATGGTGGGGAGGCTGGTTTCAGAGCCCCAGGACGTGTGTGGTCCATTCGGGAAGTGACACTGCAGGAGCTGAGAGATGACGTAATGACCCAGAACAGGCCAGCTAGCTAGAGAACAGCTCAGACTCCCAAATGGCTCCCACCTCATTCCCCAGCCCCAGCATGTATCGTTTGGCAGCATTACAGTGCTCACACGTGATTACGCCATCCCCAGGCACAGACAGTATGTACACCCTGTAGAGAGTATGTACACCAGGACCACGTGATTACACTGGCATGACTGGTCAGATAGATGGTGAAGTGATGCGCACACATGCAGTTCCTATGTACACTGGCACACTCCCATTTAGCCAGCTCATGTGCCTGGGGTTCCTAAGGCAACCTCCCCATCCCCCCACCCCCAGTCTGCAGGAGCGCTGGCTACTGATCGGCAACCCAGGTCACTTCCCAGTGATGGTATGGTTTTAATTAAAGATGTTAATCACCTCCTTAATACAGGCACTAATGAGACCATGAAAAGTCCCTGATCTCCTAATTAGCATGCTAACTGGCATCCTGACTAGAGGTAGGGGCGGGGAGACCTCAGAGGAGAAAGCTCAAGAAGGGGCTTCTAGTGCCTTTCACTCCTAGAGAGGAACCTAACTTTTCAAGGATCTCCATTGCCATCATGAAACACATCCCTTGCTCCAGCCACTAGCCCCCACAACCCTCCTGGAGCTGGGAGTAGAACCCTGAAGTTCTGGCTCCTAGAATGTCCCAGCTCCAGCCACTAGACTCAACCACCCTTCTGAAGCTGGGGGGTAGAACCCAGGAGTCCTGACTGCCACTAGTTCCTACAGGCTCCCCATTTTAGCACATCCTCCAGTGTCTCTAATAGCAGGTTCTTCTAGTGCTTGCTCATGTCCATTCCAAGGAGGTGTGTGCGTGCCGTGTGGTAGCTTTCCCCTAGTGGTCCCTGTTGGCCTGGCTCTAGTGCCCCTGGAGTCGTGCCCCCAGAGTTGTGTCCCCATGGTGCTGTATAAAGGGCCTTGCCAGCCATCCACCTTCTCAGTTTCTTCTTACCACACGTGAAGGTTGCTGGAACATCACTTATCAGTGCCTTTCTCTTCCCCGTCTTGGGGATAGGCATGTCCAGCTTCAGGCCTTGAGTTCTTTAAGAAACTTATGCCCAAGAATGATCCACACTCATCCTGCCTCAAGTGCTTGGGACACACACCAATGGTCATTGCAGAGGCTCTGGCCTGTGAGACAGAACCTGTGGGGCAGAGCAAAGACCATGCACTTTGGCATCAGTGAATAGAGCACTGGCTTTATTAAGGGAACTGGTGACAAGAAAGGTCTCCGCTCCCAGAGACTCCCAGCTCTCGTATGCCTTCCTGGCACCAAAAGACATGGCACACGGTGAAGTGCAGCATTTCTTCCAATCCCTAGTGATGCATAAAAGATGCACGCAGAAAAGCGAGCTGGGGATGCTCAACACAATACCCAAGTCACTTGGCAGAAAAGGCTTGAGGAAAGTGTGGCCCACACCAGGCCACTCCAGTCAACTCCAACCCCAAGGAGAGGTTCGCATTTGGGCCATTGGACTCCTCATACAGGGGAAGGCACAAGGAGGAGTTGTAGCTTTCCTCCATGCCAGAGACCATCAAGGCAGTGAGGTAGTTTACTGAAGGCATTGCTCTGTCACAGCTTCGCTGGTAGGACCAGGAACAAGAACCACCATGGCCCCATCGAAGGGCAAACTAGCCATGATGGCAAGGTTGCATTCCTCACAGCACCATTTCCTGGTACTGTTTGGCGCTACATTTCCATGGCCTCTGGGGAGTGAGTGATTCTCCCCTGACTCTGAAGCAGAGTTGTATACCTAGGAGAAGTCGGCACCACCCTAAAAGACATCAGACAGCTATGGCGGCACATCCCTTCCCAGTGCCATGGCCTTCCCAGTGGCAGATGCTGGCTCAGTGGCCATTTTGAACCTTGTAGGCATCCCACCAGCTGAAGGGGGCCTGTCTGGGAGGTCTCTCTTGCTCACTTCTGATTTCAGACTCCAACCATCTCATGCAATTCAGAGTTTGATGCATAGCACCGGAGAAGGCTCCGATCCTGGCACTGGATCTGACATGTTGTTGACGCCAGCAGTGAGCATAAGGCACTGGCATTCAGGAAGGGCAGGAGATAATGGTGCCCATCATAGAATCATAGGAACTGGAAGGGTCCAGGAAAGGTCACTGAGTCCAGGCCCCTGCACTCATAGCAGGACCATGTACCCTCTTAAACTATCCCTGCCAGGTGCTTGTCTATCCTGCTCTTAAACACTTCCAATGATGGAGATTCCACAACCTGCCTCGGCAACTTATTCAAGTGATTAATCACCCTGACAGTTAGGAATTTTTTTTCTAATGTCCAACCTAAACCTCCTTTGTTGTAATTTAAGCCCATGGCTTCTTGTCCTATCATTGGCAGTTAAGGAGAACAATTTTTTTCCCTCCTTGTGACAACCTCTTAGGTACTTGAAAACTTTATCATGTCCCCTCTGTCTATTCTTTTTCAGACTAAACAAACCCAGCTCTTTTAATCTTCCCTTATGAGTCAAGTGTTCCAGACCTCTAATCATTCATGTTGTTCTTCTCTGGACCTTCTCCAGTTTGTCCACATCTTTCCTGAAATGAGGTGCTCAGAACTGGACACAATTCTCCAGTTGAGGCTTAATTAGGGCCAAGTAGAGTGGAAGCATTACTTCTCGTGTCATACTTACAATACTCCTGTTAATACACCCCAGAATGGTGTGTACTTTTTTGCTACAGTGTTACACTGTTGACTCATATTTAGCTTGCGATCCACTATGACACCCAGATCCCTTTCCACAGTACTCCTTCCTAAGCGGTCATTGCCAATTTTATATATGTACAGTTGATTGTTTTTTCCCCTAAGTGGAGTACTTTGCACTTGTCCTTATTGAATTGCATGTTTACTTCAGATCATTTTGCCAGTTTGTCCAAATCATTCTGAACTGTGATCCTGTCCTCCAAAGCACTTGCAACCCCTCCCAGCTTGGTGTCATCAGCAAACTTTATAAGTGTACTCTCTATGCCATCATCTTAATCACTGACAAAAATATTGAACAGAAATCAGAGCATCATCCTCTCTGTCCTGGACAAAGTGGTGGCAGGAGCAGTGCCTGAGCCTACTGGTGATCATAGAATCATAGAATCATAGGGTTGGAAGGGACCTCATAGGTCATCTAGTCCAACCCCCTGCCAGAGGCAGGACCACTCCCACTTAAACCATCCCAGTCAGGGTTTTGTCCAGCCGGGCCTTAAACACCTCCAAAGATGGAGACTCCACCACCTCCCTCGGCAGCTCATTCCAAGACTTCACCACTCTCCTGGTAAAAAAGTTTTTCCTAATATCCAGCCTCGACCTCCCTAACCGCAACTTGAGACCATTGCTCCTCGTTCTGTCCTCCGTTACTACCGAGAACAGTCGAGCTCCATCTTCCTTAGAGCATCCCTTCAAGTAGTTGAAGGTTGCTATCAAATCCCCCCTCAATCTTCTCTTCTGCAGACTAAATAAGCCTAATGCTTCCAGTCTTTCCTCATAGGGCTTGTGCTCCAGCCCTTTAATCATTTTGGTTGCCCTCCCCTGAACTCTCTCTAGCATGTCCCTGTCCTTTTTGTAGTGGGGAGCCCAAAACTGAACACAGTATTCTAGATGTGGCCTCACCAGTGCAGAATAGAGGGGAAGGATCACATCCCTTGATCTGCTGGTAATACTTCTTTTGATGCAGCCCAGTATGCCATTGGCCTTTTTGGCAGCAAGAGCACACTGCTGACTCATATCCAGCTTCCCATCCACCATGACCCCCAGGTCCTTTTCTACACTGCTGCTACTTAGCTGAATGTTTCCCAGCCTGTAGCAGTGCATAGGTTTTTTTGTCCCAAATGCAGGATTTTACACTTATCCTTATTGAATCTCATAAGATTTCTATTGGCCCACTGTTCCAATTTATCTAGGTCTCCCTGAATCCTGTCCTTGCCCTCCAACGTGTCTACTGGTCCTCCCAGCTTGGTGTCATCCGCAAACTTACTGAGAATGCAGTCTATTCCATCATCCAGATCATTGATGAAAATGTTGAACAGAACCGGCCCCAGGACCGACCCCTGGGACACACCACTCGTGACCGGTTGCCAGCTAGACATGGAACCATTGATTCCTACACGCTGAAACCGTTGATCTAGCCAGGTCTCTATCCACCTTATAGTCCACCTATCCAACCCATAATTCCTTAATTTGCCAATGAGAATGCTGTGGGAAACTGTATCAAAAGCCTTGCTAAAATCAAGGTATAGCACATCAACGGTGCTTCCCACATCCAGAAAACCAGTCATCTGCTCATAGAAGGAAATGAGATTGGTCAGGCATGATTTACCCTTGGTAAATCCATGCTGACTGTTCCTGATCACTTTATTTTCCTCTAAGTGTGTGAGGATGGATTCTTTGAGAATCTGCTCCATAATTTTTCCAGGGATTGAGGTGAGGCTGACTGGTCTGTAATTCCCTGGATCCTCCTTTTTCCCTTTCTTGAAAATAGGCACTACATTTGCTTTTTTCCAGTCCTCTGGCACCTCCCCCATTCTCCATGAGTTTTGAAAGATAACGGCCAGCGGTGCGGCTATTTCGTCGGCCAATTCCCTTAGCACCCTTGGATGCAGTTCGTCGGCCCCATGGACTTGTGCACTTGTGTGATGACAACAAACTCACCCAGAACTGCTCCACAGGGTGACTCAGAGTATGAGTGACTCAGAATAAGTAGAGGAGGCCCCATGGTCGACATTCTTGCCCCAGGACACACAGGCAGTAAGTTATATGGGTCAGAGGTGCCTGGGCTTCACCAACATTTCTGTGGTGCTGGGCGGGCCAGCCATGGAGCCTCCAATGGTATTCAGCCATGGAGGTGCAGAGTTTAGCAGCCCTCAGCACAGCACAGCTGTTCTGTTTTCCTTCCCCCCCTCACAGCTGGCAAGAATGGACAGAGTCACCCCAGCCCCAAGCAGTGGCCACTCTGCCTCCCAGCCCCACCACTCTCCTACATGACCCAGCACCCTGGCCAGCAGCCACTCCTGGCCCCAATCAGCCCTATAGCAGCCACTCCACTGTCCCAGCCCTACCCTTTCCCTGTGCCCCCTCCTATGTGACATGGGCCTTTCACCTTGGCCAGGATCCGTTATGGGACTGGGCACCACCAAAAATTGTACGGACCTGGCACCCAGGCCAGAGAGTCCTCCAGAGTCTCCCTATCGTTCATAAAGACCATTTGGACATACCTGCCTCTCTACCTCCTGCTGCAAAGAAAGTAGAAAGTTCCTGGTGGCTTACAAGGACCACAAGTACCTTTAAACCCACCCTGCCCCACAGTTGCTCATGGAGGTGGCTGCCAACAAGCATGAGGGGCAAGGTCAACAGGGCTCCATGCCGAAAGCTAAGGATTCTAAGTAGTTGGACATCTTCAGTAGGAAAGCATACTCTACATGGGAATGCAACTTCAAACTGCAAACCAGCAAGCCATCCTAAAGCAGGTACCCATTCAGCTCCTGAGGGTCCATGGCAAAATTTGCAGAGATTGTACCATCGAACTCCAAGAGTAAATTCACAGCCCTGGTAAAAGGGAGGGTAAGGCTGTGACAAGGACCTTACTCTAGGTGTGCTAGATGTGGCAGATGCAGAATCTTGGACTGTGTTATCTGGTGTGGTCATTCATGGCTACAGGCTCAGGCTCCCAGGGTCCATCTGGCCATTCAAAACCTTTGCTTGGAAGGCCCAGTTCTGTTTTCATGACTGAGCAGCTCTAAGCTGCATAGCCTAAAAAAGACTCTCAGGCTACACTAAAGTTCGTGGGCCTTCACACTGTAGTGAACCAGTGGAAACACTTCGAGCGTCAGCTTATACCTAGGTTCTACCAAGGCCAGTATGGCAGGACGCCAACTGGAGAAGGGCAGGAACAACTGGAGACTTCTGCAGGCCTCTCCCAGCCAGTGTTCTGGGCAAGCAAAGCAATCCTTCATTCCCAAGAAAAACTCATGAGGACAGCCTGCCTTCCCACCCTCTATCTTCCCCATCCCTCTTCAGGAGCCCCTCTCATGAACACCTTCCACTGCAAGAGGTTTGAACTCTCTCTCATAAGATCAGGAGTGGTGCAAGGGGTTCCTCAAAAGCAGGGCCGTCCCTAGGGTAGGGCAACTGGGGCAGCCACCCAGGGCCCTGCACTTTGGGTGGCCCCGTGGGCCAGCACTACTGACATCCCCGGGGCGGGGGCGCCGGGGCCGGGGCCAGGCGAGCCAGCCAAACAGGGGGCCTGGTTCAGCACTGCTGGTCATCCCCCCCAGCCACACACGTTGCTCTTGGCTCTGTGCCAGAGCAGCAGGGAGGTGTTGGGAGATAACATGGGGCCCGTATCGCTACTCCCCCATCCATGCTGTCTCATGCCCCCTCCCCAGTGCTCCAGTACAGAGCCAGGAGCAGCGCATGTGGCTGGGGAAAGGACTGGCAGCACTGAGCTGGGCAACCCTTTTGGCCAGCTTACCCCATCCCTGGCATGGAACAGCCAGCACAGGGACCTGACCCTTCCCTGGGCCATCCGGTCCCACCCCCCAGTGCCGGGGGGGGTGAGTGGGGGCCCCGCAGAGGGCAATTTGCCTGGGGCCCTGCACCCCGCCTTGAGACGGCCTTACTCAAAAGCTATGGGGTAAGGGATTCTACTCCCGTTACTTCCTGATCCTAAAGACCACAGGCAAACTCAGGCCCATTCTCAGCCAGTGAAACCTCAACAAACACATAAAGAAGCTGAGAGTTCGCATGGTCTCTTGGGCTTCATTATCCCCTTGCTGAGTTTGGGAGGTTGGTGCGCTGCCCTTGACTTGAGAGACTCCTACTTCACCCTGGCCATCTTCCCGAGCCACAGGAGATAGTAGTCAGTCTTTATAGTCAGTCAGACCAACTTTCAGTTCACAGCCCTACCCTTTGGATTATTGAGTGGCCCCTCATGTATTCACCAAATGTAGGGTAACATTGCTGCTATCCTGAGAAAGAGGAGGGTACAAGTGTGCCCTTACCTTGACAACTGGCTGGTGAAATGACACACCAGGGTGAAAGTGGAGCCAGATATGAGCCCAGTAAGGTCTACTATCGACAAGTTGGGCCTTTAGTCAGTGGACAGAAGTCCACTCTCTCACCCACCCAAAGGCATAATTCATTGGGGTGGCGCTAGACTCAGGTCAGGCCAGGGCTTCCCTCCCAGAAAGTCATTTTCTGGCCCCCTGTGGCAATTTAGAGAACTTAAAACACTAACCCAGAACCCTGCCTAAAAGTTCTGGGGCACATGGCAGTATGCATTTACATAATTCAGCTTGCAAGGCTACACATCAGGCTGCTGCAAGCCTACCTAGCCTGTTTATCAGCCAGTTCAGGACTGCATAGACAGAATAGTCTTGCTCCCTCCTTAAGTGTTACAGACCCTAGACTGGTGATGTAAGATGCATGTGGTATGTGCAGAAGTACTTTCTTCTGCACCTTTGCCCCTCACTGTGCCTCATGATACATGCTTCAGCAATGAGCTGGAGAGCTCATCTAGGGAAGCTTAGGACTTTAATCCCAGGTAGAACTCCTATTTCATATCCCTTTAAGTGAGCTGAGAGTGGTATACTTGGCCTGTCACCTGGAAAGCAAGAGAGTATTGGTCCTGACAAACAGTACACCAGTGATGTTTTATATAGACGGACAAGGCGGAGCACATTCCTCTCCCTTATGTGAGGAAGCCCCCAGGCTTTGGGACTTCTGTATCATCCAGTGATACACCTGGAAGCATCGTACTGTCCTGGAGTTCAGAATACATTGATCAACAGCTTTGGCAGGTCCTTCCTCCATCACAAGGCGTCAGTCTGCCTGGATGTGTTGAAGCAGTGTCTTCCATATGTGAGAACTTCCTACGTGGAAGTATTTGCCACAAAGCTCAACAGGAAGTGCCTGCAGTTGTCCCTCTAGAATCACAGCCCAGGATCCATTGTGGTTGTGTTTCTTATTCCATGGACAGGTCAGCTGTTCTGCACCTTCCCTACTAACCAAGCTTCTGCTGAAGATCAGGAGCGAGAAGTCTGTCACGATTCTGATGGCATCAGCCTGGCCTTGCCCGAAGTGCCACAACTTGCTCCTCAACCGCTCAGTGGAAATGCCAGTCACTCTGCCTCTGCTTCTAGACCTCATCACCACATAGCTCTGCATCTTTCCACATCCACATCTGGAGTCCCTTCACCTCATGGTATAGAAGCTCCATGTCTGAACCCTTAGGAGTCCTTAGCATGCAAAACCCCTTCATGAGGGCCACTTCCCTAGTGAAGTGGATGAGGCTTTCAGTTTGGGCCACCCAGAAGGACGTCCCACCCATACTGTCATTGATTCTGACTGCCCTAGATATCTGCTGCATCCAAAACAGGATCTATTGGCATCATCAGTGAAGGTCCACATGGCAGCCATTTCAGCATTCCCTCTCTGGGTGGCAGTCTGCTTGGTCTTCACTAGGCTGGTAGTTGGATGCTTTTCTGAAAGGCCTGGACAGACTGTACCCTCTCACATGCCAGCCAATTCCCCAATGGAATTTAACCTCATACTGTCAAGACTGAAGGGAATGCCTTTTGATCTTCTGGAAACTTGTTCACTCCTTTATGTCTCCTGGAAGGTGGCCTTTGTGGTAGCCATTGCTTCATCCATGAGTGTATCTGAGTTCAAGTCACTCCCCGCGAAACCTCCCTGTATCACTTTCTTCAAGGAAAAGATCCAGCTTAGTGCTTGCCTGGCTTTTTTTCCAAAGGTAGTTTCCCATTTCCATGTGAACAAGGACATATTCCTCTTAGTTTTCTACATGTTAAACACATTAACAGCTGGGAGCATAAACTGCATTCTCTGGATGTCACGCCTTTTGTATCCAAAGGACCAGACTGTTCAGGAAGACAATTCAACTCTCAGTAGCAATAACAGATCGATCATAAGGATTGTCTGTTTCGTCTCAAAGGACTTGTTCATGTATCAGGGCTTGTTATGACTTGGTGAAAGTGCCTGTCCCAGCGATAACAGCCCATTTCATGAGGGCATGTTCCTAGACCAGGTATCGATTCAAGATATTTATAGTACAGCAAAGTGGTCATCTGTTCACACCTTTGTTGCTCACTATGCCTTTACTCTGCACACCATGACAATGCCACTGTTGGCAGAGCAGTGCTTCAGTCTGTGGGGTTTTGAGCTCCAACGCCACCCCTGTGGTCTGGCTAGGGAGTCACTTGCTTGGAAATGATATGAGCAAGCACTCAAAGAAGAATAAATAGTTGCAAAGCTTTTGTGACTGCTGCTCTTCTATTTGTGTTGCTCATGTCCATTCCAAGACCCACCCACCTACCCCTGCAAGAAAGAACTGAGAAAGTGGAGGGTCAGCAAAGCACTTTATACAGTGCTATGGGGGCGTGGCTCCAGGGCACTAGACCCAATCCTGTGGGTACCGCTAAGGAAAGACTTTCCGGTGCCCTGTGCATGCAGTGCACACACACCTACTTGGATTGAGCAGGAGCAACACATCTCGAAGAACAATGGTTGCAGAAGGTTAGTCATTGTTTTCCCTTTCTTGCCCACTTGGGCCTTCCTACAGCCAATGTACAACAAGGAACAAGCAGGGCTATTCCAACCCCACACTCCCCAGCCACTGCCTCATTGCTAAAGGGTTGTTAGCCTCTGTGCACAGGCATGGTGGAGGGGTGTTACTGTGACCTCCATGCCTCTGCCAGCTAATTAGCTATCCAGCTGATGCCAGGAGTTGCTGCCCCACTTGCTGGGCTGTTACAGTCTCCAAAGTGTGTCAGACATTTCACCCACAACAGGTAAGGTGCCTTGGATCTCAGGGCACTTGGGTTCCATCCCTGCACAGATGCCTAGTGTGATCTCAAGCAAGTGAGAGAGATTTTTGAGAGAGCTCCGGACTCCTAGGTTCCATTCCAGCCCCACACAGACTCCCAGTGTGATCCAGGGTAAACCACTAAGGCCCTCATTGTCATGCATAGCTGGGGCCAGATTTTACAGCTGCTCCTGTCATACTTAATGGCCAGATTTCCCCAAGGGATCAGCTCCCACCATGCCAAGTTCTGCTCACTGCCAACACCAGGGATCAAAATTGGCTGGAGTCTCTACAGCTTGAGCTGAAAACCCAAGGCTCTCCTGCTGGGGCTGAACCAGACTCACTGTATCTGCAGATCATACTCTGACCAGTGGCTTACACTGAGCATTTCTGAAAATCTGGCTCCACAATCATACTGTGCCTCAGCTTGCCCACCTGTACAATTATTTCATTGCATTCCAGTGGTACGTAGTGACCCAGTTTTGATCAGGGGCCCCACTGGGCACTGTGCAGATGCACCCCTGCCCCCCATTGGACCAGCAACTGCATAAACTCCCCCAGAGCATCAGGAATTACATAACCCCTTCCCTTGCACCAGGAACTGCATAAAACCCCACCCTCCATGCTGTAGCAGGCACTGAACTGACTCCCCACCCCCATCCCATTACTCCAGGAACTGTGCAGACTTTGACCAACCCAACAGATTCTCTTCTTCCAAGGCACTTCCTCCTACTGCCTGTCAAGCCAACAGCAAATCCCAGTCAGCAGCAGAGGGCAGGTGTGTTACCCACAACTGCTAAGCTCTTCTGTCCCTTGGCCTCATTTATTACAGTAACCCAGTAGCTTCCTTTCCTCCTAGCCTGTAGTTTGTGTGTGATGCCAGTTGCAAAACCTAGTCACCCTGGGAATTAGCCAGCCAGCTAGCTCAGTTGTAATGTACAGAGGAAAAGATGAGGATCATTTCTATTCCAATGCAAGGCCTGGCCATGGTTTAGGGGCCCCAATGTTCTGAGCATTGCATGAACCCTGAGCTTCCCTTCTGGTAGCACCAAAGCAACATTTGGGATCAAGTGCCTAACTGTACCATGTGCAGTCATTGTATAAACAATCTCCCTGCTAACATGTGCCATGAGAGAGATCCTTCTTCTTCCTTTAAATGAAACTGGAAGCTTTGCCCAGCTTTAATGCCTTCTGTGTATACACTTTGATTTTGCCAGGCCAGGTTTTCAGAGACAAATGTGAAATGGGACAGGGGCTGGAGAGATGAATGTGACCTTGTTTGTGTGCCTCTTGTGGCAGGGAGGGTGCGGGGTGGAATGGGGCAGAGAAGGTTGGCAAAGGAAGCTAGAAAGGGAAACTGGTGCACAGGAAAAGTGTCTTCTTTTGGAGGTGGCGATGGAACATGCGCCTCTGTGTTTTCAGGGTTTGATTTGATTTTGTAGAGACTAAAGGTTGATAAAAGTCAGTTTTAAACCCCCAACTGCACCGGAGCTTTCTCCTCCTAAATGCTGCATAAATCCGTTTAACATCCAGCCGCGTACCTAACACCTAAACTTGACTAAACTGTGTAAATAGCTCTCTGTGCTGCCTAAATCGACTAAACCATCAACCAGACACCCCTATACCAGTTAATTTTGATCCAACGTTTAACCGCTATTTGACCTCTCTAAACATGCTAACCTCTGACCTTTGACCTTCCAGATGGTGTTATGTGTCTCTCTCTCTTATTTGATTTTATCTCTTTATTATTTTTTTTAACCGTCTGTAAATCTCTTCTCTAAACTCTTTAAAGGGAACAGTGATAATGAGCGGCTGGCGATTGCTAGGCAGAGAATTCCGTATCGGCTCGGTCGAGTAGTAGATGAGTGGCTACTCGACAAAGGTAATTAACAATAATTAATTGCAGTTAATTAATAAAAAAGATTTAAAGGTGCAGAGCTCTTCCCCTGCCATCCCAACTTGTTCCATCCTCTCCTCTGTAGAAAGCAGCTTGATCTGGGAGAGCAGTTAGAAATTGGTGGTGGGATTTGGATGGTAAAAAAAGATGGATGCATGATTTCATTGGTCACTGAGAGCTTTATTGGCTCAATCAGTTATGATAGATGCAGCCCACCCTTCTCTCAGCTCTAGATATCTTGGTTTGAGTTACAGATAATGTAACATTATTAGTTATAAGATGAAGGGAAATTGGGGTTAGCCTGTGGGACTCATTGCTACAGATTCTTTTTAAGCAAATGTAACTCTTTAGGATTCCAGGCAGTTGTGACTTGCAGAAGAATAAATACTGCAGATCTGCAAACAGATGGCAACACAGTGACTCAGAGAGGGGATCTCATGCTGTAAGGGTGAGAGGGAGGTTTACTGTTTCTCCCACAGAATGGTGGGAGTGTGATGCACGGAGGCTTTCACACCTGAAGTGCATAGGTCAAGAATGGTGGATATTATTATGAGTTGTTAATTTTCACTGGCTCCTGCAGAACCTGACTGAGATCAGGGTCCTGCATACCAGGCACTGCGGACACATGCTCCCTCTCCTGAAGAGTTACAGTTTAAGTAGGCTAAGGGGGAGCAGAGGCACAGAGATGTGCCCACAGTAAGTGGCAGAGCCAGGAATAGAACCCAGGAGTCCTAGATCTCACTCTTGTGCCCTACCCACTACATCACACCATCTGTGTTAGCAAGTTAAAATAGCGAAGGGCATTTTGCTGTTGACTTTAATGGAGCCAGCATTTCACCCCATATCTTCAAGCAGCCAGAATCCCTTCCAAAACCTCCAGGTATTTTTCCACAATCCTGCTTTTTTACCAGCTTTGTAAACTGTCTCAACATCTCATAGCACAGGGTCACACCCTGTTCTCTCTCTGGGCTGAGCTCTGCACCTTTAATGCTTAAACTCAGTTGGGGAAAAAGCAAAACAAAAAAAGTCATTTTAAATCTTCTTTTAACCAGTTAATAATATGCTTTTAACACAAACCGAACGCTAAACCAGTCTTGTAATGTATTTTAAACCGATAAATTCAAAATGTCTTTTAATAACCAATTCTTAGCACGTTTTTCTAACTGGGATAAGCATCTAAATGTATCTTTTAATGTCTGTAACTTGATTGTTTAAACAACCAACAACCAAAAAACTCAGTTAAAGGGACTTTAACAAGTTAATTTATTTAAAACAAAAACCGGGAGATTTATATATCTATATTCATATACACCTGGATGTACAAAAAAAAAATAGCAAAACAAGATTTAACCCTTTGAGTAGTATGGGCTTTTATGTGTTGATTTTCCACTTTGGATTCTAAATTTCTTATCTTCAGCTGGATTATATTTGGAATTTTAAACTGATTTTTAAAAGTGTATCTCTTACCCTGTGCCCCCGCCCACCCTCTCCCTTCCACACACAGACAATCACAATATGTTAAAATGAGATAAACACGCCACCCCACACCCCTTGCAAAAGATCTGAACATGGAAGAAGTTGTCAAGTTTTAGACTCTGAGCCTCACCTGATGTAAATGGAGCTAAGGTGCCTGCCCAAGTGGAGTGGAAATGTCTATCAATTATTGCTGCTTTATGGGTGAAATACACCTTGGTGCAGAAATCCAGCACAAGATTTCTTCTCCACTCAACTGGATTTAAGAGATGCATAAGCAAGGGTCAAGTTCCAAAGGGACAGCAGTGTTAGTTTAGTAAAGCAAAAAAAGCAAGGAGTCTTGTGGCACTTAAAGACTAACAGATTTATTTATTTCATGAGCTTTCATGGGAAGAAATCCCACTTCTTCAGACGCTTTGAAGAGGGCCATTAGGACTAAACTGGACTTACTTGAAATTTATTTTAAAAGCCTTTGGAAAGGGGTTGTTTTTAAAAAGAAAAAATTAAGGCAAGAAGGGGTTAATCAGATCTGTGCTTAAATGGACACTGTCGCTTCTAAAGAAAGATTAAATCTCCCACTTCTGCATAGCATCTTGTGATGGGGGTGGGGGAGCTATGTTTCTTGTATCTGATTTCATCACTGGTGCCCTATGGTTATGTTTTTTTCACTTGGTGCTTCAGTCAATCAAAAGAAACTAGCCAGTTTCAAGCCTCTGTCTCTCTTTAGTTTCATATTGTTTCTAGTCACTTTCACCTATGGGGCTAGCCCCAGGCTGCAATATTTGGGTTAGGAAACAGCAAGAGGGTCCGCTTACTGAGATCTTCTTTTGTCTCAGGCCCCATTTTCCTCACTTACACCACTGAAATGCCGTTGACTTCTTTTGCAGTAGTCGGGAACCCTGTACCCATTTCTTATGTTCTCTTTGACAAAAGGTATTTGGAAAAGGTGAAGCAGGTGCAGAGAAGAGCAGCAAATATGATACTTATGGGCTAAGGGGAAAAAATTTTGGACAGTGAGAGAATTTAAGAGCTCAACCTGTTTATCTTATCCCAGAGAAGAGATAGGGAGGATGTTTATGGAGAGTATTTACTCCCAGTAAGGGTATTTTACAAGCTCTTTGACCTAGGGGAGAGAGGCAGAATCAATGGCTGAAAGTTAAAGCCTGACATGGTGCTGTGAGAAACAAAGCACATTTTCCCCAGGGAGGATGATTAACCTTTGGAACAAAATCCCCAGGGCAGGGGTGGAGTCTCCATTTTCAGTCCAGGCTGGCTGTCTTTCTTGAAGATGTTTTAGTCAAGCACAGGTAATTGGGATCATTGGAGGGTTAGGTGAGTGACAGTTGCTAGCCTGTGATAGACAGGGCAGCACAGAAGATGTGATGGTCCCTTCTGGCCATGAAATCCATAAATTTATGAATTATTTGTACTGCTGTAGTGCCTAGGAGCCCCTGGTCATGGACCAGAAAGCTGCTGCATTAGGTGCTATATGAACACAAAACAGAGATGGTCCATGCCTCAAAAAGCTCCTAGTCTGAGTCCAATATCCTCAGGTTTTTTTAAAAGGAGAAATTTGGGGTTCTTATTTGCTTTTTGGGTTTTGAGCCTCCAGTAATCACATTTTTCAGCTCCCCTCTCCCGGCAACTATGCAGTGTGTCCCAGCGGACAGATCACAGGAGTAGGACTCAGTACATATGGGGGTCTGCTTACTCCTGGCTCTGCCACTGGCCTGCTGTGCCTCAGTGCCCCCTTCTGTAAAATGGGGACTATTCTTTGTAAAATGTTTTGAGATCTGTGCAGGAAAACTAGCTAATAGGTAAATGAAACAGGTAAGGTTAATTTTTTTCTTAAGAAAACAGGGTCTCACTTAATCCCATGATTCCTTGAGCTGGGACTTTCAGGAAAAACACCAGATATCATGATAAAATCCCAAGAGTTGCCAACACTGAGGTCTAGTTCTGTTTTATATTAGTGTAAGCAAAAGACAAATCGAGCCCACTGTTTGCAGTGAAATCCTTTAAAAATAATAATTATCCCAGACACACGCTAGCAAGCTGTTTGGTGGTTTTGGGGTGGTTTTTTTTGGTTTGAGTTTATTTTTAACACAATGCTGAGAGTTGCAAAGATGCCTGAGGGGGGTGTAGACATCCAGATTTTCGCCTAAACAAATACCAGTTGAGTGTCTCAATCCCCTCAGCTGAAAACAACACAGCTGAAAGCTGAATCTCAGGAGAGTAGTTGACAGACAGTGTCCCTTTAATTTCCAAAGGGATAGCCATGTTAGTCTAATCCAGCAAAAAAAAACCCAGAGTCATGTGGCACTTTAAGACTAACAGATTTATTTTTCACATGAGCTTTCGTGGGAGAAAATCCCACTTCATCAGATGCTTCGAAGATGGGTGAACTTACAGAATGGAACGAAAATAAATGCAAGGGGGTGTAAAACATAGGATCAGGTCATACAGTAATAGCAAATCAGAGCAGTTTGCCCTTGAGGGCAGCATGTGCATGAGGGATAGGATGAATCTGAAAAGGCCATCTCACAAATCCAAAGGCCCCAGGGTTCAAAAGTGGCCACAGGAGTTGAGATGCCTTTTGCATTTGTAGATGGCCCTCCAGCAAGAGACACTGGGGGCTCTTTAAGCAGTGAACAGCCTTTTAATGGAAGTGGGCATTGGTTGCCCAGCCAGCCTGGGTTTGGTTTCCAAGGGATCAGCACCCACAAATCAAAACACGATTCTTCCAAAGCTCAGAGTTCCTTTAGACACTAAACTAAAGAAATCAGGTTTCTGCTTACTCCCCCAATGGCCTTTGTGCTTTTTTGGAGAAGCCATCTGCATCTGACTCCCAGACTAGAGGACCTGACTGACTCCCAGTAGCCAAGAAAGAGACTATCCTGCCATGCATGCTAGAGAGACTTGGCTCCAGTGCTCAAGGGTTAGCACTCTAATGAATTACCCCGGAGCAGCAAGGGATATAAAGGTCGGTCAGGTGAGGGCTTGTGGACACCCATAGCTCTTTGCAATTATGTGGTAGGCATGAGGAAAATGAGTTTGTCCACTTAGATTAACACATTGACTATGTGCCCCCTCAGCACAGCAGGGGTATTGGCGTCTTTCAGGATGAGGCTGGAAATGTGGAAAATCTCCAGATCAGGAATCATCACCTGCTCCCTAGAGCTGCTCAGACAATGTTCATCCCAACACCTTTCCACCAGAAAACACTATTTTGTCACAACCAGGTTGTTGAGAGCAACTATAAACAATTTCAAGGGTATTTCTCTTGGGGAAAAATTGAAGTGTGGCTTTTCAGTCTGACAGGGGATGAAACAAAAAAAATCAAAATCTCACATTGTTTTGTGGGACTGAAAATCCTGCTGGTTTGAAATCTTGTTCTCTCATTCAGAAGGGAAAGGTTAAACTAACATGCTCTGATTCCACCCCAAAAATCACTGAGATCACAAACCCTCCATCCCTTCCCAGCTGACTGTTTGTCCCTCTAGCCAACAGATAAGCCTGGAGCCATAAGGCATCCCATGAATTCTCACCCTGCCTGTGGCCTGGTGGAGAGTGCAGAGGACACCTAGGTTCTATTCCTTGCTCTGCTGCTGGGCAATTTTGGTCAAGTCCTCCTTCTGTGCCTCAGTTTCTATATCTGGAAAACTTAAGGAGCTTGGTATGCGTGTGGCAGGAAAGTGCAGGTGAAGCCCTTTAGCTGCCCCCAGTCAGCAAATCTAAGCATTGAGTCGTCTCCCCCCCCAACACCCAATGTAAATCTCTCTCCTGACATGAACGCAGTGGGTTCTGCAGCACCACCTACTGGCACATTAAGTATCTGCATATGTCCAGGCATTTTTCTTGCGGGACACTCATAATGGTGTCCTAAGATGCTCGCCCCAAAGAGTCCAGCCCTGTGATAATACAGTCGCATGTGCCTCCTTTCTTCCCAGCTACTCAGCCTGTTAAGATTATTTTGGCTCCATTTATATAGCCATGGAGATCACCAGCTAGTGCAGATCACATCAGAACCAGCTCCAAACATCATCCCCTAAATCTGTGAATAGTCTGGGCTTGAGATCTGCACCCCTACCAGGCCCTTCTGGTCCTAGTTCATTCCAGGACCTATCCATGGAAATCTGCTTATGTGGCGTTTAGTGCTGCTGAGCATCAAGGTGGAGCATGAAAACCACTGACTGTTAAGGAGCTTCCCCTACCACAGGAGGAGGTGCTGACGATTCCTCCTGCCATGCAGGGCCATAATTAGGGTAGGGTGAATGGGGGCAAAGTCCCAGGCGCCAAATCTTAGAGGGCACCAGACTGACCCTACCTGGCCCCAAAAAGACTGGGGCTGAGGGAGTTCATCTCCTGCCCTTCCCCTGAGCATGCTCAGGTGCATGCTGGGGGGGAGGGCAGAAGCCTCTGGCCACACCACATGGCCAGGGCAACTCCAGCCTCCTGGGACTCATGCCCAGGTAAGGGGAAAGTCAGTGGCTGGGCAGGTGGGCCAGGACTCAGTTTGGCCGGCATCAGCTTGGCTGGTGGGGAAGGCACCCCCCCAGCCAGCCCTGGTGGCTGTGCTGTGGCTGGCAGCAGGGAGGGCACCCCCAACTTGGCCCTGGTGGCTGCACTCAGCCGGCAGCCTGGAAGGTGCCTGTCTGTCTAGGGGACTGAGGCCGGATCCAGCTCCCTGCTTCTGGGACAGGTCAGGTCCTGGGCTGGATGGGGGCCCGGGTTGGGGTGGGGCACCTTTGAGGCTGCTTGCCTCAGGCACCAGAAGCTTAGTTACGACTATGCTGCCATGTTCCAGCACCTACAATGGTGAATTTTTCTGTCTCAATCTCCATGCACAAGCCCCTTCCGTCCATCTTCACACGCATGACTTTGTGCAACTCTCTGTACCCACACAGATTGCAGCCATCCCCCATACACACCCCTTTTCCAGTTAATCTGTTATTTCACTCACTGTACCTTGCCAAGACATCTGGCTGACATGTTTCTCCCAACACATAGCCCTGGCCAACAACTCAGCCACCCTGTCAGCACCAAGATATTCCCACATCCATGCTAGCCTATTGCAGTCAGTTGCCTGGTTTCAACTTTCTGCACCAACCAGGGCCCAGTGTGCCAGTGTGAACCCTTGGAGCACTGTGTCTCCCAGCAAGAGCTCTGGTCTCAGCTCTGCAAGGAAAGCCACACTGGGGGAGAGATCAGCTTTCTCCCTTTGGTGCAGCCCTACATCCTCCTTGCCTATAGGTTTGTGTGCAGCATAGTTGTCGTCTCACATACGACTACCATAGGGTCACCCCTTTGTAATGAAACAAACAAAGAGTCCTGTGGAATTTAAAGACTAACAAATTTATTTATTGCATGAGCTTTTGTGGAAGAAAATCCTACTTCGTCAGATGCTTTGAAGATGGGGGAACTTACAGAATGGGACGAAATAAATGCAGGGAAGTGTAAGTCATGGGATCCGGTCACTGAGGCTAAATCTGCCATCACAGATGTCCCAGCTCTTGACCTGGGCTGTTCCAGAGTGACTGCTTCTGCAGCCAGAAGCCAGCTCCCCCCCCAAACCTCTCACTCAATCAAGGTGCTCCGAGACTAGTAGAAATGCCTCAGCTTGTGGTGGCGGATTCCAAGTAGGGATCCAGCACTGCCAGAGCCATAACTATGGCAGGGCTTTGTCCAAGCTCGCCAGAGCAGCTCCATTGAGCTGCTCCATTAAAAGGTGCGCTCTACGCCACTCGCCTCAGGCACTGGCTATTGTGAGGACACAGAATTCTTTCTTATGGGTCTGACCACTGCTCAACTTCACAGTTGTTTTGTTGCTAATTGGATCTTTGCCATTACCTGCGAGGGGAGAGCACCTACTGTGCACCCATGTTTCACTTCCTCAGAAGCCTGGCCTTTGGCTCCACAGATCTTTGGGAGATTGGGCTGGGTCGCTGGGCATAGGGTGCTGTCAGTGCAGGATAAGGAGCAAGCATCCCAGGGAACAGATTGTCTCTCCCAGCATCCCTGAGGGATAACAACACAGGGGAGATGGAGGGTATCAGAGAGACAAGCAGGTCTGCTGCAGAATAATGCTTCCCTGGAGGCTTTTAAGTCGCTGTGGCAGCAGCAGCTGTTCCATTAGGCTGACTGGCTCATTCCCCTGAGAGATGCAAATACTCCTCTTGCTGGCAAGTTCCAAAGGGGCAGCCGTGTTAGTCTAGTAAAGCAAAAAAAGCAAGGAGTCTTATGGCACTTAAAGACTACCAGATTTATATATCTCATGAGCTTTTGTGGGAGAAAAATCCCACTTCGTCAGACACTTTGAAGAAGGGGAACATACAGAATGGGATGAAAATAAATGCAGGGGAGTATAAGACAAGGGATCAGATCATACTGCAACAGCATTTGCTGGCAATTTGACTTGATTTAAACTTAGCTCCAAGAAATGTGCATTTTCTACTATGGGGGTCTCAGATGTGCCGCATGGTGAGCCAATATGTCCCCTTTTCACAAGTGTCATGAGTTTGGTGATTGCCAGTGCTTGCAAGCGTAAGTTTGGTGAGGCTCTCTGCATGTGTCTTTGAGTTTGCTAGCCCTTAGGCTTCATAAGCCTCACACATTTGCCAGGCCTCACACCTCCCACCAGAGTGCGTATGCAGGGAAGGAATCCAAGACAAATTTACCACAGGCCAGGATTGTGTTTGTGCGTACATGCATTCGTGTGTAGGCCCTTAAAAAAAAATCCAGGTGGCAAATAAACCACATAACAAATAAGCTCTTTAAATAAGTAACAAACAAAAAAATCCACCTAATGAGTGAAAACTAATTAATTCATTAAACACCCCCACAAATTAGGGAAAAACAAATGAATGTGGCAGGAGTCAGGGCAGTTTCTTTATGCTGATTTCTTAACCCTGAACAAAAGAAAACTAAAACAAAAATAATCCTGTTTTCTAAAAAAACAAACAAACAAACCAAACAAACCAAGAAACTGAAACTCAGAGGGTTAAAAACCTGCCGATTTCCAGACATATCCATCCAAGCCAAAGCTGCTGTAAAGTCAGAGCATTAACCAGCTGATAACGGTTCTGTAGGAGCCATCTGGAGTCGGTTTTGCTCACAACAGAAGGTCCCTTTAACAATTCTCATCTCTTCTCTTTTTTAACACAAGCCTTTGAAGTTTGAAGGAGGGAGCGAGAGAGGAAGAGAGAGCGTGATGGTGAGGGAGGGGTGGGAGTTTGCTAGGATTTGCTTTCTAAAGGGCTCTGCGCCACCTGGATCACAGCTGGGACATAACTAATGAGAGGGGAACCAGGAGCAGGTTCGAAGGCAGATCGATTTGGTGGCGCTCCATGCTTCAGCCCCTCATGCAGCCTGCAGATTTGGATCAGCTACTAGTGCTCACCCAGCCCCCAAACACATCTCAAGTTTGGACTCCCCAGCTCCCACCCGCCTGTGCCAGCCAGCATGGGCAGCTAAGCCAGGCTCACTCTTCTTCTAATGGGGTCCTTACTACCGTCCATCCACCTGTGTACCCCATACCTCCAGGCTCCACACTCGCACATTCCTCTCTCCTCAACACAATGTTCCTTCCTGTATCTCCCCGCAAATTCCCTAGCTCCCATGAGTCCACATACATCCTCTCAGCCCCCTCCGACACAGCTGTGCAGTCTCTGTGCCCTCCACAAAATAACTTAGTCCCCCCACAGACACAGCTGTCCCCCACTCACTCTCCATGCCCCACCCCCAAAGCCCCTCAGCCCTTAATTGCACTTCCTATGCAATGCTCCTCTGGTCCCTTTCAAGACCATCCTCCCCTATTCCTCCCCACATGACAGTTTGCCATGAATAGTTGTTCTCTCCCCCAAATACACACACACACGCACACACCTCCTCAGCCCTTACCCACATTCTCAGCTACACAACCCATCCCCCTCATAGACACATACCCTTTCCCAACGCACACCTCCGTGGCCCTTCCCCAACATAGATACATACCCCTTCCCTGCACACATCTCCCCAGCCCTTTCCCATGCTCATCTCCCAGCCCTTCTTGTTCATAATTGTATCCCCTCCCCACACATACGTCCCTGGTCCTACCCCTCGTAGATACCTATCCACTCCCAACACACATCTCCCTGGCCCTTCTCCTTCTTAGACATCCCCTCCCCACACACATCTCTGCTTTTTCCCCCATAAACATGCACCCCTTCTCCCAGCCTCTTCTCCCCCCCCCCTCCTCCACACACACACACCCTCCTCACAGTCTCCTTGGTGAGCAGGTGGCCCTGGCTCCTTCCCCCTCAGCCCTGCATTAAAGATGCTGCCTGTCCCTGTTTCCCACCCCCTACACAGCTGCACTGCATCCTTCTTTCATCATATCGGGGGAGGAAAAAGGGCTGCACAGCTCCTCAGATGCCATGAACTCCTGTGCCAACCAGCGCATGCCCCCTGCATCTGCCCCAGTACCCCCCTCCTGCATACTCGTTCCCATTATCTGGCCAGCACCTCTAGAGCATCCCACTCCTGGCCTGCAAGAGCTATCCATTCGCTCCCCCTATCAGTCCCCATGCTGGGACCTGGTCAGAGCTGGTACTTCCAAGGGGAGAAGGGTCCTGTGTCCCATTATCAGCCAGAGGGGAGGGGACCTAACAATTCAAAGGCCTGCATTATTCTAGCACCTCTCTCTGCCTGCACTTCTCTCTCCTTCTCCGCTCCCACTGTGTTCCATGCAGGGTCCGTGAACACAGAATTGATCCTGGGGGTGGAGGAGGTGAGGGGGGGCAGTGTGGGAGGGAAGATAGTAGGTAGAGAGATGGAGAAGTGAGTATGGGAATGGTCGGATGAAGCAGGGGGTAGGGATGGAGGAGATGGGTGGGTGGAGCTATGGAGAGTAGATAGATGGGGGGGGCTAGATGGAGGAAGATTCAGGGGTGGATGGAGGGGTGGAGGACGGAGGGCAGGGGTTGGAAGGAGTGTATATGAGCAGGGATACATGGAGCGTGTGGGGAATGGAAGGTTGGCAGACTGGGAGCGTATGGAGGGAGGAAGAAGGTGGGAATGTAGGAAGATGGTGGGGGATTAGATAGATGGAGGAATGTGGTTGGGGGGGTGGATGGAAGGAGTAGGGGTGGACAGAGGGATTGGCAGACCAAAGCGATATGCAGATACCTTATGAACCAG
>ML681973.1:31638745-31697399 GCA_007922195.1 Podocnemis expansa | reverse complement strand
GCCCAACTCAAGCAGTGGATGGGGAGCTGTCACGTGGACCCCTGCCTTTTGCAGCCCGTGGCTGGCTGGTTCAGTTCCACTTTGCTCCTGAACTACCATTCACTTAGGAGCCTTCTTTCTCTGTTTATTCTTCTCCACCCCACCCTTATCCTGCCACTCCCTCCCTTCTTCCCACCCACCATGGTTCCCATTATTCCCCATCTCATGGTGCCCTTTATCCCTTCCTCACCTGGCTCCCTCACACCCCTGTCCTGGCAGGTCGACAGCTGACAATATTTAACAGCCAGGCCGCCATCAAGATTGGGGGCCGGGATCAGGGCCGCCCCTTCCAGGGCCAGATCTCGGGGCTCTACTACAACGGGCTCAAGGTGCTGTCCCTGGCGGCCGAGAGTGACCCCAATGTGTGGGTGGAGGGGAACCTGCGGTTGGTTGGCGAGGTGCCCTCTGTCATGACCACTGAAACCACAGCCACCACCCTGCTGGCCGACATGTCTACCACCATCATGGAGACCACCACCACCATGGCCACCACCACCACGCGGCGCGGCCGCTCTCCTACCATGCGTGACAGCATCACCCAGGTGAGCATTGGGGAGGTAACCACGGGGGAGGGAAGATGGGGAGGAGAGGGGGTGGTCTGCTTCCTCAGAGGAAGGGAGATGGGAAGGTGGGGGGCCTCTGGTACCCAGGGAAGGCGGGGAGATGGGGAGGGGAATTCAGAAGATGCGAAGGGGGAGGGAGTCTAGTAACCAAGGGAGCTGAGTGAGAATAGGAAGGCAGGTAAGATGCTAGCAAGCAAGGTGGACCTGGCTCTCCTTATCCCTGGTAAGTCCTGTATCCCCATCTCCTCAGA
The DNA here is from genome assembly GCA_007922195.1 of Podocnemis expansa. Classification (NCBI taxonomy): domain Eukaryota; kingdom Metazoa; phylum Chordata; order Testudines; family Podocnemididae; genus Podocnemis; species Podocnemis expansa. The sequence continues at coordinate 31,696,546 of ML681973.1, read as the reverse complement.
CCTGGCAAATCCAAGGTAAGACAGTGCAGGCAAGATGCCAGGGTGCAGGTGAGAAGCTGGCTGGGGCCTGTGGGTTGGCTCTCCTATCGCAGGTAGGCCCAGTATCATCTCTCGCCTGAACTTTTGTCTCCCATGTAAGGTAGGGGGACAGAAGCTGAGATGTAAGGGGTGCCTGCGGGTCCAGTCTCCTGTCCTGGCACAATTGCAGGGCTCACTGCCTGCTGACCCCTTCTTGTTCTCTAAGCACCCCCCATCATAGACCCACATGATTGGGGCTACACCTCCCACTTTGGGATGGTCTCTCAGGGGAACCCACTCTTCCTCCAGGGTGGGCCACACAGCTTCCCCACCTGCTGAAACTGACTCTCTAGTGCTCCAGCCCTCCTGCTTCACCCCAAAGCCCTGCCCAGCAAGTCCTGCTAAGACAGAGTCCAGGCAGAGTCTCATCCAGCCTGCAGGGGCCTGTGCCCCTCAGTGGCATTTCCAGTGACCCTCCAGCAGTGGCCCTAGGGCAGTTGGTTTATTGGTCACCTGGCACCAGCAGGTAGCCAGGACTTAGCACAGAGAGTTGAAGGTGAAAGCACAGTCTGCTCTACTCAGCCAGAGCCCAGCCACCTGGAGAGAGCCTAGCCAGGCAGGCTCTGTCTGTCTGTCCATTTGACCTCCTTTGTCCTTTCCCAGGTGAGAGCTCCCAGCATCCTCCAACATCCAGTGCTTCTCCCCCAGCTCTCACCTTCCAGGCCTTTGTTCTCCTACTGGGGTCTCAACTCAGCCTCCCTGCTGAGAGGTGGGGAAATCCATTTCCCTCTGGGCCCTTGGCTCCTCTGGATGTAAATGGCCTGGTGACTGGATTTGCCATTCTCTTCTTGGATTTGCAATTCATAATGGTATGCCAGTGGTCAGTATCTTTTTAGTTTCTGTGCTAGTCTAGTTCAGGAAAACAAACAAGGAGTCTGGTGGCACTTTTAAAGACTAACAATAAAGAGCAAGTCACGAGTATTTGGGAAGAGATGGCTTGCTGGAGTTGTTGTCTGCCTGTGCTTGGATGCTGAACAACCCACTAGTGACTTAAATCAGTCTGTTCAGTCAGGCCAGGCAAGAAATGACTTCTCTGTCCCATGGGACTTTCAGAAATTTTGCTCCTGAACAAAAAGCCAAAATATGAAGAGTTTTCACCAATGAGGGAAAGCATCAGTTCGGGTCAGTGGAAACCCTTCATGTGAGGAGGGAGGTTCTGGAACAGCCTCATAATCCACACATGGCTCTCCTGTTTGAAGATGAAACTCTTTAAGTTTCTTTGATGGAAATGCCTGTGATGTAGGTGCTGGTCTCTGTGACCCAGGGGCCTTTCCAGTCCTATGTCCCTGTGATTGTTGGTTGGGTTTTATTTATTTTTTTTAACCTTTGTTTGGAAGGAATTTAGCTAATTTAGAAAGAAAAATCTGTTTGAGCCCAAACCCCCTAAACTTTTCATTTCAAATGTATTGATTTTGAACCTTGTTTCTGACACTTTTTCAAGGGGTGGAATTCGTTGGAACCTCCCCTTTCCCAGGAGCACATTCAGCTGTGACAAATGGGCTATTGGGGCGATAAAAGGTTTCATCAACACTAGGGATGGTTCCTGATCAGCTGGAACACTCAGCCAGACTAAAGTGCATGTGGCAAAGCCTGATTCATGGATTCCAAGGCCAAGAGGGGACCATTTTGATCATCTAGTCTGACCTCCTGCACAGGACTTTGCTGATTTAATTGCTGGATGAACCAGAACAGATCTGTTAGAAAAACATCCCACTTTGGTCCCTTCAGCTCTTGGTAAGGCAGTGCCATCCCCCTGCCAAACCAGCATTCAGTAGCCATATATCACAGCCCCATAGCCCTGCTCCCTGAGCCACCATCTCCTGATAGCCCCAGGTCAGTACGAGCTGGCTTGCAAGCAAGACATTCACCAGAGGCAGGTGGTATGAGCCCAATGGTAGCAGTTCTTTGGGGCCCAGGAAGTCCCTGTATTGCCGCAATCACCACGGAGTGAGCAGGGCACAAAGGGGCTGGAAGAAAATGGGGAAGCTGGATTTAGAGCTCCTGAATTAACTTCTGGGGGAGGCTTTTACGTCCATTTCACACACATAACTGGAGGTAAGAAGGGGCTGGAGGGGAGGTAGGCAGGACTTAGGGTTGAGGGAATGGGCAGGGCCTGGGATTGTGAGGCAGGCAAGGAACTGGAGGAGCAGAAGCTGGGGGACAGAGCCTGGGGCTATGGAGGATGGATGGGGTGGGCAGACCTGGTGGGCAGGGGTGGAAGATGGAGGGCACAGGGCAGGAGCTGGTGCTGTGCTGCCTGGATCAGGGTGTAGGGTGTTATTCATCTCTGGGGTCACCCTCCCCAGCAGTAGTCACTGCTGCAGCAGCCACAGGATTTTTCTTCCGTACGCCCATGTGTATGAAAAATAAAAATCGCTGACAAAGTCATCTTCCTGTTGCCGTGGCAACCAGAGTGGTAATTAGACCAGCCTGATTTCCCATCCTTGAGAGAGAGGCTGGGGGATAGGTTGGAGGGGGATGACTCAGAGATGAAATGCAGAGAGTTTAAAGGGGATTCTATTTGTGGTGGGCTTTTTGTACTCTGGCACCCAGGCCCCCCTCAGGGAGGGCGTTCTCTTAGCCTCCCCCCAACAGATAAGTGAGCTGGGCAGAGACAAATAAAACCCAAGAGTCCTGTTTCACAGACCCCTGGATACCTTTTGTCACCCAGCGCTTGGTATAGACCCCAGGAGTCCAGATCCCCAGTCCTTTGCTCAGTCCAGGAGAAAATCTCCACGGCCAGGTTCCTGTGAGTTCCTCTGTCTTTGGGACTCTGCTACAGACTCATAGCTGAGCATGGGATCCCTGGGTTGAAGGGGCCCCAGGGCTGGACCTAGGTGGGACAATGCCCACCATGTACAGAATACAGCTGCAGTGACCCCTTCTTTGCAATGAGGCTACATGCATCCATGGCTCTGCCATGGCACAGTGGGACAGCAGTGGTAAGGTGCTAGACACAGTTGCATGGGGGGGGATGGTGAGTCTCATTACTTGGTTGGGGCCAGGCCAGGATGCTGATGGGATTAATGCACCAGCCAAACCCATTAGGAAGGAATTTAGGGCTGTATAAGGGGCCAGCACAGGAACACTGGCACCAGGCCATGAGGAGACCGGAGGTCCATCAACAGAATTGCCTGTGGGGGTGGGGGCGTTGCTGTATGTAGTGACAGACACTGCCTCCCAACCCAAGATCAGGGTCCTTGGTGCATCCGGCACTGCACAGACCCAGCAACAGCAATCAGGGTCTTTCTCACACTATATGCTTCACAGACAGTCAGGGTTCCTGCTGCAGTGGACAGAGCACAGACCAACTGACCAAGAGTGGGGTACCTAGCACACCTGGCAGTGCAGAGTCAGCAGCTGAGATCAGGGTCACTTGGACCAGGTGGTACACACAGACATGCTCCCTAACCGAATGCCAGGCTCTGTTGGGCAACGCTCTGCACACACACATAGTTCCCCCACAGAGCTTACAAGCTGGAGGTCGGGAGCCAAGATCTGTGTGTGCCATGGCCAGGTTAGAGAGGGGAGCAGAATCTAGTGATGAGAGCAGGAGGCTGGGAACGGAGGCTCCTGGGCTGTATTCCCAGCTCCAGCCATAGGACCCCTCCCTCTTCTGAGCCCTGCAGCGCCCTGCCCCTGGCTGCCAGGCACAGCGCCCCCCTACTGACTTTACACTCCCCCCATGGCACCTGACAGCGCCCCAGTCTGCTCAGTGAGGGGATCGCAGCAGGCTGTAACTTCACCACTGCCCCAGTCATTATTTCAGGTGGCGGGCAGCCCATGGGAAGCAGCTTAAGAGCCCTGAAGGAGCTGCTGAGAGCACTCGAGGCGGAGAGCCCTTGGGCTGGAGGCGTGAGTCTGCTGTGTCTGCTCTTAGCTGTGGGGACCCAAGGCTGAGGCAAGGAATCCCTCATGCCCCCCCCTTTCTGTGTGCTCATGCCACCTCCCTTCCATGACTGCACCCCAAAGAGGAGCCCAGGATCAGCCCCCTAAAGCCTCAGGATTTGGTTTCAAGGGGTGGCTGGATGGGTGATGTTTTTTATTCAGCAATGGGGGGCTGCTGTTCTGAAGGGCGGTGAGGGGGCATGTGTCAGGGGGTAAATGGAGGAAGGGGGCAGCAGATACCCATGGGTGGGATGGAGCTGAACAGCTGGCTGTGGACAAGACAAAGATTAGAGACCGGAGGGGGGGTGATCATCAGACACATCTGGCTGTTTATGGGGCTGAAAGGGGGAGCCTGGCAGCTGGTTGTGGGGGCTGGGGGATTAGACACAGCTGGCTGTGTGGGGGAGGGGATTAGACACAGCTGGCTGGGGGATTAGTCACATCTGGCTGTGCAGTGGGGAGGGGCTGAGTGGGGTGAGGATCAGCCACAGCTGGCTCCACGTGAGTGGGGCTAGGTCTGCGACTGTGGGGCAGCGGTGGGTGATAGTATCTGGCTAAGACACACTGTGCAGGGCCTCTCCATTGCCATTCTTAACGCTGTGCTGGGGCCCTGATTGATTCCCTGCCCCGGGGTCCCTGTCCAAGTCTTTGTTATGCTAATTCCGACACACTGAGCGTGATCAGGCAGCCAGCTCTGGAATACTGATTGCTGGGAGCAGGGCCCTTCCCGTCCACACCGAATGGCACCTGCTTAGGGAACGAGGAGACGGACAGCTAGGAGTCAGACCAGTCCAGCCCAATGTCCCACTGCCCCAGATCAGATCAATGGGTCTAGTAATGTGGTGTCCCCACCTCCTGCCACTCCAGATCAGACCAATGGGCCCAGCCAACACCTGATGTAGATGAGATCATGGGGCCTACAGACAGGACAGACCCTGCCCCAAAGACAAGGTGGCGGGAGAAATAGAAGCTACAAATCCTGCCCCACATTGGATCCCCTCTCCTCCCAGAGTCAGGCTGAGAACTCAGGAATTGAGGGGTCAATCTGGTGTCTGGGCTCAGTCCTGTGTCTACAAGGCAACCAGACCTCACCGTGGCTGTGTGTGGCTGACCCAGCGGTCCAAGTCTACACTATGGAGGTGGGAATGGCCTGGCATAACCACATGTGCCAGCATAAGCCTGCCTGTCTACCAGCAGCCTGGCTTCACCAAGGCACCCTGCCTCCACAAGGCATTCATCCTGCTGTGGCTGCACTGGGACTGAGGGCAGCGTACCTGCAGAACTGGGACCAGAAGGTGGGGTTTACCTCAGCTACTAGACCTACATTTCATGTGGCACCCAGGCCTTGGCCAACTAGCTTTGAGGCCGTATGTGATGGGGAACAGAGCACAGGAGCCTGTCAGGAGCCCACATACTTGGCTGGCTCAGTGTGAGACCTGGTCCATGAGCTCCTTCTCCTCCGGGGGGCTGGCTTCTGGCTGGCTTCAGGCTCAGGGGCTGTGGCAGGGGAGAGCACTCACTGTGCCACCTCACTGAGCTGTGCTCTTCTCTCTCCCCAGAACACAGACGACCTGTTGGTGGCGTCAGCCGAGTGCCCCAGTGATGATGAGGACCTGGAGGAGTGTGAGCCGAGCACAGGTGGGTCCTTCTCTCTGCTGCTGGTGTGTGGGTGGGGGGTTTCTACAGAGGGCACTGGACTCACCCCCGACAGACTGTCCCCCATACACATGCACACCCTACACATGCTAACACGCTGTCCTCCCTACACACATACAACCTGGCAAAGACACCCCCACACACGTGGCCAAACACTCCCTACCCATTTCCTGACATACTATTCCCCTTATACCCACCACACTGATGGTATACACACCTTACACACTACATACACACCCTACACATGCACTGACACTCTCTCATCCCTGAACACTCAGACTTCCCAGCCACACCCTATACCGACATCCACACTCACACCCCCTACCCATACATTGACCTATAGACTCATGCACCCCCATCCACACTGACACGCATCCTGACAGACACATTCTTGTGCATGCTGCAGCACACACACAGAGTTAGGTGCGCTCACACACATGCACTAAATGGACGCACACACTCCACATCCTTCTGTACAACACAGAAACACATGCAGAGGCTCAGATCTCTGCACACACACTGACACATACTCCTGTTCATGTGTGCACACACCTGCACAATCCCCATGCTCATGTGTGCACAGATACAATTTTGAACTCCCACGTAAACTCCCCTGTATGACCTGACACATCGTTTTATGCACACACTCTTATGCATACTTGCACAAAGACAGCCAACCCTCTGAACTCACACAGCTACGCACTTCTGTGCACATTCGCACAAAGGCAGCCTTCAGAATTCACATAGCACTACACACACACAGGCATACTTAAAGGTCCCCCTTTAAGTGGCTTCAGGTACTCACTCCTTGTGAGTACCTGTACAGGGAGACACAACCCTATGAACTCACAAACTGCCACACTCTCATCCTGTGCATACTCACAAACAGAGAGACCAAGCTATGACCTCTCACAGCTGCACACTTGTAAATGATTCCCGCATAGACTCCCTGCCCCCACATCTATGCTGCCTTAATTCATCACCTGTCCCCACTGATCATGGCCTCAGTATCACACCTGTATTTAACAGCACTGTCCCTGCACCTTTTAGACATCTCAGGGACTGGCTGGTCCAACCCAGCCAATTTCTGGGTTCCAGCCTCCCTTGCCATCCAGTGGGTCTCCTATACTATGCCCCTCTCCCACACCTGCCCTGGGATTTACAGTACCAAAAAGTTAGCTGGAGCCATCCCTCTCCTATGACACAAATCTAAGCCCAACTGGGAATAGAACCAAGGAGTCCTAGCAGCCAGCCCCTCCACCCTAATCACCACTCTTCGCTCCCAAAACCAGGGATAGAACCCAGGAGTCCTGGTTCCCACACACACAACTGTAGCCCTGGACTAACCCCTGGACAACATTGCCCTCACAGAGCCCCTGGTAGAACCCAGGATTTCTGGCTCCCAGCACCCACTGCTCTAAGCACTAGACTCCATTCCCCTATCTCCTCCACACAGACTCAGGCCCAACTTGTGAAGCATCCTTTTATTGCAGATGGAATGAAAGGGTCTTTAATAGTTCAGGCAGCATCACTGTAGACTGTTGAGGAGTCATTGTTCCTCACCCTAGAGGTGGCTGCATCTCAGCATTGGGTAGGGGATCCCTCTATAAACTGCCCCCATGTCCCCCTTTAAGTGGCTTCATCTCCACACTGGGGTGAGATCCTTGTATAAATAGCCAGCCTTCGCCACTTCAGAGGTAGCTGTGTTTCCACACAGTGTGCGAAACCAGGGGGAGGGAAACCTAATAGGTGGGTGCTCCCTCCTTGAGCCAGTAGGTTTTGCAGAAGGAGAGTGAGTCTTTACCTCTGACTTGTTGGGAAACGGCTGCAGTTTGAGACCCCTTTGGGCCACGATACCCTTTGTGCTGCAGATTGGAGCTCCCCAGGTAGAGATACTCCAGGGAGGCAGGTGTCCAGAATCACTGAATCTCACACCCTAACCCCCACAAAGAGTGGATGATGCAAAAGGAGGTGAAGGGAGGAAGTGTTGGAGTACTAGTAGGAGCTTTGATTGGCCCCAGCGTGTGTTGCTAGGCTGAAGGGATGGAAGTGTCAGTTTCCCAGCTAATCTCAGGGAATGCTTTCCCCCAACACCCAGCCAGTCCATTAACTAGTGGAACTCACTGCCACAGGGTCTCCGCTGCAGTGAGAGTTTAGCTACATTCCAAAGAGGGCTCAGGACTTTAGACCAATTTTGGACTGTCCAGAGGTAGAATTCAGCATAATAACAAAGGGTAATGAAAAGACTCTTCAGCTTCTGCCTCTTCCTAGTGCAGGGGTGGGCAAACTGCATCCCACACCTTCAGCCTGAACTTGGCCAAGCCTGGAGGCTGCTTACCCCTCCCACCCAGCGCGGCCCTGGCCAGAGCTGCTCCTGGCCCCAAACAGTGCTCCACAGTGGCCGCTCCTCCCTGAGTTCTGCTGCTTTCCCCCACCCCTCTGTATGGCCCAGCCCTCCTTACAATTTCAGTTTGAGATATGACCCTCAAGCCAAAAAGTTTGCCCACTCCTGCCCTAGTGGGACCAGGAGATACCTGCCCTGGAGCAGGGGGACCCATTGCTGCAGGGGTTTTTCACGTGCTTCTGAAGCACCTGGCACTGGCTGCTGTAGAAGATGGGACACCGGGTTAGAGGGAATGCTGGTCTGTTCCAGCATGGTGGGAGGTGGGTCAGGGGACTAGAGGGGCCTGTTGGTCTGATCTGGAGCCACTGGAGTCATTGTATGCTATGAGGCTAGCGGGGCTCATTGGTTTGATCTAGGGTAGGGAGGAGACTGGGCTGGATGGGCCTATTGGCCTGATTGGAGGTTGGGAGGCAGAGAGGAAAGATGATCCAGTGGTGGGGAGACAGGTTCAGTTCCCAGCTCCAGGGCAAGAGCACACCTGATTGAGCCATCCATCCCACTCCCTCTGGTGCCCCCTAGCAACATGCTAGGGTCTGCATTGACTGAGATGAAGTTCCCAGCCCTGTGGGTTTGTCCTGTCACTCTCCCCATCAAAGCAACGACTGAGCTTAGCCGGTGGGAGCCGCTGTCTCGCACCACTTTGTTCTGTTGCGCCAATCCCCTCTGTGCCAAGCGCTAAGATCTGCCGAGATCACAGCTAGGGTTGTTATGGCCAGAGGCACAGAACGGAGAGCATGGAGCTGGGGGTGGAGTGAGAAAGAGCCATAATCTGGGCAGAGAATGAGTGGAGCTGAGAGCCACAGCCATGGGAAACGCAGCGTTGGATGCGGGCAGCACCCTGCCATCCCTGCAGAAACACAGTCATGCATTGAAATGGCTTTATGCCCTCTTTAAATGGAATGGAAGGTACAACATGGACTGGTGGGGGCAGTTCTTAACACTCTCTTTCACCCCCCCTCCCAGGATCCATGCCAGTGATTGCTCTTGGCCCCCTCCCCTCCACATCACCCAGACCCTAGTGGGGCATGGCATTTCTACCATCTCCTCCCCAGCAGAGAGCAAAGGGGGATTTGTGTGCCTGGAAATGGAGGAAGCCCCTGGTACTGCCCCAGGCCTGGTTCATTAGTGCTGATCTTTATTGTCCGGGGAGTGCTTGGATCCTTCCTTGTGTGTTTATCTCTGGGTCAGAGATGAATCAGCCTCCTCCATTGTGTGTGATTTTGCAAAGCCAGGACCATAGCAGGGAGATCTGCCCCATGCACATGCGCACACAGGGCCCCACCCCTGCCAGTGTGCCTCTCCACGCTGCACAGAGACTAGCAGATCTGTTCCATTCAGTCTCTGCCAGCCAGGGGGCCAGTTCAAGGCATTCTGCAATGTGCCAGACTCATGGGTTTTGGGTAGAAGATGTTGGTTGCACATGTACATGTAGCCCTCCTGGACAGAGGCTGTAGGTAGTTCAGGTGGGGGGTGTTTTCACACTGGACTCTGAGCTGACTCAGCTGGTGATGGGAGCAGGGCTGGATTCAGGGAGCCCCAGGGACTCAGGCCACCCACTTTCATAGCTCTGCTCCAGGCCTTGGGGTCCCACCCACCCCCTTTGTGGTGGCTAGCTTGGGGGCAGCTCAGCCAGTATGGGGGCAGGGCAGGGGCTGTGGCTGAGAGGGGGACACGGCCCTGCAATGCTGGGGGGCGGGGGGGCCTGCAGTCCAGCAGTGCTGTGTGAGATGAGGCAGGGTACAGGGCCTGGCCAGTCTCTGGAGGTGCCCTCAGGCCAGAAGCCACAGCAGTCCTGCCCCGTTCCTCAGCGGAAGCAGGTCAAGCAGACCTATGATGGCTTGGCTGGGGCCAGATTGTGGCAGGGCTGCAAGACCCCCATTTAGACCAGGGTCCAGGGCTCCAACCTGTAAAGCCCCTGCCTTAATCTGGCCCTGCCTGGCTTCTGTTCCTCAAAGTCAGTGGGGAGCAGGATGAGTGATTGAGGAGGCGGGCACTCACAGGAGCCAATGTATCTACTGATTTGGCCCTGCTAAAATCTGTTCCAGAGCCTAGGTTTACAAAGCAAGGCTCACCTTCAATCCCCACGACTGTCCCTGTAGACTCAGGACCCTGTAACCATGTCCTATTGCCACCCATGTCACTGGCGCACAGAGCCACCAGGGCACAAAATGCAGGTGCATTCCTTGGTGCATTGACCACATACAGCTGGAGCTGCAGCAGGCACATCCGTACCCTTCAGTCCTGCTGCTGGGCTCACCCATGACTGTAACTGGCACTTTTGCATATCACAGCAGCAGCTAGGTGCTCTGTCAAGGGGTCCCCCTTGTGCCAAGAGCTGGGCAGACAGTGAGACATGCCCTGGCCCAAAGAGCTCAGTCTGAACAGACCAAGCTCAAGAGAAGCAGACCCATCAAAGGGGCAGTGGATTGCCACAATGGCAGAGCTGGGAAAGGAACCCAGGATCCTGCTCCTCAGCCAGTGCTCTGCCCACTAGGTCCTGCTGCTGCTCCATAGCCATCAAGTAAAAACCCTGAAGGGTGCCTCTGAAAAAGTGGGTTGCAGCCCACAAAAGCATATGCTGGAAGAAATTTGTTAGTCTTTAAGGTGTCACAGGACTTAAAATTATTTTTACTATATGCCGACTAATATAGCTACCCTTCTGGAACTTACCACCTGGAGGAGCTATTTCTGAAATAAAGCCATTTTCCTTTCATTCTTTGCCCATCTCTGTATCTCAGCTCTCAGTGCCCCCTGCCTGCTGATGTTACCACACCCACCTCTATAACTGCCTTGCCCTTACATGTCTATGCAATGGTCATTTACAAATGCACATTGCCTCGTTTCTGCCTGGGAGCCATGTGATAGATACACTACGCATCTCTCTGTGGAAAGTGTCCCTTGAGGTTCCCCCTCTCTTCTTGCCTTCCAGGGTCATTCTCATCTGCAAGTAGGTAGGACGCATCACATCTGTGCTGTTCGTGCATCAAGCTTGGCATGCACACACCATGCCTGGATTGCTCACAAGTGGGTGTCCCTGCATGCATGCATCCCTGTATATTGAAGGAACCTACTGTGCAGGATCACGGCCTTAACTTTCCACAGGATGCTCACCCCCTCAGGCTGAAATGGGCAGATCTCACAGGGCCCTGCTGCCATGGACCCTCGGGGCTGATGAGCCCTAGCCAGCTCAACTTACTCATGAAGCAGCCTGGAGGTTACAGCTGTGATCAGGTCCCCACCCAGACTCAAAGTGAGACACTCCATGCCCAGATCCAAAGGGGCAGCCATGTTAGTCTAGTAAAGAAAAGGCAAGAAGTCTTGTGGCACTTAAAGGCTAACAGATTTATTGCATGAGCTTTTGTGGGAGAAAATCCCACTTTGTGAGACACTTTGAAGAGGGGAAATTTACCGACTGGGATGAAAATAAATGCAGGGGAGTGTAAGACATGGGATCAGGTCATACTGCAACAGCAAATCAGAGCATTTGTAAGTGACTATGGATTCTTTTTGCATTATAACAGGTAATTTGCTATCACCCTTCATTTGCTGTTTCCTATAGTTTGAAACCTTACAAATGCTCCGATCTGCTGTTGCAGTATGACTCAATCCCATGTCCTACACTCCCCTGCATTTATTTTCATCCCATTCGGTAAGTTCCCCCTCTTCAAAGCATCTGACGAAGTGGGATATTCTCCCACGAAAGCTCATGAGATAAATAAATCTGTTAAGTCTTTAAGTGCCACACGACTCCTTGCTTTTTTTCCCCCATGCCCAGAGGGGACACTCTGACCAGGCGAGGGTAGGAAGGGAGTTAGAGACCTGGGGAGGAGAACCTGGCTCCCACCCTACAGCTGGGCTGGGAGCTGGGACCCGGGAGCCCACCAACATTTTCCAGCCCTGATTTCAGCTGCAGATTCATGCGGCGGCGGCTGCGCCCCAATAAAGCAAGGCCCAGATTAGCGCCCCCCCAACCCCAGCCTCCTGGAGAGCCGGCTAATTGCTGCGCCTCGCCTCTTCCCGGCGCTGATCAAAGGCAGCGCGGCTGCTCCCGCGCAGCCCACTAAACCGGGGCGGGGGGGGGGCGGCACGCGGGAGCTGCTGGGCAGAGCCCGGCGCACACCTCCCTGGGGGGGGGACGGGGCAGCCCAGCCGCGCGCCCCTGCCCCAGGGGCAGCGTGCAGCGCCCCGGCCAGACCCATCCAACCAGGGAGCCCGGGGCCGCTGCGGGAGACAGGCTGAGCCCTTCTCCCCACACCAGGCGTCGGAAAGTGGCGGGGAGGAGGCAGGGAGTGTAGTGCAGACGCTGCTGCCCTTTCTGGGAACAATGGGCTGGCCCACTCCCTCCCCCCTTCTCCTGCCCACAATGGGCCAGCCCATGAGTGACCTGCCTCAAGTCCTTCCCTCCCCTCGAAAGAATGGTCTAGGCCTGCCGCCTCCTCCTGCACACAATGGCTTGGCCCTCTTGCTCCGCCCTCCGCTCCTGCAGCCAGGGGCTGGGGTGCCCCCTCCTTGTCTGCTGGCCCCGGCGCGCGAGGAGCCCCTGGGCTGGAAGGTGCAGGAGGGCACAGGTGCAGTGGGCGCTGGCTGGGCAGCACAGTGGTGGGATCTGGCATTAGGAAATGCAGTGCTGGAATTGCAGGGAGAAGCCAGGAGCTGCAGTTCCTGAGTTCCCACAGCGGCTGGCCGAGGGTTTGTGTTGTTGCACCGGGACTGTACCCCTGGGCAGGAGACCTCTGGTATCAAGACAGAGCCTAATACATAGGAAAATCTTAAAATGGTTTCTAGTGTTTTGGGTCCAGCGTTTGAACCCCTGGTTCATAGGGGGCTGATGGGCTAGTGTGTTAGCTCACTCCTTTTCCATGCTGCCACTTGCCTTCAACTCAGCAGCATGGAGACAGGCTTTTCCATTAAAAAAACAACAAGCAGTTGTGTGGCACTTTAAGACTAACAGATTTATTTTTTGCATGAGGTTTCGTGGGAGATGATCCCACTTCCTCTGAGGAAGTGGGATCGTCTCCCACGAAAGGTCATGCAAAAAATAAATCTGTTAGTCTTAAAGTGCCACACAACTGCTTGTTGTTTTTTTACTGGACTAGACTAACACTGCTATTCCTTTGGAAACAGACTTTTTCATGTCAGCCTGGACTGTTTCACACTCAGCCACCCGTGCAAAACAGCCCATCCCCTGCCAAGGCAACTCAACACACAGGCTGGTACCCAGGGATTGGGTGATACGCTTTCTGCTCTCCTTGTCACCTGGGTCTGAGCCATTGCCCCAGCCAGCTTGGTATCACACTTCCTCTCTGCCACCTTTGGTCAGACACATGGGCCGTGTCAGCTCAGCATCCCGTTACACCCTATCATACCAATAGTTTAGCAGGGTTTCTGCTCAACAAGGCCTATGGGTCCTTCCAGCCCAGCATGTGGGCCTAGGGAGTGAGGTGGCAGCTTCCATTTCTGATCTGTCTGGGGGTGGGAGGTTGGATTGTCTGTCAACCACTGGAGGCTTTGGCTTTGGCGTGGGTGGCTGCAGAGAGAAGCTCCTTCCCTGTTATTTACTGCTGCCTTTCAAGCTGTAATGCAGCCCCCCAACTCTGTTTTCCCCAGCTAACAAAGAATGCAGCTTTTAATGATGATATCAGGCTAATGTATGTGACTCTGAACTAGATGAGCTATAGGGATCTCTCACCCAGGGTGGAGATGCAGCTGTCTCTGGTGTGCCATAATGGGGGCCTGTTTATATAGGGATCTCTGTCCCAGTGGGGTGATGCAGCAGTTCTGAGGTGGGGCATGGGAGTTGGTTATGCAGGGCTCCCTTGCCCACCAGTGAGTTGCAGCCACCTCTGGGGTGGGTTGCAGGACTGTTTATACAAGGATATCTCATCCAGTGCTGATACAATTCCCTATTGCAAACATCTACTACTGCCTGGAGCACAGGACCCCCCTAGTGCTATGTTGAGGTTAGCACTGACCTTAAGGAGAGAGCGCCCCTTACTAAGCCCCCACCCCACTCCTTACAGCACAGTGCCCCCTAGCAGGTCAGGTGCAACCTCTGCTAAGTGCACAGCAACACTCAACCAGCACAAAATAGGCCAGGAGTGTGTGTGGAAGAAGAGAAAGAGTGTTCTACAGCAGAATACTCTCATGGCATTGTGGAAATCTATGACATGACCCTAGCATGACAAATCACAGGGCAATGAAAAGAATTAAAATCTCAGAAGGAGAGGAGGCTGGAAGGATCAGGGAGTTTAACTCAGCAAGGAGCTGAAGAAGAGAAGGGATGTAGTAGAGGGATCTAAAAGGATGGACAGGACATAGAAAGACAACTGGGATCTGTTTATCTTCACCCACCATTCAGGAACCCCCAGTGAAATTCCTGACAACGTATGTCAAGTGACACCATTTGTGACTCCTATGTCAAGTGATTCCAGTTGCATCATTAACCTGTGGGACTCCTTGACACATGATGCCACCTGCACAAAGAGCTAAATAGTTATGGGTCCCAAGCCCTGCCTCTGGGACTGTCACTCCCCACAAAATATCATCCACCAACCAAGAATGGCACCTAGTCCGTTACCTCCACCACCAATAGCAAAGACTGTCCCCTACAGTTATCCCCCACTCCAAGTTTTATCCATTTTTCCTCTTCATTCCATAGTCCCTAATTCCCCCCCGCCATTCTCCTTCCATACCCAGTGCCTTTTGCATTTACTGGGTACCTGGAGTCAGATCCCATGGAGCCCTGTGTTTGACTAAGTCAGCCACTGTGATCTTTTGTGAGATCTTTTGTGAACTTCTGTCATAAACTCACTCAGTGCTTCCCCCCTTGAGGCCCCAGTTCAGGTGACTGCTCAGAGGCCCAGCTTTGTGGGTTGGAGGGCTCTGGCTAAGCAGAGTTTTGCTTACAAGGCACGCCCTACTGGGGGTACTGACAACATACAGGTCCATTTAACCCCCACCGCAGTCTTGTGTAGCAGAGGCTACCCTCATACCAACCCCCCCACCTTGGGCAGTTTAGACCTGGCAGTTTGCAACACTGCAGGGTGGTAATTCAACCTCACATACTTCCCTGCAGAGTGGTCAGGTTATCTCTGCTATACTGCAGATGAAGGAGTCACTGAGTGAGTGACTTGCTGGCGAGGGAACATAGAGATGGTGATGGCTGAGTTCAGAATAAAACTCAGGAGTCCCAACACCTAGCCCGCCAATCTAGCTGCTAGTCACCACTCCCCTCCTAGATCCAGGAAAAGAACCCAGGAATCCTGACTCTCAAACCACTCACTTCTAGTTGCTGTGTGACTCTTTCCCCTTCTATGTTAGCTCCTGCCCTGTAAGTGAAGAATGCAGTGTGGTGCGTAAGCCATAGAGTTCAGGAAAATTCTTATGCAGCCCCCTCCTATCTCAATGTATGTGCTGCATGTGAGCCCACCTCCGGGGTGCTAATTGTCCCACCCTTTCACACAGCCAAAAAAGGCCTAGCCTTGGGATCCACAGTGCCCCTGGGCTGGGTCCTGGAAGCCAATGCCATCACTGCACCAACACAGCAGGACTGCAGGCTCTGCTATGTGTGGTGACTGGGAGAAGGGCATCACTGCCCTCACCTGGGAGGAATCAGAGTCATGGCTCTGTGTGCCATAGCCCCTGCACAGTTAATAGTGAGTCTCTTTTAGCTTAGATGGAAGGGTGGCTGAGAGGCAGGAGGCCTGGGGATGCCAATCAAGCTGCTTCTAGGAAGATTGGTGCAGCTAGGGAGTGCGTGGCTTTGGCACAATCTTGTTGAGAACCTGATGAGGAAATTGGGAACCAGCTGCTGGAAATGGGACATATTGGGAATGGTCTACCAAGCCAGAGCCCTCATCCACATAGGGCTCCTAGATTCTCTCCTTAGCTGTGGAGTGTGGCCTCATAGTTAAAGCAAATGGGCTTGGCTGCTAGGGTTCCTGGGTTCTATCCCTGCTGGCTTCTGGAGTGCTGGGCATCCATCCCTTACTGGATTTCTTTCCAGCTCTAACAGAGACAGGGCCCAGATGGCTGGTGAAACAGCAACTGAAAATAGTTTATGAATGTGTTTTTTAAAAAAATGTATTTGCCCAACACACACACACACCAATTTACAACCAGTGTAAAGGACCAAAATAATGGGCAGTATTATCCTTGTCTTTTCAACATCAACTTTGGTTACCAGATGCTTAAAAAAAGGGGTGGGGGGAGCGGGAGGGGGAATGAAAAATGCAGACAGACAGAGTTGAAAAATGTGTCTAGGTGGAGGGAGGGCAAGATTTTAAAATATACACAACAAGAAAGAAAAATAAATCTAGAAAGAAAGAGAGAAAGACAGACAGAAATCTAGATGGAGAAAATTAATGCGTGTAGAAAGAAAATGAATAAAGAAGAAAGGTAGATACATGAATATAGAAAAAAAGGAAAAGAATCTAGATAGCTGAAAAGAAGGAAGTTAATATAGAAAGAAAAAATCTAGATAGAACAGAAGTAAAAAAGTAAATGTGTCTAGGCAGAAAGCCTGTAGAGGAATTTAGAAGGAAACAGAAAATACAGCTAGACAAAAAAGAATATAGATAGATTCAGAAATGAATGTAGAAAGAGTATAGATAAAATCAGAAATGAATCTAGTAAAAATGAAGATAGATAAGAAAATGTGTCTAAACAGAAAGGCTGTAGATAAATTAAAAGAAAAGTGTGTATCTAGTTAGAAAGAAAAAACCAAGCAAAAACAGACACAGAGGAATCTAGAAATAGTATAGCTAGAAAGCAATGAATCTAGATGGAAAGACAGAAAGAAACAGAATTGAATCTAGAAAGACAATGGAAAAGGCAAGTGGTAGAGAAAAGAGATGTTAAAAAAAAAAGAAAAGAAAGAAAAAGTTGTTTTTTCTTCAAAAAAACATTCTTACCTAGTTTTCTTTTTTGTAATTTTTTTTCTTCATGCTAAAATCACATGGCCAATTTGTTGATGTAAGTTGATTGAATTCTGTGGTTTGCTCTCTTATTTTTAAAACAAAAAGAAAGGGAAAAATGAAATGAAAGAGAAAAGGAGGGGAATAAAAAGAAATGTGAAAAGCAATTTGCAATTAGGTTTTTTTCTTTTATTATTACTTAATTCTGCTGTTTGAAAATCTGTTTAATTTTTTTGCATTAAATGACTAATTTCTTTTTTTTAATTCTTTTTCTTTAAATTTATGATTTCTCTAGATTTTGCTGTAAAAAAGCTACAGTTTAAAACAAAAACAGTCGTAAACATTCGTTTAAAAAGCAGCCAGAGATTGGGGAACGAGTCTAGTTTTAAATTCAGTTGATCAGTTTGATTCAGTTTCTTGTGTCCAAATGTGGCAGATTTTCCTCCGGTTCGTATTAACCCATCTCTCCTTTTCTGTTTCTCTTCCCCCTTTATTTCTCTCTGTTCTAGGAGGTGAATTAGTATTGCCCATTATTACCGAAGATTCCTTAGACACCCCACCAATTGCCACCCGGTCTCCATTCATACCCCCGCCACCTACTTTTGGCCCCTTCCTAACTATAATAGAGACCACCAGAGACACCCTAGCCCCTTCAACCAATCAAAAACCCCCATGCTTAGCCGACCAAGAGGACAGCGATTGTGAAGAGGGCATTGAGGCCTCCGGTTACGCCTCGGGTGAGGTCTTCGACTCCAGCTTGCCCCCTACCGATGATGAAGATTTTTACACCACATTCCCCTTGGTCACAGATAGGACCCTGCTGGCCAGGCCAGATGGAGCATCTAAAAAGTCCCAAGGCTTCAGGCCCAACATTAGGACAGGCGTGCTGGCTTCATCCTCAATTCCCGAGCTCCTGACCTCCACCGCTTCTCCCGACTTGGTCCGTAACATCCCTGCCGGCAAAATGAACAATCGCGAGGCCCCCAGACCCCACCCAGACCAGCACCCCCCTCTGCCCACCTCTTTTGAACTTGACAACCGTAACAGGCATAAGTACCCTGGTATAACATCTTCCCCCAATTTCCACAATCTGCCCACAGCTAATCCCACTGGCTCAGGGGAGAGGGGTCCCCCAGGGGCCGTTGAAGTGATCCGCGAATCTAGCAGCACCACGGGGATGGTGGTAGGCATTGTGGCAGCCGCCGCCCTGTGCATCCTCATCCTCCTCTATGCCATGTACAAGTACCGAAACCGGGACGAAGGCTCTTACCAGGTGGATCAGAGCCGGAACTACATCAGCAACTCGGCACAGAGCAATGGCACGGTGGTGAAGGAGAAACCCACCTCTGCCACCAAAACCCCCAGCAAGAGCAAGAAGAACAAGGACAAGGAGTATTATGTGTGAGTCTCTGCCCCCCCTTCAGCCCTGCCTCCCTCCTGTCCATCTGGTGGCAAGCACGAGAGAGAGACGGCTCAAATCATGCCAACCTTTGGATACAAGAGACCGACGAAACCTCCCAGCCTTTCTTTCTCTTCCCTCTGCTTCCCAGAGGCAGTCAGTGGATCCTTCCCCCCACCCCCATCCCACTCTGATTTCAAGTCGTTCATTTCCCCTTTTTGAATTTTTCAATTCATCCCCCAAAATTAATAATGAATGCCCCAAAACCAAAAGCACGCTTGCTTTCCACACCATGCCCTGGATTTCTGCAGATCTTGCTGGTTTGTTTCATTTGTTTTCCTTTTAACAAACAAAGCGGGGGAAAGAGCAGGTCGGGGGGATCAAATCACACGCCATTGTTAGGCGTTGGCACCAGAAATAAGCGACTGCGCAGAGAGAGAACAGAAAACAAGAATCCGAGAATGGAGAGATGGATTGAGGAAGGCTCCGGAGCTCCCTAGATAAAGCTGAGCCAGGATCTTCCCTTCAAGAGATATATATATATAGATTTATATATATATACACACACACACACACACACACACACATACATGTGACAGCTGATTCCCCCCTCTGTTGTGCCAGGAGGTTAGAGGCTTCCTCTTCTGGATGAAACTTTGAGTACATCTCCTTACCCCTTTTAGATTCCTCTCCCATGCCTTGTTTGGAAACAGGAATCCAACTGGGATACAAAAGATTTGATTTTTCTCTCGTATCCATCAGCAAGATTCCGAAGCAGAGCAGGATACAGCTGGATCCAGAAAACTTGGCTGGGCAAAGATTTTGGGGGTGAAAAATCAATCTCTCTCGGAATTACTATTAAAACAAAATAAAAGGGGGGGTTTCTTTAATTCTAACTGATTTTTTTCTCTCTCTCTTTGTTAATGTCAGAGTCTTGGAAATGTGTGGAGTAAACTGAAATGAAACAAACAAAATCACGAACTCTCGGGAAAATAAAAATGAATCCATTAATAACGATGATGGTAAATAAAGCAGTTAACATGGATCTTGTCCAGCTATGGAACTGATCAGCCATTTGGCTCTCTGCTCTGTAGTAACAAAAGGGGGGGGGGTCGGGTTTGAGGCGGGATGGTGTTGCATTTTGTTAAAGCAACACCTGTGGGAGCTAAGACTGGTTTAGGGGACCAGTTTGTGATGGGCGGGGGAGGTGGGAAATATATATGCTGTTACTGTTTTGTTTTCTAGGGGATTGACTACATCATTTCTTTCCCCCATGCCTCCCTTGGTCCCCCTCCTCCCTTTTCTCCATATCAAGGTGCTATTGTGGTCACCCTTTAAGTGTCTTCTGAGAGCATCTCGCTACATTTTACTGTTCTTCAAGGTATCCAGAATGGGGCTTAAGCAGCTGGTGATGGGAATTTGCAAATGGAAGGGGTGTGCGGGGAGGCAGGCAGCACTGGACTGTTTCCTTCACCTCAGCTGTCATCTCCCCGACATTCTCCCTCTCCAGGGGACTTGGAAAGGCTTTTCAAATGACTATATATAAAGAGAGATCTATCTATATAAAATATATATGTATAAATATATATATTATATAAAGTATATGTGTGGACAGTGTAACAGAAGAATCAAAGGAGGTTTGCGAGGACGTTTTAAAAGGAGCCAGAGACAAAATATCTCTCCCTGCTGAGGCGTGGGGCATTAGGGGTAGGAGCCCTGGGCCCAGCCACAGGAGACCAAGTGCCATCTTGGATCTGATTCTGCAAGTCTCCTAGCCTGTGAATGGGCCAGTCAGGTCAGGGCCTTTTGCTGTCCAGGGCTTTCCCCTTGGACTCAGCTCCAACCTTCCCACTTGTTCTACACAGCAATGCCTTTGTTACTTATCTAGCTCATCATGGGCATTATCTGGCCTAAACCCGTAGGGAGCAAATCATAGAGCAGAAGGGAGACGTGGCAGGATTTTGCCCAAAGGTTCCTGCACCTAGCTCATGACTTGTGACCTAACAAAACCACATCTGGCATGATATAAAACCCTCAAGGGAGGATGAATCCTCCCCAGCCCCAGTGAACAGCTCTGAAATTTCATTCCTCATCTTCATTAAAAACATGCATCTTATTGGAGCCCACTTCCAGGCATTGGCTCGTTTTGTGCTCAAGGTATCTGCTAGATCTAGCATCAAATCCCCTTTCTCTGTGGTCATATCATTAAATGAAACTAAAGGAGCTGTGCTGAATTGGGTTGGAGATCTCCAACCCAAACAGAATCCAGTCCATTGCTGGGGGGGGGCACAGTTTGGATTGGAATTATTTCTCTCAAAGTGATAAGATGCAGTTAAGACAGGCACTTCAATTTCTCAGTCCTCTCAAGGTTCTTGTGAACTCCCCTCTCCTGAGATGCTAAAATGCCAAAAGGGGCTAACAGAGAGATGGAAAGTGAACTAGGCATTTGGCACTGTAAGCTGGGAACTGCAATTATCTAATACTAATCTTCAAGCTTTGAGGTAGTTTTAAAGAAAAGATCATTTTTTGTAAAGTTCTTGGCCTATTTTGGCTTCTAAACATTTTGAAAATGAAATTGAGGCTCCAAAATCACATAGGGACTTTGGAGAATTTCGGCCAGGGTGACATTTGGTGAGCATCTCTCAGCAGCTTGGACTGGTGCATGAGCTGATGTTTTGTATTTTTCTCTCCCCCCCCCCGGTCAAAGTTTTTTAAAAAACGCAGATTATTATTGCTGTTTCATTCCAAACTTCACCACTGAATTTAACTGTCTGCTGGGTGAAGGGGAGAGGGTTTGGCTGCCTGTCTAGGAGTGTAATGAACATTATCAAATGTAAATTAATTTGTACATTATTAATATTTTATTTTTGTTTGGGGGAGGGGCTTGGGCAGAGAAATGAAGGTTGCAACCACTATTTTAAACATTCAACACTCTGATAAAGAGCCTCTTTTTAAAATAGAGAGAGAGATTGGTTTATTTTAACAGTATAATTCCCAGTCTTTTCCTTTAAGGCATTCCAGTAAGGGAGGAAATAAATTTTTAATTCATTTTTTTTGTATGTGTCTTTTGTTTTTTGGGGGTTTAGATTTAATTTGGTTTGGTTTGGGGGTTTTTGGTTGGTTGGTTGCTTGGTTGGTTTTTAGGGTTTTTTTGGTTGGTTGGTTGTTTTCTAAAGAACAGAAACCTCTTCCTGATTGTTTTTGGGAAAATACTCTGTGATTCTGCATATTTACCCTGTAAACTTCCTGTACTCTTCAATGTTACTGTAAAGTGTTACCAATTATGAAGTCAAAAAAAACTTTCAACCCATGTACATTATCGCAAAGGGGAATACAACTGATTCTATACTTCGTACAACTCTGGAGTTCTAGTCCTCATTTTTGTGTGGGCAAAATAGTCCGAGAGATGGTTACGGGACTGAACTGTGCGTGGGAAATGAGGGTCTGTTTTTCAGTCACTCTGGTTCTTGTCTCTTGGGGTTATATTTAAGCAGCTTTTGACAGAGATTGGGGCCCTGTCAGGGAGAGATCTGGGCCATTCAGGGATTTCACTAACATGCTCCCTATGCCCCCCCAAATTTCCCAGCACCTTCCCAATTGTCAGCTAGTAACAGTGTTATGCCAATTTAGTGAGCACCCCAATGCCCACTACACCCCCCATTTCAAGTCCCAGGGTGAATACCAGGGCCATTGTTGTGCCAGGCATTGCACAAGTCCCTCCCCTCCAACGCAAACACACCATGGAGTGAGGTTGTGGCTCCCTTATGCCAGGTGCTGCACAGAAACTCCCCACCCCCTGCCCCAACCACAATCTGTGTTCCAGTTGTGTTGGGTGCTGCACAAAGACCAAGGTCCAAGTCTACCTGGTGCTGTATGGACCCTAACTGAGACCAGGTCCAACAGTGCTGGTGGGCACTGCACAGACACACAATGAGAGTCCCTGCTCCAAAGAGCGCAGCCTAACCAGACAAAGGACAGGAGGGGAAACAGAGGTATCAAGAGTTGGAGGGATGTGCTTAAGGTAAGTGATAGAGTGCACTAACAGTGCCCACCTGCTAGAACTCATGCTTGGTTAATTCATGCAGTTAGATTTCACAAAGCCCCCAGCTCCCTCCAGGCCCTGAGATGAGCAATTTGCATCCCCAAGAAAGCTGAGGGCTGGGCCAGGAGCTGAGCTCTGGAAATCCTCAGGCCTGCTCTTCCGTTTTGAACTCATTGGAAAAATTCAACCCCTTCAGCTTTGAATCAGCACAGCTCTGTAGCAGCTGCTTCTCTTGACCCACGCAGTGAGCCATGTCTGGGCCAGTGGGAGGGCCCATGGGATTGGTGCAAAGTGCATCCCAATGTGCTTAGATGGATCAGGGCTCTGGTGAGCATGGAAAGCATGTGGGTGCTGCCATTCTCCCGGTGCCATGCTGCGAATGGTTCACAAAGGTGGAAAGAGGTGGTGCCTGGGGCTCAGCTGCAATTTCAGACATGAAGGGGCCATCAGGGTCATCCAGACAGACCTGCAGCAGTTCCTGTGTGGAATGTGGTAAGTTATAGTGGATTTGGGGGCTTGATCTCTGAGGTCCAGACTCAGCACTTAAGCCCTTAGATCCACCTCCACAGTCCTGGTCCAGAATGGGCAGAAAGATCTTGGAATGCCATGCTTTACAATGCAGCAGGAGGCCAGGATGGGTCAGAGAATGTGTGTCTTTTCTGCTCTCAGACCAGGTAAAGGGGAGAGGAGGCAAAGGGGAAAATTGTCCAGGGGCCCAACTGAAGACAGGGAACAGAGGTGGTTGAATCATTGTCCCCTCATTTTTAATGCACCTTTTCAGGCTGCTTCTTAGCTCTGCCTGCCCATGTGGGTCCAGACTCCCCATTCAGTGCATCTCAGCATCACTCCTTTGGACCCAGCACAGCCCCTGCGGGGGGCTTTGGACCCCATTCCACAGGTTTGGGGTACAGAGGAGAGCAGAGACTGTATCCCTGTCCCACCAAAGGCCAGAGGCAGGGCTCGTGGGGGAAGAAGGACCTGACTAAACCCTCAGAGCTGTGGCCCAAGTCCTTCTGGGTTGGTGGAGCTGGGCTGGGCATCACTCCCGCACAGAGCAGGGCTGGAGCAGTTTGGGATGGGCTGTAGCTGCTCTTGGTTGTCCTTTCATGGGGCACAGTCATGGGAACAGGGCTGTCTGGGGAGCTGAACTGCTGGCTTGAGTGGCCATGGCTCACTGACATGGCTCACATGGTGCCCCCTTGCTTGAGGATTGCCTTGGGGCTTGGAGGGCAAATTCTCCTCTTGGCACAGCAGAAACAGAGAGCTGAGCAGGCTCTTAGGGGCAGGTGCATGAAGGATGTAGGAGACCCTGAGTGAAGAGAATGAGGAGGGGAGCTCTTGCTTGTGCCCCAGCATCTCTTCCCCACCCAGGCGTGGGGAGAAGGTCCACACAGAGAAGAGATGGCTATACGAGACTGTGAATTGGGCCTGAGGAAAGAGGGAATCCTGTGACAGAGGTGGAAAGAAGACTGGGTGGGGATACAGCCATGCCCTGGAGAGGGATGGCCAAGCCTGTTTGTGGCTGGAGGAGACTGGGATGAATGGAAATGGGGATAGCTTCTTTAGCTTCAGGGGAGGTATTCCCAGTCTGTGTTGGTGTATGGAGGAGGCTGGATGGGGAAGGCTTTGAATCAGTCAGTGCAGAGAGGAGAATGGAGAGGACTGGACACAGGTCCGTCCGCCTGCCTGTGTCAGTGGCTGACAGAACGGAGACAGCAGTGTCTTCTCTTGCCATTGGAGGGCATGTGGTGCCTGGGATTGAAGGGTTGCTGAGCTCCACTGGCAATAGGGAAAATGGCTCTGTGGCTGTTTCCAGAGTAGAATGTGGTCATGGGGGCAGAGCGCTCTTGTGGATGCATCCTCAAGTTGGCCAAGCCAGCCTGGTGAGGGGGCAGTCCAGGCCCAGGGAGTGCTGCACAGACACTGGTTTGGTGCTGGGATACCTGGGGGCATGGCCCAGGGGTCTTAGGCCATGTGAGCTGGAGCCATGCTAGGGCTTCGGGCCCAAGAGTTTGGGGTGACCTTGGCTGCCCCCCTGTGGCAGCATCCCTCGCCTGCCAGCACATCCCCCCAAGGCCTGTCCGGGCCTGGCCGATCCTGCTGGTGCCAAGGCCTGGCTCCCACCTGGTTCCTGCTCACAGCTGTGCTGTTAATGCAGGACACAGCCAGCACCTGCCAACAATGTTCCCTCTAATTTCTCATAGGCTGTGTGTGCAAAAAGATTCTTTTGTGCAAATTTTCAGAACCAGTGTGCAAATTTGTGCACCCTCCAGTGAGTGTGGTCAAACTTGTGAGCGCAACAAAGCAAGTGTGTATGATGCAAATAATATCTAAATTTTATTTTGATATGGTGATGGAAATGATTTTATAAATTACAAAACCTTATTTGAAACATGCTACTTGAAACCACTTTCTTAAAGTGGTATAAAAATATTAGCACTGTTTAATTTTTGTGTGCAGGCTTTATTTTGTTGTGTGCACAGGTTTCATGACCTGTGTGCGCGTGCACACGCGCACAGCTTAGAAGGAACATAGCCTGGCAGTGCTGGGGGTAGAGATTGCAGAGGCAGCAGCAGCCTTCAGAGTCTTTGGATTTTTTTCCATGAAGCACATTCAATAAATCAATTTGTTAGTCTTTAAGTGCCACAGGACTCCTTGCTTGTTTTACTTCTCCAAGGAGGCCTCCTCAACCCTGATTTTGCTGCTTTCACTCCAAGACACTAGCTGGTGGGAGCAACAGAGGCATCCTCAGTTGGGCATGCAGTGTGGACGATTAGCACAGAGCTGGCTGCTATCTGTCCATGAAGGTTTGGCTCTACAGGGCATGAGGGTAGCAACAGGGCCAAATTTGGATACATTGGAGCCAGGAGCCAGGGGGCTACAGCATGGCTCATGGCTCATGTTGTGTCCCAGTGCCCCCCCCCCAATCACAACAGAGACCAAGCCTGAGTGGGTGAACTGGGGACTTGCCCAGCTTTGCCCCACTTCCAGCAGCTTGTGTCCTCTCCCAGGGCTGGAGGGGGCTGCATCAAGGTGGGCCTGGCTGGAACAGAGGCTGATCATTTGCTGGGCAAGATGCTGGGCCCAGGAGTGGCTGCAGGGATGGATGGTGCAGACCCCAAGAAGCATCCCTAGGTGTGCCCCAGACACAGAGTGATGGCCCAGGAGCTCTCAGTGAGGGAGTTTCCATCCCGCTCCGCGCCATTCTGCCGCCAAGTGCGCCAGCCTCCATATTAAATTCATTAACAAATTTGCTGTAATTATTTGTGTGCGCCAGAGAAAATTGCACTGGCGGCTTATTAGATCCAGGCTGATTACGGAGAACGGCGTTCCCAGCACGAGGCCTCCCCCAGCCAGCTCCGGGAAGGATGTCTGCCTCCATTTCAGCAAGATGGGGCAACAGGGAGGGGCTCCCCAGTCCCTTTTTGCTGTGCTGTGTTGTGTGTGTGTGTCCCCAGCAGAGCGAGGGATGGGTGGGAGGAGTAGTGTGCAGCTGGGAGCTTATAGGATGGGGTGGGGGAGCCTTGGGATCATTTGTGGCTGAGACATGGAGCAATCTCCCAAGGTCATGCAATGGAGAGAGCTGAGAATGCGACCCAGGAGTCCTGCCAGACCCACTGCCACTCTACCTGCAGGACCTTATTTCCATCCCAGAGGCAAGAATCTTGAGAGCATGGTCTCCCATGTGTAGACTAGGGAGGCAGGCTAGGAGGAGAGAGGATCCTGGAACTGAAGGAGGCCCCAGAGTGGGGAGCACAGGCTGGAAGTGGGGCAGGGGGCAGAGAGAAATCCCAGCTTGGACAGGTAGGTGGCATGAGGAGCACAGTGTGGGGCCAGTGTGTGTGTGTGTGTTGAGGGGAGCAATGGGGGGGGGCTCCATGAAATGGTGACCCCCCACAATGTACCAATGTGTCCCATTCACAACCCATCTCTGAGGATGCCCCTTCTTTACCTCGCCAGGGTGAAACCCATCCCCCCAGCCTGATCACAGACCCGTTCCCCTCTTTTCAGTCTCACTTCTAAGAACAATTGACAAGAATTCCAACTTCAAAGCCACCCAGGAATCCAGCTCTGGCAGCCAAAATCACAGATATTGGGCTTTTCAAACCCCCACCCCCAGCTTTTCATGATTAGTTTTTCCCTCGCTACCTTTCCGTTCCTTTATGGTTTCTTCTTTCGCTTTTATTCCTAATGGGCCTCATTTGATTGTTTTCAACAGCCTTAATCCTCCCTCCCCCCAGAATAATTTAAATTACAGCAAACGTCTGACACATTAATGAAGTGACTGTGTGGCCTGGGGCCAATTTCCAGCCCCTCAGCCAGTAGGGTTTTGCTTATTCCCCAATTTATTTATTTATTTACCCCACCCCCACCCCCAATTTATATCAGCTGAGAATTTTAATAACTCCGGCCCATGAAGGATTAGTTGGATCTATGCTGAACAGGATGTGGCCCGAGGACAGGGGGGCCTGACTGGGTGAGTCTGGAGGAGCAGGGATTGGGAGAGTCTTTCTTCTCTAGGGCAGAGGTCTCAAATTCAGATCACCAAGAGGGCTGCATGAGGACTAGCACAGGGCTGTATGGGGACTAGTTTGTTAGCCTGAGAACCACACCTCTGAAACCTTTTCATACAACAATATTGCAAATATTGGTAGTGATGATGTCAATGCGGGCCACAGGAAATAGCTTTAGGGGTTGCATGCGGCCCATGGGCCATGTGTTTGAGGCCGCTGCTGTAAGGGGTGCTAGCTCTGATTTGGTACCAGAATCTCTCAGCTGTATGGCTGAGGGCCTTGACTGCCCCCACCACCAGGTGTACTCCTGAGTTCTCACCTAGCCCTGGGAGGGATGTAGGGGTGAGTGGTTAGCTCAGGGGAGGCTTAGAGCCAGATTGCCTGGTTTCTATCCCAGCTTTGCCCCTGACCAGGGTCAAGCCCAGGTCCTGGCTGTGCTTTTCTTGTCCCTCCTCCCTTTTGTCTATTTAGGCTGTGAGTTCCTCAAGGCAGCAACCATTTCTCACTGCGTCTGGCCAGTGCCTAGTCTTAGCTGGGTCTTGGCAGTGCCCAGCATAGCAGGGCCTCTGATCTCAGGCCACTACTAAACCCCACCTGTATGGAGGTTTATGGGGGATACTGGGGGAGTCTCCCACCCTGGGTCTATGTTGCTCCATAGTGTCTACATCATATTGAGGCACAAGAGTTAGACCAGAAAAGAAGTTTTTCACTCAGGTCACAGAGACCTCGGGTTTGATTCCCTCTGGGGGAAGCTACACCATGTACCCAGGGACACTGACCAGTTTTGGCGCCTGGCCTTCGGCTTGTAGCTGCCTGGCTGGTGGGAGTATCTTGCTCACAAACTCTGGGTCTTGCTGGTCACCAGGCTGGGGGGGCTGGGGAGGGATTTTCCGCAGCTCAGGTCAGGACCTTTCGGCTTCCTCTGAAGCATGGAGCTGCTTGTGGGGAGCAGCTAGCGCATCTCACTTCAGCAGTTCCC
This sequence comes from Podocnemis expansa, assembly GCA_007922195.1. NCBI lineage: Eukaryota > Metazoa > Chordata > Testudines > Podocnemididae > Podocnemis > Podocnemis expansa. Next base: position 31,668,671 of record ML681973.1, on the reverse strand, counting down.
TGCCATTGCAGGGGCCTCAGGCAAGGGGTCTCTGCCTGGGGCTCATCCTGGCTGGTGTCTGAGGGCTGACGTGCTTTAGGCTGACTGAAGTCCCTGGTTTCGGAGGGAAATGGCCTTGCCTCAGCAACTGCAGGCGTTCAGACTGGATCTGGTGGACCCACCTGGCTTTAATGCTACATAACTTCAAAATGGGACTTAGGCCCTGTACCCCGACTCAGGCCCCATGATGTTGAGGCCTTAGCCTGGCAGGGGTGGGGGTGTCAAAGGCAGAGGGGGAGGGGTGGTGCCTGTTAATTGGGATCATGTGATCAATTAAACCTTGGAGAGCAGAGTTTGAAAAGCCACCTTCTCTCTGTGTTGGGTGGTGGCCTGGGTCCTGTTGTAGCAAGAAGAAAGGTTTGTGTTTGCTTATTATGTTGTTATGTGTCACTTGTACTTCCAGTGGTCCCTTTGTTACTAGGGCCTGCACAGACCCCGCCTGATGGGGTGGCCTGGGGGCTAAGGGTGGAGTGGGAGGGGGGATTTAGTGGGGGTAGCTCATGTGTTCACTGAGTCAAACCCACCAGCCCTGCCCCTTGGGAATGTGAAAAGCTAAAGTGACTTTTGACAAACCTGAAAACCCAAGTGTGGGCTGGGTGTGAAGGGCAAATGTGCTAAATCTTCACACTGATCTGAAAAGTGGCTGGTGCTTTTGCCAGGATGTTCATGGCCTGGTGCAGGGTTTGTTTCCACCCTTTTCATTTGGGGCTCAGTTTATTTCAGCCCCACTCAGGGTTTGTGAAGGTTGTGAGCTGAGCAGCATCCTGATGCTCTCCATGGGGTCTCTTGGGTGTGAGTGAAACCTCCTGAGAGAGGAGGGGGTGCAGTATGGTGGATGGAGGAGTACTGAAGTGAGATTCTGGAGACCTGGGCTGTGTTCCTGGCTCCTCCTGCTGGGTGACTCTGGGGAAGTCCAGGTCGTTCTGTGCCTCAGTTTCCCCAGTTGGAGCTCACTGGTGGGGCTGTAAGGCAATGTTCCAAGTGGCATAGCTGTAGCCATACTGGCCAGGAAAAGGCTCTGTTGCCTCTGGGAACTAGTTTTTTATGGTAGTAATTTGGGGGTCCTCTCTCCTGTGGCCAGAAGGGGCCATTAGCTCATCTGCTCTGCCCTCCAGAGGCAGCCAGCCAATGAGGGAGATGCTGCCCATGCCTGGGGTGATTGGGCAGGTGCCCTCTCTTCAAAACTGGAGTCTTGTTTGTGAGACGAATGTGTCTGGCTTTACTCCCAGCTGTCGGTCCTTATTTGCCTCTTGCAGCCATGCTAAAGAGCCCTTCAGCATCCAGGATTTTCTCTCCATGAAGGTTGTTGCCCACTGGGATCAAATCTCCTCTCAATGTGATTTGTGAGCTAACCAGCCTCTTGCTGGCAGATGTTTTCCCTTTTCTGCATCCTCACTTGGTTTGGAACGTCCTGTTTAAACCATGGTCCCTGGACCCGTTAGTGTTCCATTGTAGCCTACATTTGCAACTCACCTGCCCTGTTGCGTGCTGTCTGTAGCCTTCCCTGAAATGCTTGCCCAAAGGAGGTGGGGCAGGTGTTTGTCCTAGGAAATTTCCAAAGGGATAGCCGTGTTAGTCTAGTCCAGTAAAAAAACAACAAGCAGTTGTGTGGCACTCTTAAGAAAAAATAAATCTGTTAGTCTTAAAGTGCCACACAACTGCTTGTTGTTTTCTTTACTGTCCTAGGAAAGCCTTTCTCTTGTGCTGTATGCTGCTGCTTGGCAATGAAGTAGTTAATGAAGTTGGCATTTTCAATATCCTTTTGCTTCTGATCTCTTCCCCCCCCCACACCTTGGCAGGGATGGCGCAGCAGGCTGGGGTGCCCAGATCAGGCTCTCTGCACACTCAGGCACACGTTGCTTTGCCAGTTATGCTTGGGGTTGTTCCTCTCCCTGGGAGCTGTTGTCTCTGGCTCTCTGCAGGCTCCATCTGGTGGCCTGGACTCAGGTCACACTCTCAAGGTTTTCATCATGACCAAAACAGCTTGAGTCTCCCCTCTTGTTTTTTAATGACAGCAGGGGCTGTGCAGAGCAGTGATGAGGTCAGGTGCTGCCAAGCCCCTGACCTCAACATGCCAGGGACCTTCAGTGTTGGTCAGGGAGGTCCATGCATCATTTCCATAATGCACCAGTGAAAATACTTAGCCACTGTGATGCAAGTATATGTAGGAAGTCGTCCCACCTCTGCCTCCCCCCATAGAAACCAGCCACCTGCTGCAAGTCAGGCACGTGGTTGATGGATATTGTCAGACTGTCAGTGTCAGGTACCAAGAAATGGGATAACAAATCTGAACTGATGGCCGCCCACCTGAGCCCTGGGAGAACAGCTGGGGAATGTTGGATGTTTCGTTTAAATTACATCCTGTAGTCTAGTGGTAAGAACAGGTGGGGCTGGGAGTCAGGACTCCTGGAACTGGTCAAGGAAGGGTGTAGGGTCTACCGGATTGAGTCAGGTGGGGATTGGGAGGCAGGACTCATGAGTTCACCTCTTCTCCTCTGCCTATACCATTGATTTTTCTCCTTCTCTGCTCCTTGGGTGTGATAGGAGGATATAGTTAGATATGGCCTATATTAAGACTAAGCATCATGTGTTTTCAGATGTGCTGTCTGCAAAGACCTGCGGCTCCTGGCATAATTCCTTCACCATGGTCCTTCAGACCCTGCTTTTCAACCCCCAACACTTCCACCCTTTGAAGCCTCTGTATTGAGGACGCCATTTGAATCTGACCTGCTTTTGCTCTGTGGCTGGGGAACAACTTGCTGGGGTGGGAGAGGGGAGAGAAAATGAAACAAAATTGGAGAATTTTTTTTTCTTTTAAAAAGCGAAATTGAACTCAGCCTGTCAAAATATGTTACTCTCGTGGGGCCTCCTGGGACTGGGGGGAGGGAAGTTGTAGTGGGATTTATTATGCAGACTAACTTTATATTTATTCAGGCACTTTGCATATAATTCTCCAGGCATTAGGTATTCACAGGGAGTAACGTGCTTGTGCTTTGGCAGGCTTGCCTCTTAATGGGACCAGGCGGGGGAGAGAACAAAGAATCTTCCATCTTGAGGGGTGAGCGTGTATTTTGCGTGTTTGCTGGGAAGAGTGTATGTGCCTTCCCCATTGAGGATGGATGGATTGATACACGCGTGCGCTCATGCACTCTCTCTCACACACAATGCAGCTCTGTGTGAAGCAGCCTCCCTGCTGGCGCCCAGTGTGTGCCCATGGAAGGATGGGTAGGAAATCATTAAAATGCAAATACCCATGCTGTGATTAGTCGGTCACTCCCCCCCCCCTTTGCTGTGTGTGCTGGGCATATGGAGCAGTGCGGGAGAGAAATGGGACCCTGCAATGGAGCTGGCTGGGAAGGAAGGAGGGACCCTGTGGGGGGAGGCGTCCACTTCTCATCTCTCCTGTACAGGGAATGTGTGCACATGGGGGGGGGGTCTACCCCCTGCACCTGGGTGTGTGGCCCCACTATATCCGACCTTCTTGTTGTAGGGTCTTGTGCTGCTGGAGTAGAGAGGGCGCTCTGCCTGTGCAGACAGTGCTGGTGCTAGGGGCCACCGTGCTGCAGGGAGCAGGGTGGGAACTTGATAGGGGGCATTCTCAGCCAGTGGTGGCAGCTACACTCATTCTTAACACTAGGGGGTACTGGTCTGTAGGAGATACCCTCCTTTGGATGCAGCCCAAAAGTGGTTTCTGGGCTACTTCATAGTGGTTAAAAATCCCCCTGGGGGAGGGATGCCTGTATCAGGGCTGTAACTAGAGCAGAGCAACTGGGGCAAAACCCCAGGCGCCGAATCTTAGAGGGTGCCACAGGGCCAGCAGCCACAGCTCCACGCCCACTCTCTAAAATTCAGCACCTGGGGTGGTGGGGAGCTGGATCCATCCCCAGCCACCATTGGAAGGTGGTGGGGAGTTGGATCCGGCTCTCTTCTGCTGCTGAGGATGGATCTGGCTCCCCGCTCCTGCTGCCGGGACTGGGGCTGGATCAGGCCCAGCTCAAGGGAGGGTGCCTTTGGGGGCTCCTTGCCCCTTGTGCCAGAACAGCTAATTCCAGCCCTGGCCTATATAGAAAGATCCAAGACACTATGTACAACCCTAGAGCAATGGTTCCCAACCAATGTGCCAGGGCACACTGGTGTGCCGCAGCAACACCCAAAGTGTGCCACGAGCATCCCCGAGAGCTGGAGTTAAAGTTCCTTCCCTGCTCAGCCCAGCCACATGGGCTGTGCAGGGCTGGGAAAGGCAGGGGTTAAAGAAAGGGGGAAGGCACTGGAACATAGTCTGGGGCCCCCTATTTTTAGGCAGGCAGCCTTCTGGCCCCCCCCCCAAATAGAGGAAGACACCCAAATGTGAAGTTCCAGGGGTCCCCCTAAAAATAGCAGGAGCAGCCCGAATACAGTGTTCCAGTGGCTCCACCTCAGGCCCAGCCAGCAGAGAGGGGCGGGAAGCTGGGAGTGTGTGACTCTCCCCCTGCAGGGTGGAGCAGATTGTGTCAGGCAGCCTGCAAAGAGCCCAGGTAAGGGCTTGGGGGGGGGGCGCTGCTAGGGGTTGTGTGAAGCAGGGGTGTGTGTGTGTGTGTGTGGCAGAGGTGGGTGGGAGTGGCTGTGTAGCAGAGGGTATGTAGCTGGGGTTGTGGGGTGGCTGGTTGGTTGGTTGGGGTTGTATGTAGCTGGGGTTGGGGTGTGTGTGTGTGGGGGGGGTGTAGCTGGGGGCTGGAGGCCTAGTTCTGCCCCTGCAGTGATGGGAGGGTCCATCACAGGCAACAGGGGCTGGGGAAGGGGAGGATGGGACCCACTGGGCTGGAAGGGAGCAGCAGTGGGGTGAGGATTTGCCCTCAATGGCCGGGAGCCACTGTGGAGAAGGGGGAAGTGGGTGCTGCACCGTGCTTCCAGGCCCTACCTTCCCACTGCCCAGGTTTCCCCCTTTCCCCCCACAAAGCCACTCTTGTTCTCCCTTCCTCTCTCCTCTCTTGCTGCCCTTGTCCTCTTTTGCCACCTCTGCCCTGCTGTGCTCCCCACACTCACTCCTGCCACTGCACACAACTCCTGACCTGCTGTGTTTTACCATCTCTGCTGTTACCCCTACTACCCCACACAGGAACGTTGCTGAAACACTGTGCCATGGTTTATGAATATTCATAAGCAATTTAATGTAATTTGAATATTCATGAGTTTTTTAATTGTGGTGTGCCTCAAAAAATTTGAAGGAATCAAGGTGTGCCACAGCAAAGAAAAGGTTGGGAACCACTGCACTAGAGGTGGCTGCATCTCTGAGCTGGGTGAGGGATCCCTGTATAAACAGCCTGTGCATCCCACCACAGCGCCAGGCTAGGAGGTCCCTGTATAAAAACAATTGCCCCAGCCCAGAGACAGTGTTTTAGGGCAAAAACTTGCAAGGGTTTTACTATGCATCAGCGTCTCTCAGATCTGCTGTGCTGGATCTTTTTCTTCCTTTCCAAGATCTTTATTTAGTGGGTGGCAACTTTATTCGTCTTTATCGCTAGGGAGATGGTTACAAATGGGGCCAGTTGTTCATCCCCAGAGATTTATCAGTCCCTCACAGGAAGGCAGGGGGAGGGTGAGAGAGAGGAGAAAAGAGAAATTCATAAAACACATGAAATGGCTCATTATTTTCTGAAACAGATGGAGACGCAGTGGCCAAGTCACCCCTCACTCTGACAGCACCATGGCTGTGCAGGGGGTGGAGTGGAAGAGATGGATGGGAGATCGAGAGAGAGGCCTGGTGGAGAGTCTCAAATGATGTTTCTGTGCCCAAAAATGTGGCTTTGAAGCAAACTGGAGGCTTTGGCTAAAGAGAAAGGGTTTTTGTTTCTATCCACAAAACAGCATTTTGCCTCGCTGTTTGAAAATGCCGCCGTGTTTGGCAAGATACCTAGCTTTTGTCAATGCACAAATTAAAGGAGAAAAATTCAGAAACAGTTTTTTTTCCTTCTGATTTTGGTGGTTGAATAAAACATTATTTTTGGTGCTTTTGCAGGGGAGAGGGTTGTCTCAGCTCCCAACAAAAAAACCAGGACCCATCTGTGTTTATAGGGGTGGGGTATTTGTGCAAAGGGGGCTTGGGACTTTTCTCCAAGTGCCCATACCTCTCTGGGTAATAAGGGAGTAGTTGCTGCACTTTGCAATGGGGGGAGTGGAGATGAGGTGGGGGCCCAAGGAGGGGATCAGGCTGGTCTCAGGTGTGACTAGAAGTTGGGAGGGTTAAGCGTGGCACAACTTGTAGGAGAGCACTGCTTGGGGAGGTATCTGTTCCGTTTGATTCCCTCAGTTAGGGTATGTCTACACTTAGAAAGTTAGTTTAAATTAACTGAATTAGAACTAATCAATTCAGACCAATAATTATTTGTTTGAATTAAGTTAATTCGAATTGACACAGCCATGCTGGCAACCCTAATTCGAACTAGCTTGTTCATGCACAGGACTTGCAAGTTCCAATCAGGCAGGGGGTGCTATTGCATAGGGGAAAATCAAGCTGTGGTTAATTCGAACTAACAGTTAATTCGAATTATCACAGCTACATTGGGTTGAGTCGAACTTTGAATTGACCATCAATTCCAACATAAGAGAGGTTTCATAGATTCGAACTAAGGGAACTCCTTAGTTCAAACTAATGAAAGCAAGTGTGGACATGCACTAAATTAGTTCTAATTAAGCTGCCTTAATTCAAACTAAGCTAAGTGTAGACATACCCTTAGGTAGCCTCTTCCCTGTACTGAAAAATATCTTAAAGGCATTTAGAACAGCCACAAGTTCTGTTTAACCCCATTTATAACTATATGGGGGAAGGGAAAAGAGATGGAGGGCCAGAAAACATATAGGACTTTCCAAGTTCCAAAGGGGCAGCTGTTAGTCTAATAAAGCCAAAAAAAAAAAAAAGGCAAGGAGTCTTGTGGCATTTAATAACAAATTTATTTATTGCATGAGCTTTCATGGGAGAAAATCCCACTTTGTCAGATGCTTTGAAGAGGGGGAACTTACCAAATGGGATGAAAATAAATGCAGGGGAGTATAAGACATGGGATCAGGTCATACTGCACCAGCAAGTTAGAGCATTTGTTGCCTCTCCAGAAAAGCCCACAGGTCAGCTGCACAGAACCCAGGAATCCTGGCTCCCTTCCTAGACCTGGGGCTAGCACCTAGGAGTCCAGATCCCCAGTCCATAGATTCCATTTTAGTAATCACAGTCCAGAACAATTGCTGCCTGGGCCCCACCCTGATCCTGCCCTGGGGCCTAATCTGGCTCCGGGGCCTGATCCAGCCCCAGCTGCTGCCAGCAAACAGCTTGGAGCTGGAGCTGGCCCCTGCCACTGCCAGCAAGCGGCAGGTGACCCAGAGCTGGATCCAGCTCCTGCCACTCCTGGCCAGCAGCAGGTGGCTGGATCTGGATCCCAGGCACTATGGGGGAGATGTGGGTCCTGTGCCCTCAAGCCCAAGGGTGGCAACACCGATGTCACAGTCTGTGGCCCAGGCTTGGATGGGTTACCATGAGGGAAAACCGTATCAATCAGTGCTGGCCCATGGTGGCACTAGGAGGCGCTGTGCTGCAGGGAATGCTGTGGTGGTTCTGTAGGTGGCGCTCTCCTCACAGGCTGTGCTGAGCCAGCGCAACACTAGGAGGCGCTGAACCTCAGGGATGGTGCTGGGGTGGGGCTGGGGCAAGTGCGTTGTAGCTCCAGCCAGCAGTGCTGCGGGTTTGCCAGCAGATCTAGAACCCATGGGGAGCGTTTCTGTCTGTGGCTCTAGCATCCTCTGTGTGACAGTGTTCCCAAGCTTCAGCAAATAGCAGCTCCACCAGCCTTCAGGGCTACCCCCAGCCAGAGCCCTTGGCTGGGACGGGTCCCTGTTGTGATCTCAAAGGAGCTGGCTGCCTGTGGGGCCCAGAATGCCAATTACACAAAGTCCTCCCCCTTCCCACCCCACCCGCACCTTGTGTAACAGACCAACTTGACCTCTGGGGGGGGGTAGCTAGTGGTTAGAGCAGGGAGCTGGGAGTCGGGGCCCCTGATTTCTTTTCTCAGCACTGGGGGAGGCAGGATTAGTGGTTAGAGATGAATGGAGTGGGGGGGTGGCAGGTAATTTTGCACTCATTTTCACACACCCCTTGCCCATTCCCTTGGATGCCACCATAATCGGCACTGACGATGGGGTGTTGGCACTGCGGGGGCAGGGCTGCTGCTGCAGAGATGAAGGAGGGTGAGTCAGTGACGTCGATTTATCAGCCCCAAACCTGACCTACTTTCCTCCTTTTGGAGGAAAAGAAACATTTTTTTTTTTTCTTCCATTGAGCCATGAAAGAAGCAGCATGAGTGAGACTTGTGGCTTGGTGCTGTAAGGCAGTGGTTTTTCAAACTTTTTTTTTCCCTCAGGCCTGAGTTAAGCCCATGACCAAACACTTACATCTTTAAGCAATGAATTCCAGTCTTTTGGTGGAGGTGCCGTGACCCAGTGCCTGAGGTTCTGTGACCCAGTGTTGGGTCCCAACCCTAAGTTTGAAAAATGGTGCTCTAAGACCTGCTCTGGGAGAGGAGTGGTGTCTAGTGGTTGGCGCAGAGGCAGCTGGGAGCCAGGACTCCTGGGTTCTGTCCCCGGTCTTGGAGGGGTCTAGTGCAGCGGTTCTCAGCCACTGTGTCAGGGCACATCACTGTCTTGCCACACAGCAGTATGTGTGTTGCGAAGAGTTGGGGGCAGAGCATCCCTGGCCTGGAAAAAGATCTGGGGCTTGGGTGTGCCCATTTGGGGTTCGTGTGCTTTAAGTGCATTGCATCGCTGCTGCGGCAGACCTGGGGCTCTGGTGCCAACATTCGGGGCTCAAGCCCCATAAGCCTGATGCCAGCAATGCCCCTGGTTGGGGGATGCCTGAAGGGGGGGGGGGGGCTGGTGTGCCCTGTAGGGTGTGATGTGTCACAATCCACAAAAGTTTGAGAACCACTGCTCTGGGCGTAAGAGTAGGTGGACCTGATATCCAGGACACCTGGGGTCTGTTCCAGGTCTGGTTGGGAACAGAGGTGAGTAGTTACTGAGGTGAGAGGGCCCACGGTGTGTTTCTAGAGTATGTGCCTCAGTTTCTCTGCTCTGGAAAACCCATTTGTTAACAGCTCTGGAAGCTACAGCTTGCTCCACTGTCTCCCTAGCAGGACAGACGGTCCTCAACCAAGTGCAATGGATCAGGCCACCCTGCTGCCTCTGGCAGGGGCTGTAAGGGGCTAGTCCACAGAGTGCTGGGTGCTAATCCCAGTAGCTGGGTAGAAGCTGTGCTGCTGTGCTGGGTGGCTTCATGTGTCTGCTGCCACCTGGTGGGAGACTTGGGAATGGCAGCATTAGAGCCCAAGGATGGGGTGGGGCTAGTAGTGTGTTTGCACTAGTGCAAATTTGAGTCATATGAGTGCATTTCATGGGAGCTGTTGCTGCATTGAGCATGGGGCCACTGCCAAACCACCCACAACTTAAATTCCTGCCCCTGGCCCTGCATGTTTGTCATGGCTGCAGGGCCAGCTCAAGGGGTTGTGGTGCCCCAAGCCAGATTTTGATCTGGTGTCCCCCCCTATCTCATTCATGGAGGTTGAAAACAGTTTTCCAAAGTGCATAAATCTCCAGCGTCTGTCTGCAGAGGGATTTAAAGTGCACTCTGCCTACATGACTTGATCTGCAGGTTGACTAACAGTGCCTGAGCTGCTAGGAAAGAGTTGAAGAGGTGAGAGGCAGACTGATCTTCAGGGGGGCTAGGTGCCCCTAAGAACTGTCACCTAAAGCCATGTCTGTCTCTTGCCTCACAGTAGAGCAGGCCCTGCATGGATGGCTCGCTCCATGCCCTAGTGGTGCAAACCATCACTGAGCACAGATGCCTCAACATTCATGTACATCTGAGGAAACTGAGGCCCAGAATGGGAATAGAATTTACACCTCCCTTCTTTCCCCTTCCCCATGGTGCAAAGGGCAGAGCTGGGATATGTAAGACCTAGGGCCCAGGACCTCTGACTCTTAGCCCTGATTGTTCTAACCCACTAGCCCCCGCTTCCTGCTGCTCAAAACCAGGGACAGAACCTAGGAGTCGTGTGGTTAGAGCAGAGAAGGGTCTGAGGTTGGCTGCTTTTAAGATTATTTTTTTCCTACATGTCCAGGCCAGTTCAAGGCTTTTTTTAAAACTCTGTGGTCACCCTACTCTCCTCATTATTCACCACCAAATTGGTCTTGACTTAATTAACTCCCCGTTAAGTACGCGTGTGCTGCCACTTCTGAACAATGGCAGGGATTGCCTTTGTCATTAGCATCAATAATTTTATTTGAGGTTATTAACTCAAGCTATAAAATAATATTCTATTATTAGGGTTGCGTTCCCTCGGGAGCTGATTACCTGAGTGATCCATGTTGTTAGTCACTAATAGGAATGGTGGGAGCATCTATTTCCACAGCACCTTGCTTTGCTGAAGGAGTCCAGAGTGGTTTATGGGAGAGCCTTGCCTGGCACTGAGGTGCAGCTGCTTCTGGAGGGGGCATTAGGACTATTTATACAGGGTTCCCGTGCTTTGCATTGAGATGCAGCTACCTCTGGGGTGGAGGGGAGCTGCTTGTGAAGAGCTACACCGTGACACATGCCTTTTTTAAAAGCGGGACTTAAGGACACTGTGTCCAGTGGAAAGATGCAGGGGGTTGAAAGAGACAAAGGAAATAATCAGAGCTGCAGTTCTGTCAGGATACAGAGATTCACATGATCACTTGGTGCTGTGGTGGTGATAACAAGATGTGGGCAGAGCCTGTCTTCTCAGCTGAGAAGTTCACCCTCTACCCCCTCGCTGCTGCACTGGGTCAGCACAGACAGCAAGAGGAGAACACTCCTGAGCTGTGTCCCCTAGTGCCACATCAGGCAGCACTAAGGCTGAGGGGAGAACGCCCCCTACTGTACAAACCATGCTCAGATACTCACTTTTTTCAGCTGTGAAAGTGTGCCTTCTGGATAGTCCTCTTCTCAGTATGGACCTCTCTGCCCTTTCTGGAGTCTTGCTAGCACTTAACCTTGGATCTCTTGTGGCAGTGAGTTCCACAGGCTAATCCCATATTGCACAAGTGAATATTTCCTTTGATTTTGTTTTGAACTCACCCCTTTCAGTTTCATTGACAGGGAGAACAGACATGTGCCCCCCCCCCCCATCTCTCTTCTCTATCCAGTCAGTGTTTCAGAGACTTTGATCGTGTCCCTTCCCATTTGTATCCTGGAAACCCACCCCAGTTTTTTCAGTGTCTTTTCAAAGAGTTTTACCAGGTCTTTGATCATTCTCATCACCAGCCTCTGTCCCCTTTTTTCATTTTGCAATACGCTGTTGGAGATGTGGTAACCCACAGTGCACACAGAACCTAGCTCAGGTACTTAACTGGACCCCATTATCCTCGTAATTGAACATCTGAGTCCTTAATGCACTTTTTCCTCTTCACATCGTGCTGAGGCAGGGCAGAACCATTCTCACTGTATAGTGGGGACAGTGAGGCTCAGAGGCTAAGGGACTTACATAAAGTCACACAGGATCCCGGACAGAGTAGGGAATTGAACCCAGGGCTCCCATGTGACTCTGACCATGGTGCCATCCTTCCTCTGTCAGCTATTCCAGTTGAGGCTGCCCCATTAACTCACGCAACAGCATTAGATTATTTTTCCTATTCTCCACCTTGTGGCCTTTTTGCCCCATTACCCACCCCGGGATTTCATTTTCCCTGTGATCCAAATGCCTCACACAACATCCATGCAAGGGACAGGCTGCAGTTTGAAGGCCAGGGAATCAAGTGACAGTGCTGGAGGTGACACTAATGTACTGTGGTGGATGTGCCTGTTTCCTGGCTCCCCCTTGCAGGCTAGAAGCAGAACTGCTCAACCATGTGTCCTAGATCCAGTACTGCCAATGTGAAATGATTCTCCTTTGGGCATGGCAATGGGTGGGGATCAGGGGCATCTATCCCTGCTTGTAAGCAAGCCATGGTCGCTATTCTTAGGGCCCAAACCTGCACTCAATACCCAGAGGCAGCCCTACTGCACACTCATAGAATGGCATTTCAGTGGGAATTATTTATATCATTATTTATTTGGATTCACAAAGATTCTCTGAGGAAGAAAACATGGGAAATGACATGAAGGAGGGAGGAAAAGGACACCTTCCTCGCCCTACAAAACTGTTTACTAATTTTCACTAGTCTTTTAAACATAACTGCTGTTTCTCAGTGCTCGCTCTGAATTAGAGAGGCTGGGATTTTTCATGGGAAGTTTAGGACATCTGGCTCTTAAATGGAATCCTATTCCCTGCCCTACTAAGATAGTCGGTCATCTTGCCCTGGGGCTGGACTGGAGTCAGCCCCCTATATGGGAAGGATGCTATAATCCATAACGCTCCGAGACCACTGAATATCCCAGTCTTGTGTACCAATATCCAGGCTCCAAGTGATGACTGTGCTGGTTGTGGGGCTTCCGAACATCAGGTGGAACTGGGCTTAGCTCAGATCCCATCTTCCAGCTCCCTCTCGATCCAAGCAGCGTTAAAAACCTGCATACCTATTGAGTGCAAGTGACAGCAAACATGCTGGCTTTCTTGGCCAGATGTTAATGTTTTTCCCTTTACTTGCTTCATCTTAGAAGAAAACAGAAGTGGGCTTTAAATTAAAAAAAGAAAAAAAAACTTTAATAATATTTGCTGTTTTCTTGTTAAAGTCCCAGCTCCTGGAGTCATGGTATTATGAAACTCTCATGTAAGCCTGGCATACACTCAAGATTTTGTCCTGAATAAAATTGTCAGTTACAGGGGTGACTGGCTTTTTTTACCTGTTACATTTATACCTGCACAATCCGTGGTGCGGACAGGGTGAGAGGTATAATAGTGACACTGCAGTATAATTATCCCCTGCCCATACAGGAGTCACTATTACACTCAAACGATAATATACTTCATACTTACACAGCCCTTTCCACTAGTAGATCTGCTGCAGCATGAGGTGTGGGCTGCCAACTGGGATCATCCAGGCATGTCTTATTACTTCAATCCCTGCTGCATTGAGGGCCACTTAGTTGCTCTGGGTCTCTGCCAGGGGCTCAACAGTTGGGTTAAAACATGATACTCAACAGACTAGTCATTGGACTCCACAGAGGTATTTGGATGGAATTCAATGATTTGTGTGTATATGGGAGTCACGCTAGATGATCAAACAGTACCATCTGGCTTTAGGCACCAGGAAACTGACTCAAAGCACTTGACAAAGCTGGGCAAGGTCACTAGCCACCAGTGTTTTCCTCAGGAATTGAAATTAGAGAGGTGTAAGGGGTGGTTGTTGGGGTGCTCACTAAATTGGTATAACACTATATGTTACTAGCTGAGGAAATCCCTGCTAGCCACATTTTACTGATGGGGAAACTGAGGTACAGAACAGTGACGTGACTGACCCAAAGTCACCCAGCAGGCTAGTGGCAGAGCTGAGACTAGAATCTAGTTCTCTGTCTCGTGCAGTGCCCACTAGGCCACAACTCTTCTGTATAGACAAGGTGTCAGTTAAACACAGCTTGTGTGTTTATTGCTTTAGACTTAATTCAGAGTCATTTGGCTCATGTCAGTAAACTTACAGGTGTAGACTAAACCCTACCTTGCATTGGTTGACCTTAAACTGGCTTTTGGTTTCAAACAGGAAGTTTGTGGGGGTGTGTTTGGGGGGGGGGATGTGTGTTTTTAACACACATTTCCACCCCTCCTGGTTGTAGAGAGAAGCTTGGAAACAGCTGAAACACCAGAAGGTAAACTTACAGAGAGAGCTTTTGTGTTTTTAAACAAAACAAACCCCAATTTGTTTAAGCTGACATCATGGTTACTCTTCAGCTGCCTGGTGTTTTGGCACACCTAGGGTTGATGAGACTGTTTGATACACTGTTTCTGTTACTGGGAACGATTTAGCTGCGAAGCACCAAGCAGACAGGAACAGTGGTTTCTTACACCCACCTGGTACTTCTGTAAATACTTAGATTTCTCAGACCAGATGAGGCCACAGTGATCTTCTGGCCTGACTTGTATAATCCAGGCCACTGGTCTTTCCTCAGTGAATTCTTGTTTGAACCAGAGCAGATCTGGCCAACACCCAGTCTTGATTTGAAGAGTAGCAGTGATGGAGAATCTACTCCAACTCTTTGTAAATTGTTCTTTCAAACTTGTCTCGCTTCAACATCCAGCTACTGGATCGTGTTAGACTTTTGCTTGATGGATTGAAGAGCCCTCTATGGTCAAACTTGTGTTCCCCAACAGGTACTTACAGACTGTGACTGTATGAAGCCTAGGCTGATATACAATCAAGGTTGAAAATGGGCCTGAAGGAATCTTTCCATTGAAAATATTTGTCCATGGAAAGTTGGGATTTCAGTTTAAACAAAATGTTTTGCAGAAAATACCCACTTCTCATGGAAAACATTAGGATGCTTTTTCTGTTGGTTTGGGGTTTTGTTTGTTGAAAACCAAAATATTTCAATTTGGAAATGCTTTGTGTGAGCTCTAGCATGGATGCCCTATGTCTTTTTCCCCTCTACAGACTGGTCTTTCCAAACAGACTAAATTTCCCATGAGGCCTCATTCCAAGAGGGAAGACAGGGGTTCATCATGGCCATCACCGATAGGGTTACCAGATACCAAAGCATGGAAAGGAAGACAGGGAAGTAGGAAAAGGAGGACACATGGAGAAAATGCAGTATTAATTTAATATTCTTCTGTTTTTAGGGGGCCCAGGAACGCTTCCCCCTAAAAATAGGGTGTTCGGGGGCATTCCAGCATACTTTAACCCCTATAAGTAAAAAGCCAGACAAAATAATGTATTTTTAAATGTCATCTGGATGGAGGATGTGAAGGTAAAAAGGAGGACATGTCCTCCTTTTGCCTGACATCTGGTAACCCTAATCAAAGAGGAAATCTGTAGGGGGACTTCAGGTACCTGGCCTATGGAGGAGAATGGGAGCATGAGGCAACCAAAACACAACTTCCATGAGACCTCCCAGCACCAAAATAGTTTTTGGGAGGAGGTTTTAGTCTGTGCTGATATGGTTCAATATTTCAGTCTTCACTGGAAAACCACAAGAAACTTTGTATTCATTTTCATCAACATTTTGCAGAGTAAAGTCCACCAGTTTCCTGACCCAGTCTGTTTACTGCATTGGCTTTCCTGGGCCAAAGACAGTGGTAGAAACCTTGGCAGGGATGAGTCCAAAGCTGGTGTAACTGTGGTATTGAAGGAGCTATATGGTGAATTAAGGGAGATCCCAGTGTGCATCAGCTCTTAGCTGGGTGAACCCCCGAAATAAACAGGGCTCTCTGAAACCACGGCCTTAGGCCTACCAGCAGTCTCCTCCACAAAGGGTGGTCTTAGTGCTCTAACCGACTGCAGCCCGGAGCGACCACACAGATACACTGCTCATTTCTGCAGCTGCTCCCTGGGCATCAGGGGAGAGCCTGAAATGTCTGTAATTGAATTAGATTTAGAGCTGCAGTCTCTGCACATTTACCAGCCCAGGCTACACAGGAGGGCAGACAAGATAATCATCAATGGCCCTTGATGGCCTTGAAGTATATTAACTAGGTTTTGGGTTTGGTTTTTTTTTTTGTTTTGTTTTGTTGCTGCTGCTGTCTAAGGGCCCTGATCTTGCAAACTACTAAGGTGTATATGAGTAAATTATTTATGTTCTGAGAGTGCCTGGCATTTCTGACAAGCTGTAGAACTGCCTGCCCCCCATTGGGCCGATTGGTGCATGGATACGGCGAGAGACAGTCTCTGCAGGACCATTGAGTCTGACTAGATGAAGGGCAGGAGAGGGAAAAGCAGCACAGAACAGGGAATTGAACTGCTTCAATCAGTGACAGAGCCAGGAATATAACCCCAGGAGTCGTGGTGCCTCGCCACTACTCTAACTACTAGGCCCCAATCCCTGCCCAGATCTGGGGATAGAACCCAGGAGTCCTGGCTCCTACTGCTGGACCCTACCCACTCGATCCCACTGTCTTCCTATAAAGCTATCCTTGTATTTTCAGGCAACCAAGGACAAAGCAAAACCAATCCTAGTACCTCTGTCTTTTTTGCAGCAGAACAAAGTGGGTGCATTTTAAACCTCCTAACCGTGAGTTATTTTTCCATTGGAAAAACAGGACTATCAGCAAGTCAGGAATTGTCTGTGGCTCCATCTCCCTGGGCTGTGGACAATACCATTTCCATAGGAAATTTCATACCATTTTACAGTGGGTGCCATGTTTCTTTAAAGGAAACTTGAAAAGATGTGGGAGGGGAATTAACAAATTGAGGGGTCTGCTTTCAGTTCATTAAGCCCTGGTAGTCAGGCTTGGTTATCTTGCTTTAAAAAATGTATTTCTTTTTCTATTAGAAGCATTATGGTAGCACTTACAATTTTCCTCCACCCACGACCCATTATGCTGGGCAACTTAGAGTTCCTTTGCTGAAGAGCTGAAAATCTAAATAGATGGGGTGTGAGGGGAAACTGAGGCACAGAGAGGCTAGGGGACTTCATGAAGGTTGGGGGTAGAGCTGGGACTAGAGCCCAGAATTCATGACTCACAGGGTCTGCCTACACTGAAGCGTCAGCCCAGCAGAACTGGTGGTAACGATTCCTGGGCTTAACCTAGAGCTTGAGCGTCTATATGCCTTTGTAACCCTGGACTAGGAATTCCTGAGTCCCAGCTTAGAGCATCATGGCAGAGCAAGTCCAGCCAGGCTTTCTCTGGCCACTGTGACTCTTTATCCATGGTGCAGTGTGGGGAAACTTGACTGTCCACAGGACAAAGGAAGTTGACCCTTGGAATAATGGAAGATTTTTGGCAGACTCCCAAGTTCAAATCCCGTGGAGCAGCATCTACACGATAGATCACCTTGCCCAATGCTGGGGATAGACCCTAGGAACCCCAAGCTCCAACTCCCTCTGCTCTGACCACTACACACCACTCCCTTCCCAGAGCTAGGAATAGGACACGGGATTCCTCACTCCAGGCCAGTACCCTACCCTCAGCTCACATCTCTGTTCACCCCTAAGGTTTAAATCCTCCCAAACAAAGATCAGTTGCTGCTGGCTCTGAGGTATTGCTCCCCCTCCCACTAGAACATCATATCTCAGCTTCTCTTGCCCTGGATCCCTAGGAAGTAGAAGAAAAATAATACGATGCCAAGAAATGAAATTCATTTAACACCAGGGCTGTTTTTTCCATCAGGCCATTTGTCACTTTAACCCTTGAACCTCCACCCCAAGGTAACCTGGAACACCCCAGAACACCCCCAGATCTGATGGGCCAGAGTTCCAGGGCCCAGATGCCAGAATCTAGAAAAATCAAACCCACACATGCAGGAAGGGGGCCCGGAGATTAGGAAGGTTCCAGGGCCTGTCAAATTATACTTTAACTACTCTGGGCGTTGATTTTTTTTTTTTTTTTTTTTTTTGGTTGGTTGAACACACAGAGCTCAAACCAGTCTGAAAACTCACTTCTCCACAAATGAGAGAGATTGCTGCTCTGTAGGCAGAGGTGTCCAAAACCAGTTGGGGAGTGTGGCAGCAAGTGTGAGTCAGCAAAATAAAGCCAGCACAGGCCTGGTTCAGCCCTCCTCCTGGAAAGGCCTCTACCCCCTGCCCCCCACCCCATTCCTGGAAATTGGGCCTCTTGACTAGCAGGACACCCTTGAATTGGGGGCAGCCCGGACTTGCTAGTGGCAAATTTTGACAGAGGACCCAGACCGTGGTGGTGGGTGGGTTGACGATGACTAGTAATGCAGGCCTTTCAAATGGTAGATGCGCCCAAAAGAAGACAGGATGTGTCACCAATTCCTCTCCCCCGGGAACCAGCTTTGCAGCCCTCGCAGATAATTGGGGTGTGAATCCAGTCCCTCTAGCGCTCCCAGCGGGGGAATGGGGCCATCCCTCAGCACTGGGGGATTGGGCTGGAATCCACCTCTCCAAGCACTGAAGCTGTGGAGTGCAAAGCGGCAAGCACCTCCATGCTCCAGCCCTGAGAGGCGGCAGTAGGAACCTCCTGTCCCAGCACAGGGAGTCAGGCACTCACTGGCAGCACAGCCGTTCCACCTCCTCCTCGCAGCTGTAGAACTGCCGGAAGATGCCCTCAGTTGAGCCATTACACTCGAACCAGCGCCGTAGGGTCCCCAGGGCTTTCAAGGCATCTGCCTTGGTGGGCAGGCTGCTGAAAAGGTCCTCCCCACCCTCCTCCTCCTCTTCCTCCTTGTAGGACCTAGCTGGAGGCTGAGCCGCAGGACAGGCCAGCTCTATCTCCATGTCGACAAAGTCCTGGAATTCTTCCTGGCTCATCCCCCTGGGAGGGGGGTGATTGGGGGGCCTCAGGAACCCCTTCCCCTTGGAACAACCAGCCTCCCCAAAGCACCGTTCCACAAGGGAGGGCTGGACTTTGTCCCAAGCAGCTGCCACCATGTGGAGAGCATCCAGCACGGTGATTGAGACAGCAATGGCGGTGGGGGAGCTGTCGGTCTCAGTGCTGATGGAGAACACTTTGCCCAGAAGCCTCCGCTTGTACCAGGACTTGAAATCCCGGACAATATCAGGGTGGAGCGGGCAAGGTGAGGGGCTGTCGTCATCATGGTGAGGCCGCGGGGGCAGAAAGACCAGGCGGATGTTGGCAGGCTCTGGATCGGGGTAGTGCCGCTCAGCATCCAGCATCAGCACCACGTTGCGGTGCTGGCGGCCCATCTCCCGGTCGAAGTCCGTCAGCCACTCAAAGAAGAGTTCTGGTGTCAGCCGCCCGTCAGTGCTGCTGCGGTAAAGGACTGGCAAAGTTTCCATGTTGACGCCAAAGAAGCAGCGTGGTGCCAGCCGCCTACCAACCACCAGGGGTTTCCGCTTCTCGGTTCCATTCCCATTGACGCACAATGCTACACACAGCCGCTCCCGGCCATCCTGCTCCCTGCCTGGCATGGCCTTGTACAGTAGGACTACTTCCCCACAGCTGAAGACATTCTCAGGGGCAAAATCCTTCAGTAGCTGGGGCAGACTGAGGGAAACCGGGGACGGCCCCTTGTCACACAGGGGCTCCAGAGCATGCACAGCCCGTGCTACATGCCGCTGGCCAAAGCAGACGTTGTTACGACGTTTCCATCGCACAAGCCAGCCAATGCTAGGCACAAATTCCTGGCCCATGATGTCTGCGAGCTCCTTAGCTTTCTGGAGCAACATGGGCCCTGTGATGTCCCACATCTTACTGCGGGCGATGTGGAACCAGCACAGCAGGGCCTCATCAATACTGCTGTACTTGGACTCCCGCTTGCGCTTCCGCTCCCGGTTGGCCGTCCCACTGCACCAGTCAGCGAGCAACTTCTCCTTGTTCTTGCAGATGCGGGAGATCTGGGGCTGGGAGACTTGGAAACGACGGGCTACCTCTGACTGAGACATCTTGGATTCATCCAGCATCTCCAGCACCTGGATCTTTTCCGCCAAAGAAAGAGCATGAAGTTTCTTCTTCCCGTTCAACTCCATGGTGACCCTGGGGTGGGAGGTGAAGGGATGTGCCAAACACTAAGAGCTGGAATATCTAGAGGGGAAAGAAGAGACCCTCCCCCCCAACCCCGCAAAAACCTGATCAGCCAGGGGCAAGACAGGGAGACAGAATCCTATGGGAAACTTCTCAGTGCAGATGACAGAAGCCAGGATCTCTGCCTCCCAGCTTCCTCCCTCATCTCACTACATTCCACTCCCTGCCTAGAGCAGGGGTCTCAAACACACAGGCCACATACGGCCCCTAAAGCTATTTCCTGCAGCCCACAATGACACTATTGTTACCAGTATTTGCAATATCATTATATGAAAAGGTTTCAGTGGTGCAGCCCTCAGGCTAACATACTAGTCCTCATGCAGCCCTCGTGATGATTTGAGTTTGAGACCTCTGGCCTAGAGGTTGGGAATCTTGGCTCCCAGACCCATGCTTGGTTTGTTCACTCACAATAACATCAATGGAATTTTTAAAATTGTGGCCATTGTCTCTCTGACAGAAGTGGGAGATATTTCTGGGAAGAGCATCTCAACTCATTGAATAGCAATTTTAAGGATGTTACCCAGCTCAAAACTGGTCCCAAATTTAGATTTGTTTAAAAATTCAGCTTGTCCAAACTCTATATTTATGGCTGGTTGGCTTTTAGGGGCAGGAGCTGTTAGTTCACGCAGCTCCTGGCACAACAGGTGCCTCAGATCTCGGGCAAGGGGTGTCAGTGCAGAACCTGACAGGACCAGGGTGTCTCATTTTCAGCTGTGGCTAGAATTTGGCACAGGGGGGAGCTCTGACCTCAGCGCGTGTGGTGGGAGGGCGAGGAGCCAGTGCCTTGCAAAATAGAGCTCTGATTTCACCTGAGACCCTTGTGTTACCATCACAGAAATAACTAACCATACAGCTTATCTTTTGGTAATGTGGCCTGTCTCCCACAGTGGACACAGCAGACAGGAATATTGCCTCCTGAGGGAAACTGAGGTGCAACTGACCAACTTGTGGAGAAACTGACTTCTCATAACACACATGTTTTTAAATAATAGGAGCAGCCCTGATGGATCAAACTAATGGTCCCTTCTCACCCAGTATCCTGAAGCTAACAGCAACCAATACCAGCTGCTTCACAGGAAGATACCAGGACCCCTGCAGTTGTAGGCTAACTTGGGAGGGAGGGATTTTATCCCTGACCCCAACACCTAGAGTTGGCTTCATATCCCTTCCAGCTACTAAAATCCACAGTGTGAAAAGATGCCTTGAATACTGGACACCCACTCACCCATACGCTTTGAAACATCACCCATCTGGCAAATAATTTTGCATGATGCCCCAGGGGGAAGTGAAACACCAGTGGGGGGAATGGCTGAATATTGCATAAGCTGCCGGGATGGGCTAAGGAGAGGAGAGTAGCAGCTATGCAGGCCTCATACACAATTAGAACCACTGTGGAAAAATCCCTCTGCAAGCTGCCTTTGCTCTTTACGTACCTAGTAGAAATATTGGTCCCCTGGCTCTTCAGGGGTTATACATCTGATGCCATTTCCGTCCTGATGGGTTTGAGGGCTTTAGGTTTCTGGATCCTGATCCCTTCCCCCCCACTTTTCCCCTCCCCCTCTGAATCTTTAGTTTTCAGTCCAGCGGCAGCACCAAAGCTTGCGGTAAAAAGTGGCAGCTGGATATTTGTTGTCTAGGATTGCTAGAGAAATTCATCCATAGGATTGTTCGGCTCAGTTGCCCAGGTTTTGGTGATCCAGGATCCAGGTTTATATGCTCCTAAGTACCCTATTGCTCACACATTTTCTAGGTCCAGAAAGGAATGTAAATGGAGAAAGTGAAAGAGAAGAATTATGGGTCCTTTCCTTCCCTTTTGCAAATGCCAAAAGTCTGGAGGCTGTATGTGAACCTAGTGAGCTTTCACTGAGTTACTGGAGTGGCTGATAGATCTGCAGATCTTCTTCCTCTAAGGATGAGGTGTAAATTTCCCTGGCTAGCAGGACCTTGGATGTGAAAATCCCACAACCAACAAGAGAAGGTGTTTTGTGTCAGATGGTTCCTTGTTATTCCTTATCAGGGACTGGGGAAGTACTTAATCTGGAGAATGGCCCAGAGCTGACCATGATTTTATTTCAGGAGCTGAGCTTTATAGACCTGACCCATGTATTTTTTGGGTGCACATTTATACTCCACTCAGCAAACAACAGGATATTGTGTGGTGGACTCAGGAAGAGAAGCCAGGAGTCCTGACTCGCAGGCCCCCTATGCCAGCCACCCCCACTCCTCTCCTTTAACCTAAGAGTTCTGGCTCCCAGACCCCCCTGCCCACCCTACTCCTTGGGTGCAGAGGGGATCAGATAAATTAATCAATCAGGAAAGGCTGGGAGTGAGGGAGACCCCTAAAAACTGTGTTTAATGTATCTAAAACAGCTGTTAACTCAGTCCTGGCTTGAGTTACTAGATGTCAGGCAAAAGAAGGATATGTCCACCTTTTTACCTTCACGTTCTCCATCCATCAGGCATTTTTAAAAATATCTGATTTTGTCTAGCTTTTTACTTACAGAGTTAAAGTATGCTGGAACACCCTCGAACACCCTATTTTTAGGGGGAAGCATGCCATGGCCCCCTAAAAACAGAAGAATATTATATTAATATTACATTTTCTCCGTGTGTCCTCCAATGTCCTCCTTTTTGTACTTCCCTGTTCTCCCTTCCATGCTTTGGTATCTGGTAACCCTAGCCCTGGCTGCACAGGTGTCCCTGGGGCTCACTAGCAGTGACGCTGTAGTAAACACTGGAACATTATCCTCATATAACAAGCAACCTGTTGTTTTCGGTCCATCTTAGGTCCTTATCTGCACACAGCACACATCCCAGTCTGTATTGGCTTTATAGCCCCCTCAGTAAGTGATGATGGGGGCAAGACCCTCAGTATCTCTGGGTCTGTGTCTGCACTGCAGAGATGTGTTGACATAGCCCTATAGCATAAATACAGACTGTGCTGACAGAAGGCAATTGGGGGGGGGGTTACCAACTTTGCCCACCAACTTGGGGTATGCTCATTTATTAGGGTTACTTTCTCTTTTGGGAAGATGGTTAATTCTATTAGTGTGCTGCTTGTGTCACTTGTGTTTCTATATAGGTGCATCTGAGTGGACCAGGTCTATCAGCACTCTTAGATGACGCCTTATGTGTCCCTGAACTCAGTAGGCTGGGTCACACAGCACTTCTCTGCTGCTACCCTTATGTGCCCCTGTACCGCACCAAACTAGGCTTGATTATGGATCTTGAGCAGGCTGGGTCACACAGCACTTCTCAGCTGCTACCCTTGTATGCCCCTTGGACTCAATCAGGCTGGGTCAAAACAGCACTTGTCAGCTGTCACCCTTATATGCCCCTGGAGTCAATCAGGCTACTATCCCCATCAATGAGCAAACCTTACAGGGTTGTGGGCATTACAGGGATCTTTGGCTAGGTAATAGAAGCGTTGCTGCAAAGCAATATAAAGAAACCAAAACCACAAAGGAGAGGGAATGATGTCTTAGAAGAGTCTGGACACTGGCTTGATAACAAAAGGCGTTTATTGCTAGGTATCTAAAATTTGCAATAATAATAGTAATTACAAAAGGAGAGAAGAAAACCCCCAAATACCCAGTTACAGCATTGATAAACATACGAGGAAAGAAAAACACCCAGCTACAATATTACCTAGATTCTACTGTATCAGGCCTAGAGTCATCATTAACAACAAAGGAGAGAGATTGGGAGAGAGAGAAATTGGGGTTGGGTCTCACCACTCCGTGTAGCAGAAAGGTTTCCAAGTTGTGCAGATCAGGGTCAGAGGCTGGATGGAAACAAAGCTCCTACAGAAATCAGCAAAGAAGAAAAGCCAAATCCCAGTGGAAATGATACAGCTTTAGATCCAAGCATCAGGACTCAATCCAGACTCACACAGGATTCAGACAGGATCCAATCAGGACTTGCACAGGACCCACACTACTGTGTCAGAACTTGCACAGGACACACACTACTGTACCGTTGAATGTGTATAAAGGTTTTTTATAAGGACTTGTTTAAGTGGCCAATACATATTCCAGGCTGGGTGTGATGGTTCGGGGAAGCTCATAATACAATCAGGCAGACTCAGTATTTTGGGTATCAGTTATCATGTCTATGACTAGTATGGTCTGATAATTACTGAGTTTGTTCGTTTTGGTGTGAGATTCGCCATCAGGCAATGCTTCCCTGCTTCTTCAGTCCCAGAGTTCAGTGCAGTTCCTGCTTCTTCAATCCCAGGGTTCAATGCTGTTCTTGCTTTGGAGCTTGGCTCTCCATAGTCAATGCAAATGAAGCTCCATTTACTGTGCTGATGGCTTTTGGATAGGGGTAGATAAGGATGTCTCCCATTTCCTACTGTTTTTGGTTTTCAGTTCAAGCAGAGGTTGGGGGATGTGTGTGTTGGGGGCGGGGGGGAAGGCACAGGCTGGATACTATGCTCTGATTCCTCAAGAACACAGAGCTAACACGTAACGAGGGGTGGGGGTACAGGAAGACCATCTCCTCAAAAGGAGTTCAGGTTCTGTTGAAACAGCAGCATCTATCCTGGGGATTCGGTCAGCATCTCACCAGAAACTGAGAGTGGTTATATCAATACAACTTTCTATTGTAGACCAAGCCAGAGACCAAGTGTGCACTACAAGTTACTTCTCCAGTTTTCCTCTAGGTTGGTTGTGGCATCCCACTGAAAGACTGAAACGATAGGTTACTTACCAGTAAACGTCCTTCTTCGAGATGGGCTGCTTGGATTCATTCGGTATTAGGTATCTACGTGCCACAGCACACAATTGGCCGGAACTTCTTTTAGCCTTAACCTGTCAGGACAGGGCTGGCAGCTACTGCCCCCTGGCCATATATATGGCCCCAGCCCTGCTCCTCCCCAGTTTCCATTAATCACTAACTCTTGAAGAAGGACATTTACTGGTAAGTAACCTACTGTTCTTCTTGGAGCGCTGCTTGGATACATTCAGTATTAGGTGACTGCTAGGCGTACTGTGGAAGGTGGGTGGAGTTTGACTTTATACACCGTCAGCAGGCTACCCGCAAACGGCACAAACCCCAAACTGGGTGAAGAAGCAGTGGGCCACCAGGCACGTGCCTAAAGACACACAACCAAATGCAAGATCCTCAGGAGGAGGCATGCATGAGATTGCTGAGGGGTCATTTGCCACTCTGTCAGGGGCGTATAAGCCTAACAGGGGCAGTCCCCGGTTCAATGTTAGGGAATTGCTATATCATAATAGCAAGAAGAACCTTGTCACCAGCAAGACCGTTTAATGTAGGATGGTTGCCCCTTCCTAGAAGAATCGAGTCCTGAGAGAGGCAGTCGTGATCCAGGGCAACAGATTTCCACAGCTACAGGCAAAGGGCAAGGGTGGAATAATTGCTGCCCTTGCCACCTCAACCCCAAAAGGGGGAGGTGAGTTGGGTTAAGTACTAACCAAGACTGGGGCAGGGAGCACATCACCCCTTGGCCAGACAGGAGATAGGCAAGAGGCCTTCTCCATAGGTGTACTGGCAGGAGATGGCATGGGTAGGGTTGATAAGGGGCACCCTAACTGAGGCGTCCCAGCTCTATATGGAAGCTCATGCAGGAAAAGGGCATGAGGAAGGCTTGGGTGGGGACCCCACCCCTCCATCCGTTGATGCATGGGGATGGAGGGCCTGGAGGGAGGGTCGCAGAATCATCCTAGATGCTTGGCAGACCCACCTCTGGGGCTCAGAAACGTCAGAGACACTCCTTCAGGGAGGTTGTCATAAATGGAGACATGGACATCTCAGAAGGGCCCTTCCTTAGAGGTAACTCTTAAGCAGATTATTGTAGTAAAAAGAGAGCCTTAGGAACACCCATCTTAGTATCAGGAGAGAAACTAGGAGAAAAGTGATTGAATTCCCCATGTTAGGTTGTCCCCAACCAAAAAAGGGGGGCAGTGACTTGAGGTAGGGGTGATGAAAACATCCCGGGGTTCTGGTGGCGGGGAGGGCTTACGCAACTTCAGCACTTGGTATGCATTTCTGTCTCCTGCCCCTGTACTCTACTCTTCCGGTACGCAGACTCACGTAGGGAGAGGTGTGCCAAATCAAGGGAAGGGATATCTGGCCATCTCTGTAGATGGGTCAGGTCCACCTCAAAGGTCATGCTTCCAACTCCAGAATCAGAGTGTTGGAAAGGGCATACAGCTCGGAAGGCATTCTTATCTCTCACTTCTATGGAGAGGCAGTCAACCGTCATAGCGTAGCTGGATGACATTCTAGCGGCAGGTGCAGGTGTTGGGTCCTGGCTACAAAGGGCCAACTACAAGGGTCCTTGCATAGGTCCTGATGAGGAGAATAGTGACACCTTAGGCAAAACACAAGTTGGATGTGGTATGTAACTCCTGCTCCAAGGGAAGAAGTATTATTGATGCGCCACCCCACGTATTGGAAGGGTTACGGCTTGGGCAGGTCCCTGTTGGGAGGAGGGAAGGATCCCGGGAAGAGGAGGAAAGCATAAGGCAACCTTTACTTAGGGAAGACAAGAGAGAACTGCTGTGTCCTTTAAGGAACAGAGGGGGCAAGAGGGAACATTATGAAAAACGTCACCCACAAGGCATCAGGCTTTCCAGTCCATTTAGGACTATAAGCTTCCTTGGGCCCTAGTTCTGCAGGGGAACTGCCCTGACCAGGAAACCACAGGTGCTCAAATGGCTCACTCAGATGTACGAGTGCAGATGGTGGTTAGAAGTTCTGTCCCCTACTATCTCCCTTTGCAGCAATTCTAGGGAGGAGAGGGGTTCAATAGAGAGCTCAGGGCAGCTCCTAGACGGCTGTCTAGAGTTTACGGGGGAAATGACCCTTGCCTGGTAGAGGGAGGCATCAGAGCACAGGGGGTTCCAGTCAATGGCTAAACTGGGGTCCGCTCTTGGGCAGAAGAACCAGTGTAAAGTGGCGAAGGTCCTTGGGAAGGAGGGGTAGGGGCTGAAAAGGCAAAAACCCTACAGTGAGATTCGAGGATCTCACAGGCAAAAGCCTAATACAAGTCTGAAGAACATGGCCCCGATATAAAGGGGGCACTGCCTGGGGGGGGGTAGGAGAAGATAGAGGGCAAAGGGGGATGAGCTTGCCCTCTTACCCATCACCTAGGGGGTGGGGTGCATCGTCCCGCAGCAGCTTTCCCCTGATCCATTGCAAGCTGACATGGACGAGGACTGCTCTCGGGGTAGCAATATGGGCGCATCCCTTTCAGTGTGCCCGCCTGGGGAAGGAGTTGCTGAGGTGTAAGCATCCTACCCTTGACCCAGAGGGCTATAGGATTTGTTTGTTTGTTTTGTTTTTGTTTTTTTGCGGGGTATGATGTGCCCACTTCGCATACCTCTATGACCTCCGGGTTCCCACCGAGGCTCCAGGGTGTATGCGTCTGGAAGCAAGTGCGTATGAGGCGAATTCTCCCGTGGCCCGGCCCTTACTTGACCCAAAGGGTATTGGAAGGGAAGAGGGAGGCACATTGTTCCCGGAGAGGAGGAAGAGGTGTCCCGAGGCTGATTGTGAGGGGGCATTTAGTGACAGCGTTTGGGTTTCCACTCTGAAGTTCAAAGGTTCTTATGGAGGGAGAGCGACCCTGTTGGGCTGATCACCTATAAAGGGACCAACCTCCTGTAGTCCAAAGGCTCCTGAAGATAGCCATTTCATTTATGTGTGTGTGTGTGGGGGGGGGGTACAACAAGGACGCTTCCCCCATGCATTGAAGGGGTTGCAGTAGACTGGGGTTGTTGAGGTACCTGGGGAGTGAATGTACCCAGGGCTCTGAGTGCCAACCTCTGTACATAGACGTCATGGATCATGGAGTCAGTGGACAGATAAAGAGAAGGAGACTGCCCCTCTAAAGGGAAGTCTAATATGGCCTACTGTAAGTCCCGGGAGAGGTCAAGATCCTGAAGCCGGGCTGCCTGGCACGTAACAACGACCCTAGCAATGCCACGGGTAGCCGTGTTCGAGGCATCGAGAACCACTATAAAGGCATGGTGAGATGCTAGGGCACCTTCCTTGACGAAAGCATTCAAATTCCCCAAATATTCTTGTGGGAGGAGGCTGCTGAAACTCCTCATAGCATTTCAGAGGTCTAGGGAATCTTTTTACCACAGCCTCATGGCCAGGATCCATCAGCTAAAAAGCTGAAAACTGAATAGGCTTTTTTTTTTATCCAGGAGGTCAAACCTTCTGGGACTCCTAGAGAACCCTGGGTGAATCAATAGGCTCAGCCAATGTGTCCCAGCAATGTCATGGGAACGAGTATGGGGGGTGGGGAGGGATATAATGGCAGTCGGAGAGGTCTGAACCCCAGGTCAAGTAGGGGGTTCTGGGTTCCCTCAAGGGGTGTGACCCTGACCCAGGCTGAAGGTATTCGAGCGTGGTAGGGTCTCTTCTGTAAGGCCCTGGTCCCTTGTAATCGGGAGAAGGGACAACCCTGGTACTGGGGTGCCCTCACCGGGGCCATGGCACTGAGTAGGGATTCCCCTTGCAGGCCCTCAGTAGGAAGTAGCCAGTTTCAAGGGCAATGCTGGGAAGAACCGGTGCCACGGACCCCTCAGTAAGGGGCCGGGCCTGAGGAATGCACTTCAGATCTCTTGCGGTGCCAAGGCAAGGTTGTCGGGCCTGTAGTCGCACAGTGGCACGGCCAAGTAATGAGCGGCTCCCCTTGGTGCTGGGTAGAGTGGAGGAAGGAAGATGAACTTACCACTTGTTTCAGCAGCCTGCAGTGTATTCAGGGACTGGAGGGCTTCTGTCACTTCAAAGGTCTCCGGTGTGGTTGGCACCATGATAGGCTCCAGGCGCTCACCCCGAGGGGAAGTGCCAGACACAGCACCGGCACTTGGTGCCGGAGTTGGTCCCGAGCGCACTTACCTGGATTCTGCTGGGGAGTGGTGTTGAGAGATCCCATGCCAACTAAGCACATGGTGCCAGGTTAGAGGCCGATCGCGGCTGTATTCATAGCCAGAGAGCGGTGCCGAGGGGGCTCAGGTGCCGCCCGAGGACACCATGTCAGGTTAGAGGCCAATCGCGGCTGTATTCGTAATCAGAGAGCAGCGCCGGAATGGCTTCAAAGCCAACCGAGCACATGGTGCCGTGTTGGAGGCTGATCACGGCTGTATTCATAACCGGAGAGCGGCACCAGAATAGCTTCAGTGCCAACCGAGCACACGGTGCCGAGTTGGAGGCTGATCGCGGCTGTATTCGTAGCCAGAGAGCAGCGCTGAGAGGGCTCCGGTGCCGACCAAGCATGCAGTGCTGAGGTGGAAGCCAATCGCAGCTGTATTCATAGCTGGAGAGTGGCGCCAAGAGGGCTCTGGTGCCGACCGAGCACGCGGTGCCGGGTCTGGTCGCAGCGTTTCCTCAGAGCCAGAGATTGGTGAGGGGAGCTGGAGAATTCCTGGCATCAGCTGCGGGCCCGTTCCCGGGTGCGCTATGCAGCCTTCACTCCCTGCTGAGTCCTTCGCTTAAGACCTGCAAATAGAGCATAATACACCCAGTGAAGCTCACACGGGCATTAAGAAACCCTCCCAATGTGTTCGGGTTTCTGTTGGAAGGACACGGTGGGAGCACCGGTGAAGTCCGCAGGCAGATCTCCCAGTAAAAATACATGTGAAACAAAAGAAAAAGACACCCTTGCATAAAGCAAAAACAGGCTGGTCCGTAACCATCACTGAGGGCGGAAAAAAGGGAACTGAGGAGAAGCAGGGCTGGGGCCATATATATGGCCAAGGAGCGGTGGCTGCCAGCCCTATCCTGACAGGCTAAGGCTAAAAGAAGTTCCGGCCAATCGTGCGCTGTAGACACCTAATACTGAATGTATCCAAGCAGCGCTCGAATAAGAAACAATTTTACATCATAAAGGCTATGTCTACACGGCACTTTTATTTCGAAATAACACTCGTTATTTCGAAATAAAAGAAATTTAGTCTACACGACGTTTTCTTATTTCGAAAGGACAGATTCTGTCCTTTCGAAATAAGAATTGTTGTTTCGAAACAGTTAAACCTGGATGTTTTCGAAATGGCTGTTATTTCGAAATGGTCATTTCGAAATAATGCCATTTGGACATGTTGTTTCGGAACAAATGGATTCCGAAACAACATGATTTGAACTTCCTCCCAGGGTGCTTAGCACCCTGGGAGGAAGAGCCACCGCCTTAGCACCCTAGCCAGGGTGCTGAGGGGAGACAAGACGCAGGGCATGGGGTGCTGCCCCCAAGACCAGCGGGGAGCCCTGCAGAGGGGTGCCGATGCCCCGCTCTCCCCACCGCTGGGGCTGCTCAGAAGCCCTGGGCAGGGTGCAGGGGCTCCCCA
>ML681973.1:31605830-31633745 GCA_007922195.1 Podocnemis expansa | reverse complement strand
GTGGGGTGGCCACAACCAGGGCGGCACATGCTGCGCCCTGCTGGGGGGGCGCTGCGGCCACCCCGCCCGCAGCTGCAGCCCCCGAGATGGTGGCGGGGGGAGCTGCGAGGCTCGCAGCCGCTGCCGCCGCTGAGCCCAGGGCCGGAGGGGCCGGCGGGACCCGGCTCCCCGTGGCTGCAGCCGCCGCGGCGGGGAACAGCCGGGCCCAGCACCCTGCCGCGGGGTTTGCCACCAGCCCTGGCGGCAGGGAGAGCCGGGCGCCCCCGGACCCCACTGTGGGGTTTGGGAGCAGCCCCGGCAGCGGGCAGAGTGGGGAGCCCCTGCACCCTGCCCAGGGCTTCTGAGCAGCCCCAGCGGCGGGGAGAGTGGGGCATCGGCACCCCTCTGCGGGGCTCCCAGCTGGTCTTGGGGGCAGCCCCCCATGCCCTGCGTCTTGTCTCCCCTCAGCACCCTGGCCAGGGTGTGAGGGGGTGGATCTTCCTCCCCGGGTGCTAAGCACCCTGGGAGGAGGTTCAAATCATGTTGTTTCGAAATAAAGGTTTTATTTCGAAATAAGACATAGCCAAAGGGTTGGGAAAAGGTGGTGGTTTACAAGGCTGTAACTAGGCCAAGTCCAGTGGGGAGTTGGCTCCAACCTCTGCGCCCTCTAAAATTTGGTGCCTGGGACTTCTGCCACCATCCAGCAGTGGGGAGCCCCAACAGGAGGCTGGTGATGGATCTGGATCCCCCTGGCCTGCCAGCGGCAGCTGCAGATGGATCGCGGCCCCAGGCCAAATCAGGGTCTGGGGGGGATGTGTCTAGGGCTACTTGCCCCAGGCATGAAAAGTTGTAGTTATGACTGGTGATTTATAAACGTTGTACTTGCATGGAAAAGCCACTCTCAGACCAGAGACACCTCGAATGTATCAGACGCGAGCGCTGATGGCTGGGACCAGAAGTGAGAGAAATTTGGGTTAGAAATCAGGTGCACATATTTAAGAAGTTCAGCAAACAAAACAAGGAGTGCTGTGGCACTTTTAACTACTATCAAATTTGTCGTATTAGTTTTTGTGTTTAAAACTCTGCACATGCGCATGTGTGTGTTTCACCAATTCTTTTCTTTTTGTTTTATTTACTTCCAGTTTTTGTTGTCTTTCAGTTGGAACTTTTTCCAGTGCTTATTTGGTTTTTTGTTTTGTTTTGTGTTTCATCCAAAAATTTGCCTTAGTTTTTTGATGGGAAGAAAAATAGTTGGGGGTGTTTGGATAGTTTGTGACAGAAAAATGTACATATTTTGGTTAAAAAAAACCCTGGGGGGGGGGCCGAACATCGGGGGGGGGGGGGGTCCTAGACAACTTCTGTGGTTCTTTTTCCTCCCTTTTCTGACAATCTTTTCCTATTCTTTGCAGTGTTGTAGCTGCACCAAAATATTAGAGACACAAGCTGGGTGAGGTAATCTCTTTTATTGGATCAACATCTGTTGGTGAAAGAGACAAGCTTTCAAGCATATACAGAGCTGAACGCATGCCTCTTTCACCATTAAATGATGGCTCAATAAAAGAAACACCCTCACCCACCTTGTTTCTCTCAAATTTTATTGACATTTTTGACAAAACTTTGGTTTTTGCCTTCATCTAAAACAGGGGTGTCAAACTCAAGGCCCAAGGGCCATATCAGGCCTGCCAAGGGCACTGAGCTGGCCCATGGAATGGCTGCTTGGGCTGTGCCTGGAAGCTGTCTGCAGCAACGAAGTCCAAAGACAGGCTTCTGGCTAGGGTTACTAGACATCCAGCAAAAGGAGGACATGTCCTCCTTTTTGCCCTGCTGTCCTCCGTCCTCCAGGCATTACAGAAAAAGTGCAATTTGTCCAGCTTTTTGCCGGACGCCTGGGGCAGCACTGTAAAAATACAAGCGCGCACCAGCCCGCAGCTCCCAAATGTGTTCCCCTGCTGCTCAGCCCAGCAGCTTCAGCGCCTGGTGGGGTTGGGAATTTGGAGATGCTCCCTTGCTGGCCCCTGCATGTCAATAGGCAGTGAAGAGGGCTGGCCGGCCAGGGCAGGGCTGGCTGGCCCTGAGGGCTTGTGGTTTCGTTTTGCCTCCTTACTTCCGCTCCTCACCCCCGGCTTCTTTCCAGGCTCCCGCTCAGGTCTGCTCACCTCCCATCTCCTGGATTTTGGGGAAGGCTTGATCTTATTTTTCGGAGGGGCTGGGGCTTTTCTACAGCTTGATGGGGTCTCTGTGGTGCCCTGTGGTTGATTCTTCACTTTCTGCTTTGTTACCCTGCTTGGCTTAAAGTTTCTGGGGAGGTTTATTTCTATAATGGCTCGGCTAAGCCAGATGTTCATTCCTCCTAATGGGGATTGGCTTTTTGTAACAAATCTTTTGTTTATAGGTCAAGGAAAGTTCACTTTGTATTGTGAGGAGCTTTGAATGCATATGATTTTCCTTTTCTCAGTTTGCTTCTCCTTTCCAAGATGAGATTAGTCTGCTATAGATGTATCCTTAAATTTTATTAAGATGCACTGATGTGCAAGTATTATACATGCTAAAGTAGGTGCTGAGCTGGGCCAGACCCTGTAGTTTAAATGAAGTCAGTGAGAAATTTGACTGAGCAAGGATTTCAGTATTTGTCCCTTTGTTAGTAGTTTATCAAATCACAGAAAACAAGCAGCTTGGTTTTGCCTTTTGCTTATATAGTCTATGTTTTTTATTTTACTTTTAGGGAGAGTGTTTATTTTGGTATATTTAGGAAAAAACTGATCATGGCATCTAAGAATAGGTGCTGTTATCTTGTGTGGAGTATTTGATAGTCAAAAGTACCTAATTCTACTCCCCCCCCCCATTTGACATGTATTTCACATAAAAGCAAACAGAAAATGTCAACTGTCATAAACGAGATATATCTCCATCTATGGTTTATGGTGGACATAGTAGGATATGATTCTAGAAATTTGCATTTTATGTAAAAGTCTGTTTCAGGCAGGTCTGCTCGTAAAAACCAGCAGCTCTCACTTCTAATATCTCCTTGTCTGTGTGTATACATCTTAAACAGCTTGTCTGTGATTTTTTTTTTTAAATACTGCACAGTGAGGCTCAAAACTGAGGCTAGATGGGGATTTCCCTACACCCCTCCTGCACCCCCCCCCAGTCGTCAGCTAGTAACAGTATTATATCAAGTCAGTGAGCACCCCCAACACCTCCCAAATCTCCCCATGTACCCACCTGATTTCATGTGTTGGGGAGAATACTGCCAACAGAGATTACTTTTCCTTTGGAAGCCAACTTCTCAAATTCAGCTAGACTTCATGGAATCAAGGGCCTGCCCCTCCCTGTGTCAAACAATGAGAGTGAATTCTGTAAAGAACTTACTGTCTTAAAACTGATTTTAATCTTGTCCATAATTACTACATTAAATTTATTGGAGGTTTGCTTCCATTTGCAACTCGTAATGTAAAAATATCAATCTGGATAGGAGTTCTGCAGTGTGATTCTCCTTGCACCTTGATATAAATATTAAATACTTAATTTTGTGATGCCTTAAAGTGGCTGGCTTTATGGTTACTTTAATGTGAAGGTGAAAAATACTTAAGCCATTCATTTGATATTCCTGAGCTGCTGTTCTTCAAATTCATCTCACACAGTAACTAGGGACTAGACAGATTTCTCTGGAGTTGGATGATCAATGGGGCAAGCATTTGGGGGGGGGGCAGTGGCTGGGTGGATGAAGGGGGCCTCTGCAGGGCCCTGGATGTGTGTGTCCTCCAATGTCCTCCTTTTTGTACTTCCCTGTCCTCCTTTCCGTGCTTTGGTATCTGGTGACCCTACTCCTGGCACAGCAGGGGGTACTTCTGACTCATTCACTCACATAAGCAGAGTCACAGCACAGGGGAACAGAGGAAGAGCTCCAGTCAATCCCCGCTCAGCTCTGCTGTGGACTGCCAACCAGAGTCTCAGTCATGGCAGGCTAGGCTGGCCCCAGAGAGCCACGCAGGGCCCTCCATCCCAACTGTTCACTGTCAGTCAATCAGCATGCTAATTTGATTGACAGCACATTGAATGAATCACAAATAAAAAAAAGGAGAAAGTGGCTGGGGCCCACGTGGGAACAAGCCAACCAAAGGCCGGCATTCTGAATGACTAAGAGCCAGTGGGCCAGGAGGGGGAGATGCAGATGAGACTGATTTTTTTGCCTGCCACGAGGAGGTAGAGGGCTGTACTCCTCCTTGACCCCATGGCCCGCCAGGGACATCAGTTGGTGTCTCCTTCATGAAGGCGTGAGCACAGGCGTATACTTGGCACAGTTTGCCCCATATCCCAACACCTGCCCCTTTTGCAGTGTGAGGGAGACCCTGGCGCATTTGTATCTGGAATGCGCCAGGTTGCAGCTCCTCTTCCAGCTCCTCCAAAACCTCTTATTGAGGTTCTGGCTGCACTTTTCCCCACTGCTGTTCCTGTATGCACTCCCTATCTATGGCCTCACAAAGTCATGGGACCTCCTTGCCAACTTCCTCCTGGCTTATGCAAAGTTCGCCATCTATAAGACCAGGGAGAGGAGGCTGGCTGAGGGAGGGGCCTGCGACTGTGGGGCCTATTTCTGGTCCCTTGTCTGTTCATGCCTCGAGGCAGAGTTCCTCTGGGCTGTGTCCACTGGCTCACTCAACACCTTCCAGTAGTGGGTGCTGTCTGGGGTTTGCTGCTCAGTGTCCCCTTCTGAGTCCCTCATTTTGAACCTTTGACCATCACACCTGTCCCTGTTCTTCATTACTTGTCCCCTGTAATGCTTAATATGCAGAAGGTCCTGGGTGCAAGCCCCAGGGGGTTGGACTCGATGATCTCATGAGGTCCCTTCCAACCCTATGATTGTATTGTATTATTATTGTATTGTAATCTATTGGTCCCAGGCCTAATGCCACCTCCCCCCAGGCTGGGGGTGGGGTTTTAGCAGTGGGTGGGCTTGTGCCTGCCTGCCACCCAGTTTCCAAATAGGACCAGGAGGTAGAGGAAGAGGAAGGGGAAGGGGAGGGAGCCCGGGGGATGGTCTGGGAGCCAGCATCCACAGGACAGGGGAAGTGAAGGTGTTGCAGAGCCTGCAGGTTTGGAGAGGAGAAAGGGGGGGTCCATGCTACTCTGAACATGGAGGGGGAAAGGTCTGAGGAACCCGTGTGGCCACATAGCCTATGACAGGTGGCCTACCTTCCAATATGGCCACCTCATTGAATGAGTTTGACACCCCTGATCTAAACTTTACCTAACTGGGGAGGGGAAATCAATTTCTGGCCAGCTCTGATGGCATCTTCTGTCTTGCCAAATTCTACGCCAGTGCCTTCTAGAAAAACCAAGTAGTATCTCTGGCTGTAATGGGATTGGGGGAGTTGTGGGAGGTGGACATGGGAACTGGAATTTATGGTAGAGAAACACTGGGGCTGCTTTCAATCTGTTCTATGTAGATTCTTCCATCACAGGCATCATGATGGTATTGGGCCACCTTTTAGTGCACTGAGCAACACAACTTCCTATCTGTCCAGTAGGGTTCCGTCTCTCATCTCTCTGCAGAGGGAGAAGCATATGCAATGAAGTGTCCTATTTTGGTAGAGTTTTTTAATCCAGCTGTTGCTTGGTATTTATATTGGAAAAGGCAGGGTAAAAAAAGATGTACTATGCACTTGGAGAAGAAGGTGGCAAGGTTTGAAACACCCTTCCTTACCTCCCTGGGGAGCTCATTTTCCTCCCCCCGGCCTACAAAAGTTCTGGCTCCTCCACAGATGAGCTTTGCCCTTATTGTGGAGAGTGTGCCATTGGGCCAACAGAACAGAGATGGATCTTGAGCTTGGGACTATAGGTGGCTTTCTAGGTACCCTGGAACGTGCAGGACTGAGACCTTGATTTGGTGTTTGATACAAAGTCAGTGCAGAGACTAGAGGACAGGTTTGATGTTTAACAGTAGCCAGATTGCTAGGGAGATGAACCACAGCAGTCCACAACAGCTGGTTCATTGTTGGCTGTAGTGAGGCAGGGTCTCTGAGAGGGGCAGAGATGGTTGAGTGTTCTTGTGTTTAAAAACAGCTGGAAAGTTGAATGTTAAACCAGACCAGCAGTGGAATGAGCTGATGTTCTCTGCCTGTGATAAACAGGGTTCAGGGCAGCTGCTCTTGGAATACCAATCCATTGTCTTTGACTAAGGCATCTTTCAGGAAGGCAGCCAGCCTGGATCTGATGGAGAAATTACCTGCTTTCCTTGGCCGATTGTTCCAATCATTAATCACCCTCTCAGGAAAAGATGTGTCCTTTATATTTTCTCAATGGAATGTGTCTGTCTTTAGCTTCCATCCTTTGGTTTATACTTTGCCTTTCTCTGCTGTTATAGGGCGCTTTAGTACTTAGACTTTTTTTCTACATGAGGGTCTTTGCATACCACTATCAATCTACCTCTTAATCTTCTTTTTGATTAAACTAAACAGATTGTATTCCTTAACTCTTTGCTGTCAGGCATTTTTTCCAGCTCGTGTTAGTGGCTTTTTTCTGCACTGTCTCCAAGTTAACCAATGGCCTTACTAAAACATGGACCTCAGAGCAGGACTCAGTATTCCAAGATCAATCTCAGTTTCAACAATGTCGCTCCTGCTTGCTGCTTCCCTCTGTGTGTCCCAGTTTTGCATCGTCCCTTCCAGCTGTTGCATTGTCCTGGAATCGCCTACTGAGATGTTTGTCCACCATGACCCCCCAAATTCTTTACAGTTACTGTTTTCCAGAGTAAAACCTTCAAAATGGAAGCCCCTGTTAGCCTGGCTGGAAAATAGATTCACCCTGATTGCAGTGCCCTTTCACTTTTAGTGATGGGGGGTTTGCTGTCACATCTTTTGGGAAAAGATGTTCCATTAGTTAGGAAAAAAATGCATCCGTGTACATTTCATTCACAAATGAAACTTAGTATTGTTCTTGTATGTTTGTGAGCATAGACCAGGTCCATGAAGTATTAAAAATGGACTGAGGATGAAAAAAGGGGGATTAATCTAGCATGATGGAGCAGGAAGAGGTAATACTAATGCAGTGACAAGCCAGTGTCACTATTAACTTCTTTCACATCCATGCGCCGCTACGCCCCAGCAGTGGCTGCATTATAGTGGGTTTGACCGTCAGAGTTTTCATCAGTGCATTTCAGGGCTTGCTATAAAGACGTATGGCAGTTTATGTGGGGTGGGGTGGGGTGGGGTGGGAGGAGATCTTGTATGTAAGGGTAAGTGGCATGAAGGCACAGAAGTAGGTGTCAGGGCTCCTGGGTTGGGGTGGGTGGGTGCAGGAACCAGTCCTAACTCCCATTCCTAGCTCTGGGAGAGGATTGGGCTCTAGTGGGCTGGTGAGAGCGGGATACACAATTCCTGGGTTCTGTTCCTCGTTCAGCTGCATTATGCGGAAGATATTTGTCTGTAGTTAACATTATCCTGCAGGATCTAATTAATGAGTTCACAGCAGTTGGTCATGACGTACAGGAAAACAAGATACAGCGTGATACTATTTTGCACTGATGCATCCATTCATGTAGAAGCAGGAGTGGCTTCCCAGAGGCCCAGTGGCTTTACAGAGCACATGCACATGCTCAAAGCTATGTAGGCTACAGGAAAGATTTACAAGCAGGAGCTCTCAGCCATTTTATCTTGGGTCTGGTTACACCCACCAGCACTTTGTAATTCACGTCCTAGGCACTTAGACATGCATCAAAGAAGCACTACTAACCCCAGGACTGGGATAGCTGCTCTGGCTTATCTTAGCTATTGAAGGCCCAAAGTATTATGTATAGGGCCATCCCAGGGGGGCGTGGCAGGGCCAGTCGGCCCTTGTGGGGCCTGCAGCGCCACCCATCACTGGAGGGGGGGGCCAGGACATGATGGACTGAAGGGTGGGCTGCACATTCCTGGTACTCCCCTACCCTGGGTCAGCATGTTGTCACTGCACTCTGGGGATGGGGATGGAAATGCTGCTGAAGCGCAGCCCCCAGCCTCTGGAGGCAAGTGGGCAGGGCTCAATTAAATGTGGGGCATAGGGTGCTTGCCTCACTCATCCCCCCACCCACCCCCAAAGCACAACCCTGGTTAAGTAGGGTATTTTATCCAAAAGACATTAGAAACAGACGTATAATGAAGAGCCCCAAAACTGTGTGGCTTTATTAGCGTAGACCAGTGGTTCCAGACTTTTTCCTGGCTGTGGCACATCTTGACACCTTTAATTATTTCGAGGTCACCACTATATAGTCTCCAAATTAACTCATGAATATTCATGAGTCAATCCAGAACTCTCAGAAGTTTTTCAAAAAATTCCATGGCACACTGGTTGGGAAAGACTGGAGCAGACCTACAGCCAGTGTAACAGGTTTTCCCTATCTGTTAAAGCAAGTTCCCCATCTATTACTGTGGCAACCCAATACACCACATATTCCTCCCCCTCTAATGAAAATATCCTCCTCTTCCCACAAAGAGAGTAAGCACTAAGCTGAAAGATGAGGGTAGACTGCCCCATCTCTGGGCAAAGCCCTGGGGATTTTTCTGCCCCATGGGGGGGGGGGTCACCAACAATGTTCCCTCTAATTACTCGTAGACTGTGTGCGCGAACAATTTCTTTGTGAGCACTAATATTAGCACTATTGAATTTTTTTGTGCACACTTCATTTTCTTGTGTGCTCAGGTTTCATGACCTGTGTGCTCATGCACACATGCACAGCTTAGAGGGAACAGTGTTCACCAATTGCCACTAACTGGAGATCCAGCCGAATAGGAGGCCTTTTCTTGCTGGGTGGATTATAATGGACTTCTGGCGTGCTCACACCAGGAGGTGTTTTTGGTGCTGGTGTGACACGGGTGCAGTAGCTGGAACCAGTGATGGTGTTGTGGCTGGTCAAACTGAGGAGGAGGCCATATACTAGAGGGGAGGTGGTAGGAGTAGGAGAGTCAAGAGCAAGCAATCTGTGACTTGATGGAATCTCACCAGTAATGGTGAGATCAGGCCGGTCAGTCAGAGAGGTATCCTTGTTGCAAAGAAGAGGGTGTAACACTGGGTAAACAATGACCTTACAAACTCCACAAATCCAAATGGAGCCATCTTTCTTCACTATTGGAATGACTGGTGTCACACATTGGCCCTGAGTAACTAGCACCAAGATTCTACCTTTGCTTAAGCACTCAAAGTCTGCTTCAGCCTTCAGTCTGATGGCAAATAGCACCATTCTGGCCTTCAAACATTTTGATTGGCTGTCGGGCTTAATATTTAACTTCACAGTTATTGCCTTCATGCTGCCCAGCATGAAAACAGCAGCATGCTTCTCTAATACAGATGCCAGGCCTGTTTCTTCTTTAGTCTGTGTACTGCTGCCCAATTGTGCTGGATCTTCCTAAACCAAGACCTCACCATTAAGATTGGGTAATTGCCTTTCACAACAAACAGTGTCAGCTTTGCAGTTTGTCCATTAAGCTTGCCTTTCACATCAGTGGTACCCAACATGGGGACAGCCCCTCCAGTGTGCATCTTCAGAACAACTATTGTCAGCTTAAGCAGAAGATGCTTTAACTCCTTCTTATACAGAGTGTCTGAAACTAGTGAAACTGGTGCACCCATGTCCAGTTTCACACATATAGGTTTACCTTCCAACAACAGTGTGGGCCAGCAATCGTGGACAAGACATGGACTGATACTTTATCCTTTGACTGGGTGTTGGCTTGATCACCCTAAGTCTGCTCTATTGCATGCACATTTTCCTTTCTGGTCCACCAAACCACAGGCTCCTTTTTCTCTGATCTGCCTTTTCTGTTTGGCTCATCTTTCTTTTGTTTGCAGGCCCATTCAGCGTGTCCTTTCATGCCACATTGTTGACATGGTAGCTCCTTACATCTCCAGTGCATGGTGACCTGACCTTCCACACAGGTTACATTCCTGCTTTCCCATTGCCCTGTGGTTTGGGGGAAAAATGTGCTCCCAGGATTTCCATGAGGTCACTATAAGATTTTGTCTCTGGCTTCTCAGGGTAAACCAAATTGCATAGCAAACTGTAGGTTTTAGTTCTTATAACAGTTAGAAAGACTGGCACTTTCTTTTCATCTGTTATGTAATGTGACACCACAAAATTCAGAAAATACATGGTATAAGTCTGCCAGGACTCCAGAGTTTCATCAAAGGGTCCCAGAGGTCCAGTAAGTGAAGCCATGGTGCCCTCTTATGGTTATTTATCTCCCATCTGCTGCCTTCCCCAAGCAAGCAGATCAAGTTTTAGCTTGCACTGACAAATGGAAGGAAAAACGTTCATTTCTTACATTGACTTTTGCTTTACTTTTGTTGTTAGGATAGCCAACTCCATCCCCTCCTTGTCACCAGTGTTATGTAGGGTGTTGTATCCAAAGAACATTAGATAAAAACCCCAAAACTGTGTGGCTTTATTAGAGTAGATGTACAACCACTCTAACAGGTTTTCCGTCCATCTAAAGCAACTCCCCCATCTATTGTTATGGCACCCCAATTCATACTAAAGCAGGGGTCTCAAACACGCAGGCCACATGCAGCCCCTAAAGCTGTTTCGTGCAGCCCACAATGACACTATTGTTACTGATATTTGCAATATCGTTATATTAAAAGGTTTCAGTGGTTCAGCCCTTGGGCTAAAGTACTAGTCCTCATGCAGCCCTGTAGTAGTCCTCATGCGGCCCTCGTGGTGATTTGAGTTTGACACCCCTGCACCAATGTAACCCATTACACCACACACACAAGCATATTCCTTTGCACAGTGAAATTTCAAATTCCCTTGCTAATCTGCTAGGTATTCGGGTTGGCACCACCTTTAATCTCATTTGCTACAGCTTCAGGTCTGATCTGCTTTTTAAGGGCAGCTCTCTCTGGGATTGATGGAGCCTGCAAGACCAGCTTGCAAATGAGATCACAATGAATTCCACCATGTGCTGCACAGACCTTGCCCTCTGACAGATTGCGGGGGGGTGGCATGCCAAGTGCTGCACAGCCCTGGACTGAGAGCAGGGGGCCTTTATGCTGCATGGACCCTGATGGAGATCAGGCCTCCAATGGGCTGTACGTTACCCAAACAGTCCCTGCCTCAAAATGCTTCTGGTCTAGATGGACAAAAGAGACTAACTAAATCCATTTTTACGAATGGGAAAATGGAGGCAGACAGGGGAAGGCAAGGACTGAGTCCACACATGAGTTCTATTCTTGGCTTTAGAAATAGAGTGCAGTCTAGCGGGTTAGAGCTTAAAAAGCAAAGAACAGTGTGTCAGGCTTCCCAGTTCTGGGTTCTGCTCCAACTCTGAGAGATAGGGTGGGTCAGAGCAGGGGAGACAGGACTGCTGGGCTGGACCCCTAGTTCTGGGATAATGCCTAAGACAGGTGCTCTAATAGGCTTAGCTCCTCTGCACATTGCAGCTAGTGCCAAGGTGAGGATGGCAGGGTCTCTGTGCTCCCAGAGTCTGGGTCAACTACAGCGTTTGTACACTGATGAGAATAAAGCAGATTTTCTGTTGCCATGGAAACAGTATAACTGGGCAAGGACAAATCCTTATACTCCCAGGCCTTGCTCCCTCACACTGCTCTACCTGTGCCTCCCCAGCTTGTAATAGAACCCTGGAGTCCTGACTCTGAGCCCCACCACTCTAACCCTGAATCTCAGATCTGGCATATAGCCGGGGGGAGCTCAGTCCCAGCTCTGTGCTTTTTAGCAGGAAAACAATTCTCCCTGCCCCCCCAGCACCTCAGTTTCCCCATTCCTCTATTTCATCCCTGGATCCCAGGGCACTACCCTCCCCGCCATGCCCAGGCAATGCCTTTCCCTGAGGCATTAAGGTGCATGAGAAGTGTGGAAAACAGACATCAACCAGGACACCTGAATCATAGACTCATAGACACTAAGGTCAGAAGGGACCAATATGATCATCTAATATGACCTCCCACACAGTGTAGACCATAAAACCTCACTGACCCACTCCTACAATGAACCTCAAACCCATAACTGAGCTATTAAAGTCCTCAAATCATGATTTAAAGACTTTAATACAAAGAATCAACCAGCAAGTAAGCCATACCTAATGCTACAGAGGAAGGCAAAAACCCCCCAGTGCCCAAACCAATCTGCCCTGGGGGAAAATTCCTTCCCGACCCCAAATATGGCGATCAGTTAAACTCTGAGCATGAAGGCAAGTCCACAACAGTCAGTAAAGAAGACCTCTGTATTAACTCAGAACCCACTCCATCTAATGCCCCTTCCCAGGTCACTATCATACACCAGTAGTAAAAGACAGACAATGGCCAAGCTACGCTGTCCATCATATCATTCCCTCCATAAACTTATCAAGCTCTGTTTTGAAGGTGCCTAAGGTTTTTGCCCCACTACGTCCCTTGGTAGACTATTCCAAAACTTTACTCCTCTGATGGTCAGGAATTTGCATCTAATTTTAAGCCTACATTTTCTGAAGGACAGTTTGTATCCATTTGTTCTTGTGTCCACATTGGCACTGTATTCAAATAATTCCTCTCCCTCCCTTATATTTATACCTCTAATGTATTTATAAAGAGCAATCATATCTCCTCTCAGCCTTCTTTTGGTCAGACTAAACAAACCAAGCTCTTTGTCATCTCTCATAGGGAAAATTTGCCATTCCACGACTCATCCTTGTAGCCCTTCTTTGCACCTGTCCAGTTTGATTTCATCTTTCTTAAACATGGGTGACCAGAACTGTAAACAATATTTCAAGTGAGGGCGCACCAGCGCCTTGTATAATGGTACTAACACCTCCCTATCTCTACTGGAAATAACCCTTCTGATGCACCCCAGGACCACATTAGCTTTTTTCACTGCCACATCGCATTGACTACTCATTGTCATTCTGTGATCAGCCAGTACGCTCATGTCCTTCTCTTCCCCCATCACTTCCAGCTGATGCATTCCCAACTAATAAGAAAAATTCCTGTTATTTGTCTCTAAGTGCATGACCTTGCACTTCCCATTGTTGAATTTCATCCTATTTCTAATGCTCCACCTACAAGGTCATCCAAATCATTCTGTCTGCTATCCCAATCCTCCTCTGTATTGGCAATACCTCCCAACTTGGTGTCATCTGCAAACTTAATTAGCATATTCCCACATTTTGTGCCAAGGTCAGAAACAAAAAGGTTGAGTAAGATGGATCCTTGGGGAACTCCACTAGTAACCTGCTTCCAGCTAGAGTGTTCACCTTTCACTATGACCCTCTGTAATCTTCCCTGTAACCAGTTCTTTATCCACCTTTCTATTTTCATATTAATCCCCATCTTTCCCAATTTATCCAATAATTCCCTGTGTGGAACTGTATCAAATGCCTTGCTGAAATCTAAGTAAATTAGGTCCACCACATTCCCTTTATCCAAAAAATCTATTATCTTCTCAAAAAAGGAGATCAGGTTGGTCTGGCATGATCTACCTTTTTGTAAAGCCGTGTTGTATTTTATCACAGTTACCATTCTCCTCAATATCCTTAAATAGCTTCTCCTTCAAAATTTTCTCCAAGACCTTGCATACTGCTGGGGTCAAACTAACAGGCCTGAATCACTTTTACTCCCTTTCTTGAAAATAGGGACTACATTAGCAATTCTCCAGTCATAAGGTGCAACCCCTGTGTTCACAGATACTTTAAAAATCCTTGCTAAAGGGCTGGCAAGTTCATGTGCGAGTTCCTTCAATATTCTTGGATGAAGATTATCCAGACCCCCTGTTTTAGTTTTATTAAACAGCTGAAGCTTGGCTTCCACCTCAGATATGGTAATTTCCACTTCTACATTCTCATTCCCATTAGCTGCCCTACCTCTGTCCCCAATCTCACCAACACCCTGATTAAAGACAGAGGCAAAGTACTTATTTAGATATTCAGCCATGCCTAGATTATCCTTGATCTCTACTCCATCCTCAGTGTATAGTGGTCCAACTTCACCCTTCTGTGTTTTCTTTCTATTTATATGGATGAAGAACCTTTTACAATTGGTTTTGATTCCCTTTGCAAGGTCTAACTCCGCTTGGCTTTTGGCCTTCCTCACTTGATCCCTACATGCTCTGACCTCTAAAAGGTAGCCCTCCTTTCCTATCCTTCCCATCTTCCCCTACTTGTAGGCCTTGTGTTTCCTCC
The DNA here is from genome assembly GCA_007922195.1 of Podocnemis expansa. Lineage (NCBI taxonomy): Eukaryota > Metazoa > Chordata > Testudines > Podocnemididae > Podocnemis > Podocnemis expansa. The sequence goes on along the minus strand of ML681973.1, from coordinate 31,619,625 downwards.
TAATCACCTGTCTAAGATGTACATTCATACATCTTGGTTTAGAACCCATGCCTGAAAATTTTTTCGTCTTTTTTGGAATGCAGGCTTCAGATAGTTCCTGCAGCTTTGTCCTGAAGCAGTTCCAAGCATCCTCAATGTTCATAGTCATGAATTCTTTGGTCCAGTCCACTTCCCTAGCAATTCCCTTAATTTTTTGAAGTTAGCCCTTTTGAAGTCAAAGACTCTGGTCACAGATTTATTTTTGTTTACCCTTCCATTCAGTTAAATTGGATTAGCTCATTATCACTAGAACCTAGGTTGTCCCCTACAACTAATTCCTCTATGAGGTCCTCACTACTGACTAATACCAAATCTAAGATCGCATCGCCTCTTGTTGGTTTGGAAACTGCTTGATGGAGTCTGCTATCACCTCCAAGAAAATCTGGGCCCTATATCTGGGAAGTTAAAATCTCCAGTAATCACACAGTTCCCAGTAGTGTTTACTTCCTTAAAGGCCTTAAAGAGTTCTCTATCCATGTCCAAATCAGATCCCGGCTGTCTGTAACACTGCCCAAGCACTAATCCAAGAGAAACTCTAGTAACTTTCTTCTTCAATGTGGTTTTGAGCCTGTTAATGCCATCACTCTGAATTTCTTTCCATTCTACTTTATCATTGATATACAATGCCCCACCGCCATCTTTGCCATTACATCTGTCTTTCCTAAAGAGCACATAGCCTTCAATGCTCGCACACCAGTCATGACCACTGTTCCACCGTGTTTCTGTTATCCCTATAATATCCGGTTTCAATTCCTCTACCAGTAGTTCCAGGTCCTCCATTTTATTACCTAGATGTTGAACCCCGGGTTTGAGATGTAACTGCGATGGACCGGTGACAAACACCAAGGAGATGGACACCAATTTCCAGTAGAAAAAAAAATTTTATAGTGGTCTCATAAAGGCATACAACGAAATAGCAACAAAAATGCCTATGTGGGGGGAGGGGGAGAGTAAACAGCTACACAGTGAAAAGGACTATGCAAGATACAAGTGGGATAATAAACAGCTGTGTAGTGAAAGGACTATACAAGGTACAAACGAAAACTACACTTATAAACAATCCATAAATGGTATTGTAGAGAAAAGAAAAAAAGAAGAAAGAAACAAATTGAGAGAGGTAGAATAACTGTATCAGATTATAATACCTGTCCTAGCACCATAGTGGAACCCAAAGCAAGAAGGCAGACCAGCTGCAGCATCCCAGTACTTAATCATTCGGCCAGGAATTCGAGTACACCCAAAGGTCTCATGGGAGGGAGCTCCCTGTCTCAGTTGGGGGAATCAGTCCGACTGGTTTGTGACATGCCCTTTAACATTCGAGGGTGGGAGAACACTCGAGCCAACCAAGGCAGGGGCTTAAATAGTGTACTGCACAGCCCGAGTATAAAATAGCCAATTGGAAGTGAGATGCAGGTCAGGACCAATGATGTAACTGGGACCCTGGACAATGATCCCTCCTTTGTGGTGACAGGGGTGCAGAGAAACTCATCAGGGGGATAGAAACTCACCCCCCCCCCTTGATGCCACAAGGCTTGGGAGGTAGAAACTCACCCAGGAAATTGAGGCCCAAGAGGGAGATCGATACTTAACATGCCTCCCTGTGAGCTCCATAGTCAAGAGGGCTACGTTGGGGGGGCGGGGGGCGCCATTATGTCTGCCACCTCTGTTGACACTAGGCTTCTCGCATTGGTATATAAACATTTTAGCTTTTGCTGCTTGGCTTTGCTTGCATTCTTTACCCGATGTGGCCTTTTTTTATTACTGCCAACCAATGTTCCCTCCAAGGGGAGAGGGCAGCTGAGCAACTCCTGTTGCTCGCTGCGCTCCCTCCCCCCCCCCACGGGGCCCGCTGTGCAGCTCTCCCCACTCCCACTCACCCCCCCGCTCCCGGCAGCAGACCGCCCCCCCTGCTCCCGGCAGCAGACCCTCTCCCCCCGCTCCTGGCAGCCCCCCCAGCCCCCACAAACTTACCTTGGGGCTGGACTGGAGCAGCAGGGCCCAGCCCTAACTCCTGGGCCAGAGAAGCTCTACGGAGCATGCTCAGATTTTCTGGGCATGCTCCGTTAGAGCTTCTCCGAGCGGGAGTTTTCAAAACTCCCTGCTCCACAGGAGCTCTATTGAAGGACTCTGGCTGCCGGCAGTGTGCTGCCGGCAGCCTGCTCTGCACTGGTGGCTGTGGTGGGCTGCACTGCAGTGCGCCAGCGCAGCTTACAGGAAACATTGCTGCCAACATCGCTCATCAGATCAGTATTTGTGCTTCCCTGCTTTCTAACATCAATAGTGCCTCCCACATCTTTGTCTTTTCTGAATTCACCTTCCTGCCTCTCAATGCGAGTATCAGGCGTAGAGATTGTCAGAGCATCTCCCAACCATCTCCCCACACTCCCTAATTTAAAGCTCTGTTAATCAGTTGAGCTAGCCTCCCTCCCAGAAGTCTGTTTCCCTCGCTACTCAGGTGAAGTCCATCCTAAGCAAACAATCTTCTGTCCATGATCACCTCCCAGTGCCCATATATCCCAAAGCGCTCCTTGTAACACCACTGCCTGAGCCATCTGTTAACTGCCAGAATCTTCTCACAGCTGTGTTGCCCTCCTCTAGGGATAGGCAGAATCACGCTAAAGATTACTTGAGCCTCCAGCTCCTTGAGAGTCCTTCCCAGCCTGGCATAGTCTCCTTTGATATGTTCCAATGAGAATCTAGCTATATCATTTGTACCCACATGAAGGATAATCAGAGGGTTCTTTCCTGCTCCCATTAGGATCCTCTTCTGCCTCAGATCCACATCATGTATCTTAGCTGCAGGCAAGCAGCACACCCTTCTGTTCTCAGGGTCACTTCTAGTTAGAGGTCTGTCTGTCCTCCTCAGCAGAGGATCCCGAACACATACACTTGCCTTTTCCTGGAAGCAGTGTGCTTTTCCAGTCTATCCCCAGTTCTCTCTGACCCGGAATCATGATGTCTACAGCTGCTGTTCACAATCCTCTGCATCTGCTCCTGAATGTTCCCTGGGCTCTTATTTATCTCCAGTGGCTTAACTCCACTTTGTATGGGAGTAGCTGCTCTCCTCTTCTGCCTCACACTCCCACCTTCAGTGTTCACCTGCTGGACTCCTTCATTTGCTAATTCAGCAAAACCTGTTAACTGAATTCTATTTCACCTTCACATGCTGCCTACCCAGACACCCTCTGTGCATGCTTAGCCTAACAGTTTCCACATCCTCTCATCTTTATTGTCTCTTCCCTTGTTGGAGTGACTTCTGCTGCTACCTCAATTTCTGCCATAAGTCTGTCCTTCTCTCCCAACAAACTCCCCTGTTAACAGCCCTGGTGCCTACAGCTGGTGCTGCAGCTTGCTTGAATGGCTGCCTTTAGAGGTCCCCCAATAGGAAGGCTCCACCCCTAATTGCGGTCACCTCATCCCAACTGCCACTTAGCCCCTGCGGAAAAAAGAAAAAAAAAAAAAAAGCCAAACCAGAAAACAAATATAAAACAGAAAAGCAAACACACACAGCACTCCCAACTCAACAGAACTCCTCTATAGTCCCCAACTCCCTCTCAAACTCCCCTGTTAATAGCCCTGTTGCCTGCTCCTGCAGGCTCCTACCCACCCAGCCAGTTTTGATCCCAGTGCCCCAGCACAACTAGGGGCTGCTGTCTGCGTGTAGTCAGCGCTGGCTCCAGTCCAGCGTTGCCAGTGGAATTGCAGAGAGCACGGCGGTGCTCAGCAGATGAGATTCAGGATGTTCTCATAGCTCAGGAAGGTCATGGCATTGACAGGGAAGGCACGGATACTGTTCAGGGAAAGGCCTTTCAGGAAGACCTTGTGTCCCTCCTGCTGCACACTGATGCGGATGCAATGTAGGACACCACGGTAGGACACTTTCTTCACCCCGTCCATCTGCAGTCGGGCCTTGATCACGTCCATGGGATTGGCTAAGACCCAGGACATGGTGCCAGCACAGCCACCAGCTAGGAGAACTGTCCTCGGCCCTGGAACCAAAGGGGAGAGGGAAGAGAGTTAAGGCCTAGCTGCAGTGGGGTGTGGGACTCAGCAAGGGGTACTTCCCCCTCAGTCACTGCTGCCCCCAGTGCAGTGGTGGTGATGAATTATTGCATAGCTGTTAAGCCTCCATCTGTTTTCACCCAAGAGGTGGCTGCATTGCAGTGCTGGGTGAAAAGACCCTTCTTAATTTTCTCTGGCCCATCAATAAACCCACATTAGCCAAGAGAAATCCCAGTTCCCTCCTCTTGCCCCTGGGAGGGAGGATAGCCCCCACCCCGTCCCTTCCCCTCTCACCAGGTTCTTGTCCCTCTGCTGACAGGCCCCGGCAGAGACTGACATAGGTGAGGAAGTAGACACCCACTGTGGGTGTATCACGTAGCACCAGGGCCCAGGTGCCCCGAAACAGGCCTCGAAGCCCCTCCTCCTGGAATATACTGGCACCACAGTGCACTGGGCCCCAGTACTGGGCTCCAGAGCTTCTTGCTGGATTTTTCAGCCCCCAGGAGTGAGTCTGATTCTGCAGCCGAACTTTAATCAGGTCCATGGGAGCGATGACCACTGCCTGAGATGAGGGGGAAGCATGGGCAAAGAAATAAGTTACCTGATTAGTCACTTAAAAGAAAGAGTGCCATATAATGACGGCTGGGGGTCCCGCAGCAGTCTTTTAGCTCCCAGCCCCACTTGCTCTAACTTCCTTAGACTCTACCCTCCCTTCTGTGAGCTGGGCTAGAACCCAGAGGTCCCAACACCCAGCCTCACCCCTCTAACTGCTGGACCAGACTCCATTCCCCTCCCAGAACTGCACCTAGAACGCACAAGTGCTGTTCCCTCTCCCTCCTCATGAGTGCCCAGACACCTCACCTGCACCAGGCCAGAGAAACAGCCTGCAGTGAAGATGTGAGCATAGCTGGGTGGGTTGGCATTGCGGTTGTGGTGAGGGATGTCGCTGAGATACAGCAGGGCATTGCTGTAGGCCCCAAACATCAATGAATTCACCATGGCCACACTCAGGAGTGGGAAACTCATCCCCTTAAAGAAACCTCGGACCTGCGAGGCAAGGCAAAGGCCATCATGGTAGGATCAAGGCCAGCTCCTGGGGATGGGGCCCAGGGCTGGGAGTGATTGGGAGACATCCACAGCACCAACATCTGTATCCATGTCACAAACAGCTTCCCCTTCTGTGCAACACAGAGGGTGGAGGCTGCATGGAGACAGTCTTGGTCAATGGGAATTTGTGCAGCACCCAGCACCAGGGGACCTCTGATTTTGTTCAGGGGCAGGGTCTCTTGGCATGGTCATAATGCAAATAAGAAGCATGTTCTCTAACCGTTTCCTGACGGTAAGTTCTGATGATGCAATCCAGGATCCCCCGATAGTCAGACTGCGTCTGCAACCGCACCTGGAACGAGAGACAGGAAAGACTTTGCAGAGAGATATTCACAGCCCCTGTTTAGACCAAAATCAAAGTCCTCCTAGACTAGAGGCATTTGGAAGTAACATTGTCTAGTGCAAGGGTATCAAACTTGTTTGCTATGGTGGACCAAATTATACAACGTTACCTCTAATTTTTCGTAGGATGTGTGCACAAGAAATTTCTTTGTGTATGCAAAAATTTTCTTTGTGTGCACTAACATTAGCACTGTTGAATTTTTTTTGTGTATGCTTTATTTTGTTGTGTGCATGGATTTCATGACCTGTGTGCACGTGTACACACGCACAGCTTAGAGGGAACAGTGGCCGTATGTACCATAACTTGAAAATACTAGGGCACTCCTGCAGCATTGTGGAGCGCTGCATGTGCAAGACAGTTCTGTAATACTACATTCTCTCTCTGTTAGGGAGAGCATGTGGTCTTGTGGAGCACAGTCTCACATACCCAACGCCCCATGATGTTGTGAGACCTGACACTCTTCCAGCATCATGGTGCTCTGGGTATGTGAGACCACTCTCTCATTAGGGGGAGGGTGTTGTCCCAAGGAGCCCAGTCACAGGGCAAATGGAAGAGATTCATGGGCCCCACATTTGACACCCCTGGTTTAGTAGATAAGACTTGCCCTAGGGCTGGACCTCAGGACTCCTGGCTTCCGTTCCCAAGTCTGGCCACAGAATAGGCTCAAGAGGAGTTAAAGTGGGAGGGGGCTGGGAGTCTATTGCTGGTTCTGTCACTGATCTGGGGCAAGGATGCCTCTTTCCCCTCTGCCCTTGTCTTTTCAGGCTGTGGACTCAGAGGTGGGGGGAAGGATTTTCTGTGCCTTGTCTATCCTGGTTTGGGGGGATGAGTCTGAGAAACACCTGGCTTGATGGGGAGGGAGGGCCTGAGTGCAGGGTAGGGTGGATCTTGTGCAGGGAGGGTCTGTGGAGACGATGGTTCCAATCTCTGTTACAGCTACCATGCTAAGAACTAAATTTGTTAAAATAGCTGTTGCTTGTCCTAAGATGTACTGGACACTGCTCTGAGCTAGCCAGCACCCCAGCAGGCATGTATCTCCCCACCTACCTGGAGTAGATAGTTTTCTCTTTCCCTTTCCACCCCCAACAGCAGCACCAGCTTCATATTACCTTCACTGTGTCCATTGGGTGCCCCAAGATCAGCCCTGCAGCTCCTGTGTCCAAACAAAAACATGGCAGTTGAAATTAGCCCCCACTGCCCTCCCTCCCAGCAACAAGAACAGAAGCCCAACTGTTATAATGCCCACCATCTCGGGGTAGAGCCCTAGAGCCCAGCACTCCTACCCCATCGCCACATCCTCTTTTTTGGGGCAATCGCAATGCTGCATGCAAATATTAAAATGTCTTAAAAGGACATGGACCCACAGTGAGAAACCGTGCTTGATATTTTGTTTTAAATCACTTGTTGTGAATGATTGGGAACTGTTAAATCTTTTTCAGCCACAAAACTGAAGTTGGAGCTTAAATTCAATCTTTTAAAATGTAGCTCAGTGGTGGGGCAGGGGGAGGAGGGAAGTGGCCTTGTTATTAGGAAGCCAGACTGAATTCAGGGACTTTTATGTTCATTCCTGCCTCTGCTACTGACTCCCTGGATGAGCCTGGGCAAATCATGTCCTTGCTCTCTGGCTCAGTTTCCCCCTCCACAAAGTGGAGAGAACAAGCCTTCCTTTGTCAGTTTTCTTAACTTAATTATAAATACTCTTGAGGGCTAAAACCATCTCTCACTGTGGGTGCTTCTACACTTACTAGTTATTTTGAATTAAGGAGGCTTAAACAACTTAATCCCTGTCCCATGGACACAGTTTCTTATATCGAATTAAGCCTTTCCTTATTTTGAATTAAGGAAGCGCTAATTAGATGTAATAAAACCTCTTTTTTTCCTTCAAAGTAATGGATACTTCAAAGTTATTAGTTTGAATTAAGCCACTTTTAACTATGGAGTAGGCTTAATTTGAACTAATTTCCCTATTCACTTGCCTACCTTCCCCTAGTTTGAATGAGAGAGTCCAGTGAAGATTCTCTAATTCAAAATAATAACTTCAATTTAAATTCAAAGTGATTAATTTGAAATAGTTATTTCAAATTAACTTTGCCAGTGTAGATATAGCCTGCATGTCTGTGCACTGCCTGATACTACAGGCTCCCCAATATTGGGGAGGGAGAGGGTTGTGTCTGGGCAGCCAAGATCCTGCCTTTGAGCAGCAGGGTTGCGTGTCTGCCCAGCACCCTGGTGAGTGGGATGCCTCCGGACTGAGTTCCTCTGGGCCGCGTCCGCTGGCTCCCTCGACAGCTTCCAGGAGTACTGGGCGCTGTCTGAGGTTCTCTGCTCGGTGTCCCCTTCTGAATCCCTTATTATGAACCTGTGACCCTCACACCTGTCCCTGTTATTTCTTTAGTTGTCCCCCAGAATCTTTTGGAAAATGGCCCAGTGCCACCTCCCCTTAGGCTGGGGGAGGGGTTTTAGAAGTGAACCCCACTGTCTTCAAAAAGACCCAGGTGAGTGGAAATTGGATCTTGCTCATCCTTACCTGAAATCCAGCCAGCCACAAACTCAGCCAGGGACATGGTGAGTGGAGTGCATTGCCAGTGGCTGTACAGGGATCTGGATGAGGGGAAATATCTAGTCAAAGTTAATCCATTTAATCCCTACCTCGTCTTCCTAGGTGATTCAATCTTTAACCTGATTCTCCCTTGCCCTGTAAACCATCCTCTTCCCAAAGGCCAGTGCCTAGGGGCTGTAGGTGAAACAGAAAAGCAGGAGATTAAATGGGGAGGTTACAATCAATGTTCCCTGGAAGGTGCGCAGCAGTGCGGGAGCGCAGCCCCTCTCTCTCCCCAGCGCAGGGACGTTACACCTGTAGTGCTAAAAAAGAGTATCCACCAAATTTTGTTACCCGGTTTTGTTTTTGACATCTAACATGCAAAAACCAGTAACTGCCGCATGGTAGTGCTAAAAACAGTCTTCCACCAAGTTTTGTTCCTGACGTTACACTGGCAGCCCCTCCCCTGCTGGGTCCAGGAGGAAGGTTTCTCCCCAGGCTGATGCAGCAGCAGCCCCTCTGCTGCTCCTTATTTGTCTCGTGATGAAATTGTTCTGTGCCTGGTTTTCCTCCCATTCCAGGCAAATCCGCCTCTGTCCCTCCCCTCCCTTTTCACTCTTGCTTATTTCTCCCTTGCTCTGCCGTGGGGAACGGAATCCTCCAGAGTCAAATACCAGAGAGAGGACAGAGCACTCCTTCTAGGGGGATTCTTCTGCAGAGCCCTGGGCTTTATGACAGCAATTGTGCCATGCCAGTTCTGGGGGCTGGAAAGGGGGCACATTGCTTGCCCCTCCTAACTCAAAAGCCATCTGGAGTGAGCCTCAGATCCAGTACTGCTTTTGGAACCCCCTCACTTTGGTTTGCTCCATCAGTAGCTGTAGTAGCAAGAGAGGCTGAATTGGGGAGGGGAAATGAAGTTTTACCTGTGTGAGAGCAATTTCGAGATCCTGAGTGGCTGAAATAGCAAGCTGGCTGTGAAAAAGTGGCTGGACTGGGGACAGGCAGCCTGCAGGACTGCAGGGGGGTCAGTAGGGAGTGGGGGTGGAGGGGAGCCACTTCATGTTAGTACAGCTAGAAGGTTTAAGCCATTTATCTTTTATTTTTTCTTTTCAGTTACTGATCCATTTAAAAAAAAAAGAGCTAAACATTTCCTAAAAGCTATTGAATGCAGTATCACTATATTATTGCAAGTCACCAAGTGACACAAATAATACAATTCTTCCCAAAAGAATAAGAGTCTAGCTTTTATTGCAGGAAATAAGTAGAACTGACTTTTATTCTTTCAAGTCTAGTAATGACTAAAAATGAGATTTTTGACCCTTTAAATTACAAATTATGAGACAGCCACTCTATTGTTTTCTCTGAATGTTTTCCTTAGCTTCCTGTTGATTACAGACTTTTATCCCTGTTATGTTCACTGTGAAACCTATACAAATAGGACAGAAGTTTTCTGTTTTCAGTGTTCCATCTCAGTTTGGTAGTCCCCAAATGAAAGAAGGACAGATGTTTTTTGATGTGTAAAGAACTTGCTGCTTGATGCTTTTGTGCTGTCACTTGACCTATGTCTATATGTCTATTGGAAACTTGTCTGTAGTAAGGATATGGTTGGATAGGTAAACTGGCAAATAGTCACACTGGCAAAACAAAAAAGGAGTCTTGTGGAATTTTTAAAGTCACATTAGCATTTGCTTTGCTAAATAGTTCTTAGGTCTTCTGATTTTCATTTTTACATAAGTAAATGAATAAATTAATGTTTAACCAGTGAACACTAGAGAAACATCAGAAATGGTTACCTATATCTAATAGCTTGTCTACACATAACCAGGGGTTAAAGTATAATTTGGTGGGCCCCGGAACTCTCCTGCATGGGTGCTCCCCCCCCACATAGGTGGACTCCCCAATACCCAGACCCAGACAGACAGACGCGCGCACACACACACACACACACAGAGCCAGCCCCAGACAGTCACATACACACAGCCAACCCCAGACAGACTGACACACACACACATATACATACAGCCACCCCCAAACACACACAGAGACACACACACAAACCCCCCAGCAACTCCCCCCCCCCAAACCCTTACCTCCACTATTTGCAGGCTGGCTGACAAAAGCTGTTCCACCCTTTAGGGGAGATTCACACACTCCCAGCCTGCCCCTGCTTTCTGCTGGCTGGGCTTAAGGAGGAGCCACTTCTGGCTGCTCCTGCTATTTTTAGTAGGGGCCTGGAACACAGCTTTCTGGTGTCTTCCACTCTTTTTAGAGGCATCAGAACACTGCCAGACTAAAAATAGGGGGCATCGGAACTGTGTTCTGGTGCCTACCCCCTTACTTTAACCCCTGCACACAACAGTACCATACCATTGGGGTGTGATTTCTAAAGCACCAAAATTTGTTTTGCAGGTAGATCCCCTAATGGACACTTAATTTTAATGTTTCTGAATGATTATTATATTCGTGCTCTCTAAGACCAAACACACAAAACTGGATAAAGGAGTGACTTGAATTCATGAATGTGCTTGTTCTAAGAGCAAGCTGTTACAAATTTTGACTATTGAAAAACCACTTTGTGGGATGTGAAGGACAGTTTACCTGTCAGAGCTCTTGTTGAAGTCAGGGTGATTCCTAGTATCCTTACTAGCATGAGAGTAGAGTCATTATTATTATTATTAATGTTTCCTCTGTAATGCTTTCATGCTACGAATAAAAGTGCTTGCTTAGAAGAAGGTGTGTGGTACCTTAGCTGTGGCTCTAATTCTGACTCAGGTCCCTGGGCAGAAGGCAAAACAAGGTCTCTTTGGCAGTGACTTTCTAAGTGATCCACAGTGTAAGGAAGGGATTAGTGTAGCCTGGAAAAATCTCTATTCAGGAGCAATGGTCCCTCTAAGCTGATGATGCAACTGAGCAAGTTATGGATGCACTCAAGGAGCCAAGAGGCAGCAGGAAGGCGTCCGGCACTGGGTTGGGGCAACAGAAGGGAACTTGCTCAGCTGCATCCATAAATTGCTCAGCTGCATCATCAGCTTAGAGGGAACATTGGTTACAATGCAGAGCTATGGGAACTGGTGGAGCTCAACTGGTGCCATATCTTACTGTGATTAAGGGAGGGATCTACCACTTGGACTGGATGCTCCCCCTGAGCAGTGCCTGATTTCTATTATGCTTGCACATATAAGTGGCTTACAAAGGGCGGATAAAAGAGAAGGGCTGTAATAAGCGTGATCAAAACTAGTCTTTATCAAGGCCAGATTGTGTCAAGGCTGGTGTAGGTGCTAAACCACAGACATTTTGGTCCAGATTCTCTCAAGGATCAAAACACCCAACATACTAATGCACAAGGGGGTGGGGGGCTTTTTGTTTTCCACTGAAGCATCAGAATGTGCTGGGGTAATAGTGAGGAAGGGCCTTGCTCTGCAGTTTCTCTGTTGTAGGTGTCAGGCAGGTTGGGGAGTTTTGTTCACATGACATTCAGGATCCAGTTGATCACCAGATCTCTCCCCCTCCCCACCCTGAGCAGCAAGGTCCTTTCACCTTCCTCTGCAGCTGAAGGCAACTGCTGGAATCAGCTAAGCAGGTTGGGTCTAAGGAGGTCTAATCAGTTCCTGACTGTGCAGGGCCTCCACCCCAGTGGCCTTGGTTCTCAATCTGCCTGGCACTCACAGCCTTTAAACTCTTGAGGATGGACATGTTAAAGCTCAACCTAGGCTGGGCTTGACCTGGCAGGGTGCAATGTAATGGCCTATGATATTCAGAATGGTAGAACAGATGATCCCATCTACCCTTAAACTATATAAACACCTAGCCCAGTGCTTGTCAAACTCTTTATCTTGGGACCCAATTGAAAAAAATCATTTAGGCCCATGACCCAACAATTACATTTTTGAGTAATGCACGCCAGTCTTTTGGTGGCAGCAGCAGGTAGTGCCGGAACCCAGTACCAGGGGGTCTAATACTGGGTCCTGATCCATGGATGAAAGAACACCACTGCCCTAGACCACCTACACATTTTGACCAGCCAAGCTGCTTCCTCCACCTCCTCCCACGTAAAGCTGGGCAGCCCTTCCTCTTCCCATGAGACATGTGGGCTCAGCTGCGCCAGCCGATCATAACAGCAAGGCTGAGGGATGTGGCCCTGGCAGCTGAAAGCTTGAGGACCCCTGTCCTACATGAAACCCAGGAATTGTGACTCCCAGCCCTTAGCTTTCACCACTGTTCTCCACTCCTCTCCCACAGCCACAGACAGAAAGTTTGCCTCCACTCATGCCTCCCTCCCCAAGGAGTCTGAAGGCTAAATGGGCCAGCACTATCTTTCCTTATCAGCTCCCTGATCCCAGGCTGGTGTCTCCATCCCAGAATCTTCCACCTGGCTTTGCAAACCTTTCCTCTCCTCGTGGCTAGAGCTTTGAATAATTTTGCTATATGTTCACATGCACTATGAGTTGGGGGGCCCAAACAGAGACCAGCATGGATGGATCTTTGCACAGCCACTGCTAAGGTGTTATGCTGTGGGTAGCCCCATGGCCCCTCCCTCCTTTCTGCCTTACCCTACCTGGAGGTGGAGCATGCAACTCAGCTGGAACCCAAACCAAATCTCAGCAACTGCAAGGTGGTAGAGAAACATGTGCAGAAAAGAAAAGAACTGTGATTATATCAAGCTACCACGAGATGGAAGCAGACACCTACATGTCTGTTACTGACAGCAGGGTCTGAAAGTCCTAACAGATAAGAGCCTCCAGGGTACTTGGCAAATCTCAACTGAGATCAGCACTCTGTGGCACTGCCAGGTGCTGCACAGAACAGATCCTCATTGATAGCGGGACCCCCTTGGCCAGGCACTATGCAGGCCCACACTGAGACCAGGACAGATATCACTAGGTGCAGCTCAGCTAATTGAGGTTGTGGGTCATGCCAAGCCATTGGTTGCACAGGCCCTGATGCAGATCAGGGCCCCTCCTGAGCTGCATTCAATGCCAAGGCGATCCTCTTAGGGAAGAGTACACACCCTAGAAAACAAAGCGTGGGAGGGGACAGAAAGACACTTAGGGCTGTGGTTTTCAAACTAGGGGTCCAGACCCAGTACTGATTCGCACACACTCAAGTACTGGGTCATGGTGCCCCCTACTGCCACCCCTGAAAGACTAGAATGATGCATTGCTCAAAGATGTAATTGTTGGGATCAAATCAAATCATATCATAGGGCTGGAAGGGACCTCATGAGATCATCAAGTCCAACCCCCTGGGAATTGAACCCAGGACCTTCTGCATGTTAAGCAGAGGTGCTAGCCACTACACTATTTGCAGGGCTGTGGGCATAAATGCTTTTTTTTTCTGCTGGGTCCCAAGAAAAAAAAAGTTTGAAAACCACAGACTTAGGGGGGAAGAGTCTCACCTAGTGGTAAAGCTCAGATAGAAGCCAGGTGTCCAGGCTCACTGCCCAATGTCTTATCCATGCTTGTGGCCAATAGCATTGTTATTAAATATTAAATATTTGTACTGTTGTAGGAGTGGTATCTTCCCTGTTGTGCTAGGAGCTGTACAATGTATAGAGCCTGCCCCAAAAGCATTTACAACCTGCTGCACACTGTGGCTTTGAACCCATTATTAACAGATCATTCATCTACATGAAGATTAATGACTGAAAATAAGGGAGGGCCCAGTCCCCACACTGTGGATCACTGAAAACACACACACACACACACACACACACACACACTCTCTCTCTCTCTCTCTCTCTCTCTCTCTCTCTCTCTCTCTCTCTC
>ML681973.1:31533109-31599316 GCA_007922195.1 Podocnemis expansa | reverse complement strand
CTGTGCGTCGTGTGAACAGCAGAATTCTTATTTCGAAACAACCTCTGTTGTTTCGAAATGAGTGCTGTGTGAACACAGCCCTTATTTTTAAGTGAGTTTTAATGATATATTTAAGCGAGACTTGTGACTATTTTTGATGTTTAGGGTAGGCAGTACTGAATGTGTCATGGTGATGTTTCATCAACCTCACAGCCAAGTGGACACGAGCATCTGGAGGTACTCTTCTTTGTGGTTCTGGTTTTCTGTTCAAGATGGGCACACAATTTTACAAGTTTAATAATTTTTCTTAGATCAAGTTTTTGTTAAACTGAAAATTCAGAGACAGGGAAGCTATTTTTGGATGATAACAAGTTCAGGTCCTCTCTCACCTTAAAGCACTGGATTCCAATTGTCTAATATATGTTATTTCCTTTATGCTGCCTGACTCTCTCCTTTTCCATCTTATTTTAATATATGTATTCATACATTCCTCATTGCTTTGCAGGTGCTCTAAGTAATGAAACTCAGGTACTGTTTGAGGATGAGAGGAAGAAGCAAGGGACCTTTGGCATCCTCTCAGATACCCTGATGTAAAACAAACAAGGAGTCTTGTGGCACTTTTAAAAGCTAACAAATAAATACATTTGTTAGTCTTTGAAAGTGCCACAGGATTCCTTGTTTGTTTCACTAAACTAGACCCACATGTCCACAGTTGCTTTCCTCTTTGCCATGCTTTGGGACTGGTGCTCTGACTGCAATCAATGACATTGGGGCTTATTTACAGTGCAGAAGGAAGGACAAAAAACTTCTTTAATGTGTTGATTGATGGCCATTAACCCTAAAAACCCAGGATTTCCATATGAGCACTAGCCTGGGGTCTTCTCTCTCAGGTATAATAGATCATGATCTGCACAGAGAAATTTGCTCAAAAAGACATCCCTGAAGACTGAAAAGTCTTGTTAAATGTAGAAGGAAAAAAGTTCTTTAATTTCTGAGAACACTTTCTGGAAATGCTGATGTAAATTCAAAGAGAAGGTCCTGTTTTGTAAAGGTTGGGGATGTGACATTCTCCTGACTTTGTCCCCATTTGCTTGACTGAGGCTGGCTCCATAAGTTTTATCTCAACACTTGCCCTTTCTCTTCCCCTCAGGGAGCAATTGTGGGAAGGTGGCTACTTAAGAGTTACTAGTAAACCAATGCTGCCTGTCTGAATTCCCTTCCCTCTTACCTGACCAGCCGGAGCTGCTCCCTAGTCCCACAGGTTGAAAAAGCTCCCTGCTTCCTTACTCCAGCCAGCTGCGTGGGATCCCCCAAAAGCGCAAGGCCCCCCAAAGTGCAGGGCTCAGGACGGTTGCCCCTCCTGCCCCCCCCCTTAAGGACGGCCCTGCTTGTGGCTGTTTCTGAATGATCTTTGCCCTGTGAGCCAACACCTTGCAGGGGGACCCGGTGTAATGAGCAACACCGACTCCCCCGTCCCCGGGAGTCCGTAATCACCTTCTGCAGCCACATTTAGTCCCTTTGCATGGGAGAGCCCTCCAGTTTCCCCACTCCCAGTGGTATCGCTGGCTCTGAGAGGTTAAAAATTTAGTGTTGGTTTGGAGGGCCCCAGCTGAGCCCAGCAGCACCATAAACCAGCTCGGACCAGGTTAACCTTTGATCCATAATCCTGCTGGTGTAGCGCTAAAAACTCACCCATTTTGATCCACCTTCAACACCTGTAAAAAGAGGGAGCAAAAACTGATAGCAAGCATGGGCAGAAGTTCACCAAAAAAGCATGTGCAGTACAGCCAAGGTTACAAAAGGTGAGGGCACGCTGTTTTTAGTACTACACCGGCTGCTCTGTGCCTGTGCCTTTAACCCCAGCACCTTGTCACTACTGCATGTTGTCAAGCTCTAAACAGGACTCCTGTCTGCTTTACTATTGCATGTGTGCAATTAACTTTACAGTAGTGTTCTGATTGCACATGCACCAGCAGCATTTTCACTAGTGGCTGCTACTTTGCCACCTACAGCATTTTCACTAGTGGATGCTACTTTGCGCCTGCCTGTTACTGCCCCGTGCTGCTTGCACTACTGGCCTGTCACTATTCCCCGCCCACCTTGCACGCCCCGGCTGCAGCCCCCGGCCCAGCCAAGCGCGATTTCCCTTCGCCCCAGCTAGCCTTACAGAGCGAATTCCGGTGCGGGCGGCAACGCTAACCATCTAGCTGGGGAGCAAGGGCGGGTTCCGTGACGTCACGCGGCGCGGGGGCGCAATGGGCGGGGTCCAGCTTCCGGGCCCCGTGGGCTGCGCGCGCGGCTGTTGCACAGTGTGTGAGCGGAGCCTGGCGGGCGGCGGAGCGGCTCGGGCGGGCGCTATGGAGGTGAGGGCGCCGGGCCGGGAGGACCGTCCAGGGGAGCGGCTCGGGCCCCTCCTGTGTCCCCCTGTCTCCTTCCATGGGGTCACCTGGGGCCCGGGCCCCCCGCCTGGGGCTCTGCAGACCCTGCCCGCCTCGGGGTTCCCCGGGTGCCCCCCGCCCCGGCCTGTCTCCGCCCAGCTGATGGCAGCGATCCTCGCCCCGCACCGGCCCCGGTCCCCAGGGCTCGGCTCCCACCGTGTCCTTCCCCGCGCCCCCGTGTTACCCCAGTGCCTGCCCCTGGGGTGTCTCGGTAGCCCCCCACCCTGCTCTCAGCCCCCGTCTTTGTGTCTCTGCAGATGGAAAGAGTAGAGGGGGCTGCTGTCCCTGCCGCCCTGGCCGAGCGCTCCCACCGCAGCAGCATCTCCTCCACGGGTGCCCGAGGTCGGTGAGCAGGACAGTGAAGTCTGCTGGCTTTGGGGCTGGGGTTGGGAGCAGGGTCCCCTAGGGCAGGGGTCTCAAACTCCGATCGCCAGGGGGCCGGCATGAGGACTAGTCAGTTTCCAAAGGGGCAGCCGTGTTAGTCTAGTCCAGCAAAAAAAGCAAGGAGTCGTGTGGCACTTTAAGACTAACAGATTTATTCTTCGCATGAGCTTTCGTGGGAGAAAATCCCACTTCGTCAGATAAGTTCTCCCTCTTCGAAGCATCTGACGAAGTGGGATTTTTCTCCCACGAAAGCTCATGCGAAGAATAAATCTGTTAGTCTTAAAGTGCCACACGATTCCTTGGTTTTTTTAATGAGGACTAGTGCCTTAGCCCAAGGGCTGCACGCTGAAATCTTTTTATACAACAGTGTTGCAAATATTGGTGGTGATAGTGTCATTGCAGGCTGCAGGAAATAGCTTGAGGGGCTGGATGTTTGAGACCCCTGCCCTAAACTCTAGTTGTGGGTGGGCATAGAGGCAAAACTGCTGGGTGCTGTAGGCAGAGCTCATCACACAGCCCAGGGATCCCCTATTTCTACAGTTCACACACACACACCCCTTCAGGGATTCCCTGTGCCCCTATTTTTGCCCCTATTTTTTTGCCACGCCAGGGGCTGTGTCTGGCCTTGCCAACAGTATTCTCCCCACAACTTGAAATAAGGTGAATGTAGGGGCAGGTTTGGGGGCGTGTAGGGGGTGCTCACTAATTTGGTATAACTGTTATTAGCTGACAACTGGGGGGTGTTGGGAAATTCGGGGGGGGGCATGGGGAGGTGTTAGGGAAATCTCTGCCTGCCAATTTGTTCCTTTTCAGTTTTTGTGATTCCCTCAAATCCCCCCCACCCCCCCAAGTTCTGTAAGGATCTGCCTAGAACATTACTGGAAACTTTTGAGTGACTCGGATGTGGCGTCAAAATAAAAGCCCCAGTGGTAGACAGAGAAATGCCATGGAGGTGAGCGTAAAGGTCAGTGTAAGCCAGTTACTGGGTCTCCATTGAGTTAGCTATGTCATGGCTACAACAGGTCAGGCACTTTTCACCAACTGGTCATCACCCAAAGGTGCAGGTTTGTCAAAACTGAAGTTGTGCATGAAACAAGGTCGGCTTTGACAAATCTCCCAGCTTGAAAATTTTGGGAAAATAAACAGTTTTGCCATTAGGTAACAGGGTGTCTTTTTTTTTTTTTTTTTTTTTTTAAACAGTCCTGGCTTTTTGAGTCCAATTGACGTGTTTGGAGATCTTAGCAAATACAAGATTAAAACTGATCCAGACTGAAACTTTTTCAGCTCCTTTTGTTTGTGAAATTTTTCTCTTCTCTTTTTTTGACTTTTTATCCTAATTTGAGTAGGGAAAAATTTGTTGGTATCTTAAGAGTCTCAGGAAACTGAAAACCTGTTTTCCTACGTAGCTTAAGTCTTGGCCCTTTATTCTCCTCTTAGCACTGGATGTTTTAATATATCTGATCGATGATACTGTGGTGCAGCTGACTGTGGAAAATCTGATGTCTGTCACTGTCCATGAGCTGCATCGCATCATCCGGGAGGCCCTGCAGCTTCCTGAGAATGCCCTGGAAGTCTTCGCCCTGTGGCTCGTATCTCCATTGCTTGGTAAGGTGCTTAATTCATTGTCACAGTCTTATGTGGTGTTCCCTCTGTCTTCTACCACCCAGTGCCCGTGCAGAGCCACCTCTATTGTTGCATTACCTGAGACTGCAGCTCTCATCAAGGTCCTTTTACAGAGGAGATTAAGGGGAAACTGAGGCACAGAAAGAGGGAAAACACTGATATGACGTCATGGGTAGAGCCATTGGTAGAGCTGGCAATGGAGCCCAGGACTCCTGACTTTCCATCCCTTCTATTCTAACCATTAGGTCACCTTCCCATCCCAGAGTGGAACTGGAACATGATTCCCAGCTCTGACCCCCGGAGCCACAGTTGCTTCCTATTAAGGGGGATAGAACCCAGGAGACCTGTCTGTTAGCTTAGTACCCTAACCACTAGATCTCGCTCTCTTTCCAGGGCTGCACAGAGAGTCCAGGACTCCTGGGTCTGTGTTGAAACAATTAGCCTGCTCTCTTCCCCAATATTGAAATGTTTTTTTTTTTCCCCTTCACTTAACGCTATTATGTCATATATAGCAAACAGTGGTGGTTTGATTTCAGGGAGGTTGGAAACGTGTCCACTGGTGGTTGTGTGACTAAGTCATTGTTGTTAAAATAAATAAGGGATGAAAAAACTTCCTGTCTCCATCCACCTGTGTTCGTAAATAGAGGTTCTGAAATACTTCTGTTCTAAACTGTCTCAGCGCCTCACCCCAGAGATGACTGTGTTTGTAATAGTGCTTTTGGAATGGGCCTGTTGTTTATACTGGGATCCTCGGTGCGTGCTATGGAACAGCAGCGGAACAGCTGCTGCTGGAGTGGATGTGGGGCCTGTTTATACAGGGGTTCCTCACTGAGCGCAAGATGTGCTGAGCACATTGCGTCGAGGTAACTAGTAACATTTCCCTTGCTTGCACACTTACTGGGCAATCATTTGCTTTAAGTGTGGCCAGGACCCCTTTGCGAAAGTCCTTTGAGCGTCTCTGCCTTGTGGGGCGTTAGCAGGAAACGTTGAATGGCAGGCATTGGGTCAGTTTGGGGCCAGTGATCTGGAGTCCTTCGAGCTGGGAGCACGTTGGGAAGGGAATGGAGGAAGGAAAATGCAGGCAAAGTGAATCATTGCATGGCACTGCTCCAGCTAGCTTAGCTGTCCGCTCACTTATCTTCCACTGGCTTCCCAGCTACACCCCTGCCCCAGCTTGTTCTCTGACATCCCCCAGCCTGCTGATTTTTCACTGACTCTCTTGTGGTTGTAGAGGTCCCAACAAGGCCAGACTACTTTCTAGCAGATGCAACTGGTATTGCTATGTGTGGTGCCCTCCAGTGTGAAGGGAGATAGGTTCTATCCCCAGCTCTGGGATCTAGCAGGTTAGTACAGTGGGGACTGGGAGCCAGGACTCGTGGGTTCCACAGTAGCACTAATACCAGCTTTGGGTCTCTGGATGTTTGGTTCTGGCTTCTGGACTCTGTAAGAGACCTTTCCTTTCTGTCTCAGAGGTGCAGCTGAAGCCAAAGCACCAACCGTACAAGGTGTGCCGGCAGTGGCAGGAGCTGCTCTACCGATTCACTGATTGCCCAGAGGATGAGATCATGCAAGGTGCGTGTATGAAGCTTCCTCCTTCCTGGCCTGGTGACACTGTCCTTCCCCTGTTTCCCTTTTCAGTGCCCTCCTCCCATCACTGTGCTCACATGTTACTTAGGTGTGCAGGGTGGGGATGTATTCCAGTGGCTATAGCTGGGAGGGATGAAGAGAGCTGGGATTACTACATGGATGTGGTTTAATGATGAATGGGAGAGTTTTGGGGACCGGGAGTCCAAGGTTCTGATCCCAGCTGAGGAGAGGGGAGGTGAGTGGGGTCTAGTGGATTGAGGAGGTGGGGCATCGGGAGTCATGACTCTGGGGTTCCCTCCCTAGTTGTGGGAGGGAGAGTTGAATGGCAGCTAGTATTCTAGGGGGTCTTTTCCCAAACTCTGTGCTGGGTGTCTGGCCTGACTAGCTTCCCAGATGGTAAAGCAGACTCTTGGACCATATTCTTGTCTTTACTGGGAACTTTCATCTCCCCAGATGAGCCTTCCTTGCAGTTCAGAAGGAATGTGTTTTTCCCAAAGAGAAAAGAGCTGCAGGTGAGTCCAGGGGTCCTCACTGAGGACCCTAGTTTGCCTCTCTTTCTGATTGTGTCAGCAAGTCACAACTGTCTAGAGGCCCTGCTTAGACACTCACAAATCAGCAATGATAGAGGCATGAGGCAATTATCTCCTCTTTCTTTGTTTGTAAGAACTGCACCAAAAGAGTCTATTCCTGAAATTATGTTGTTAAGCTGTCACCCTGCCTCCCCTGCCATGTATCAGAAAGAGATGGAACAGCATTTGTTACTGAGCTAAAATTTCGGGACATTCCAAGAACACGCTGGTTGAGATAAAACAATAAATGGGTTTAACTACAGAAAACAGAGTTTGTGGCTTATAAACTACAGATGTAAAGAGATTGAAAGTAGTTACCAAATGAAATATGCAAAAGATCAGTCTAAACTGCACAGTACCAGTATTTGAATTGCCAGTGGTTTACCCTTACTAGCTGGTACGAGTGGTTTCTTAAAGGGTATGGCCACACACACTTCTTATTTCGAAACAACAGAGGTTGTTTCGAAATAAGAAGTGCCATGGCCACACGACGCACGGCCATTTCGAAACAAGCAAACAGCTTGTTTCGAAATGGCTGTGTTCCTCCCGAAACAACTTAAACCTAGTTTACTGTTGAAACAGTAAGGCGGGCAGGGTCTGCAGAGCCCCAGGCGGGGGGCCCGGGCCCCAGGTGACCCCATGGAAGGAGACGGGGACACAGGAGGGGCCCAAGCCGCTCCCCTGGACAGTCCTCCCGGCCCGGCGTCCTCACCTCCATAGCGCCTGCCCGAGCCGTTCCGCCTCCCGCCAGGCTCCGCTCACACACTGTGCAACAGCCGCGCCACACACACAATCCCGGCAGGAGCGTCGGCGTGGGGATTCCACGCCGGGCTCACTCCGGCCCTGGCAGCAGCGGTCTCCAGCCGCGCGCCGGGGCCGCACCCCCAGGTTTGGGGGTGGGGGGGGGCTTTAAAGCCCCCCAGGGTGAGGTGCCCCCCTGCCCTCTCGTGGTGGGTGCCTGCAGCCCCTGCAGGCACTGGCGGGGTAAAGCGCCCACCCGCGCTTTAGCCCGCCGGTGCCTGCAATTCCCCTCCCCAGACGGAATAGCATGTCCACACTGTGGACATGCTATTTCGCTGCCTTATTTCGAGGACAAAGTTTTTTGTCCTCGAAATAAGTTGTTTCGAAATAATGTTATTTCGAAACAGCTTGTTTTGAAACAAGCCCTCCCTGTGTGAACATAGCCAAAGACAACCTGGGCAACCTTCCCTGCCTGGGACTTCCCCACCTCCCCTTTAAAGACCTTTTGTTTTCCAGATGATCCTTCAGGTGTTGAGTTGGGGTGAGAGAGAAGCCCTGTGATTGTCACAAGTGGCTGCACCATCTTTGGTAATCTGTTTCAGCTTGCTAGACCAATCAGCACTGGGACTTTAGGGGTCATCCTCATTGATCAGTCAACTCTGTTTGTGAACATGCTTCCTATGGAGAAGCCTTCACTGCAGCCAGTTCCTATTGGTTAGTGGAATCTGTTCCTGAATGGGTGAGAGAACAAGTAATGCTGTCTGGCCCCTCCACTGTTGTGCCTGAAAGGCTGTTTGTGGGAGTTTTCCATCTTGCAACATGTTCTAGTGGCATATTCAACAATGTTTCATAACTTCACATGCAATCCAGCAAGGTATTCATGTTCAGCAGATGAAGACTTTTAAAGTAATATCAAACAAGGCATACTTTGTGTAGAATCTACTGTAATTGTGACATAGGTGAATATGGGGTTTCTGGGTGGTTGGTCTCTGACATAGGGTGTGTCCCATTCCTCCTGCAAAAACATCTGCTTTCTTCAGACTATTGTAAAATCTTGCTGTGGTCGACCTGGTGTTCTGGGTTTTATGTCAAACTGTCAGTTCAGTCCTTTTGCCTGCCATGCTAGTTCCTAAAGCCTTGTCTACATGGGGAGAGGCACGTTGATTAATCACATGTTTTTAATTCTGTGTTTGCAACTCCACTGTAGAGGCTCTGAATTTGGCTTGATTGAGTGCAGTCCCCAATGCCATGCAGTGAATGAGTTCTGAAAGTCAGTCTATTCATTTTGTTACAAAATGTGGCAGTATCATCATGGGGAGAAAACATGGCATGCCGAAAGGATAGAACTAGTCATAAATTCCTCAACAAAATGCTTTTTCTTCAGAAAATGTCAGCTGGTTGACCAAAACTTTTGGCAGAAATGTGTTTTGACACAAATGTGGCAGGGAAGGCTTCTTCAGGCTGGGCTGGGCCAATCAGTAAAAGGAAGGCCAGCAGAGCAGTGGTTGCCTGGGAGGTGAGGAAACCTAGGTTTAGGTCCTTGCTCTGCCACAGAGGGATTGGGAGAACGGCTTTGAACTTGGGTCCTCCATTCACTGAGAAGGTGGGAAGCATCTCCATAGGAAATTTTGAAAGGTTTTGGTTTCCTTCTCCCATGGGAATAAAAATAAACTTCAGATTTTTTTTTCCACATGGTGGAGTTGTTTCGCAGCCAGCTCTGCTACAAGGCAGAATAAGAACCGGTGGCTGGAGGTTTAAAGCAGACACGTTCCAACTAGAAATAAGGCACCAGTTTTTTTACTAGTGCAGGTGTTTAGCTGTCAGAACGAAGTCTCAAGGGGAGCTGTGTATTCTCCATCTTTTGAAGCCTTCACATCAAGGCTGGAAGAGACTGATAACTGACTGGGCTCAGTACAGGGGTAACTGGATGAAATGTAATTGCCTGTGTCAGACAGGAAATCAGGTTAGATGACTGATCCGTTTTTGCCTTAAAAATCACCTCCCAGGCAGCCACACTTGAACCAGAGGTGAAACTGGGAGCTATCTCTAGCCTTAGCTTTGATCATACCCTTTGGCCCGCAGATCGAAAACGAGACCATTTTGCGGCTGCTCTACGAAGAGGCCAAGTTCAACATTCTGGAGGGGCGCTACCCTTGTGACATGGAGGACTGCGAGCAGCTGGGGGCCCTGGTCTGCAGGTTGCAGCTGGGTCCCTATGACCAGGACCAGCATACAGCCTGTGCTCTGAAGTAAGAGCCCGGGGGTGGGGAGGTGCATTGCAAGGAAAAAGGGGTGTTGTCTAGAGCAGGGACATCAGCCTTTAACTGTGGACCAAGACAGAGTATAAATTAAAGGTTATAAGTTCCAAAGGGGTAGCCCTGTTGGTCTATTTCAGCAAAACAAACTAGGAGTCCTGTGGCACTTTTAAAACTAATATATATATATTTTAAAGACCAGCACATTTATTTATCACAAGTCTTTATGGGCACAATCCAACTTCATCGGATGCATAAAACGGAAAATGTGGCATGTTAACTGTATCTGTAGATACAGAGATGGGCGGGTCACAAGGTCAATTCAAACAGATCCAGAGGGCGAGGGTGCTGGCCTGTCTCAGCAAAGCAAACACACTGTTCTGATTCAAACAGTATGGAAGAGGGAATCGAGAGCTGTAAGCAAGAGCTGAGAAGGAGGGGTGGGGGGAGATCACCTTTTGTAATGAGTTAGCCAGTTTAGATCCCTAGTCAAACCCAGTAAGAATGTGTCTTGTTTGCATATGAATTCTAACCCTGCAGTTTCATGTTATAATCTGGTTTGGGGGGGGGGGGGGTGTATTTGTTTTAAATACTGTAACTAGCATGTTTTCACAGAATATCTGGGTAAATTGAAATGTTCACTTACTGGTTTTTAAATGTTGCCGTTCTTGGTATGTGTTCATTTATTCTTTTGCACAGACAGAAGCCAGTGCATATAGCAGAGGGGCCTTGTTGGCACATGATGGTGGTAGATAAGTAGGTGAATGAGACCCTGAAGGAGTAGGTGATTTGATTAAGTCCTTTTATGGTGTCACTTGAGTAGTGTGTGGGCAGAGCTGGTAATGGGAGAAGTACCTGACTTAGTGTTCCTGTGGTAGAGTGTTCAGTTGCTGGTGAGTATTAGATAAATGTTGGTAGAGGGGGGCTGTCTGTAAGCAAGGACTGTTCTAAGTCACAGGGCTTGAGAGAGTGAGGGATTGTCTTCTATGGCAGGTTGTAGATCCTTGATGATGTGTTGGAGAGGTTTTACTTGGGGGCCTAAGTGAATCTGATGAAGGTCATTGTGCCCAGGAAAGCTTATGTGATGGTCTTTAAAAGTGCCACAGGACTTCTTTATTTTTTATCCAGAGCTACGAATGCCACCTTTGATGCCTAGTAGCTTTCCGACTGGTGTTGGTGTGGGACTAGCACTGGGAACAATGGGAGAGAAGTCTTTACACAGCTGCTGAGGGCTGTATGCTTTGTAACTTGCATAGTCCAAGTCAATTGCACACATCAGAAGCTCCTTACATCCCCCAGCTCCCCATGTGCCATCTTCCCTGCCCCCACTATCTCAGGTACTCCCTCCAATTGCCTCAATGCCAGGGGTCCTGTATCCCACTCATTTCTTCCCACCCCATATTGGGGTCCCTCATTCTTCTCCCTGGTCCATGGGTTGTTTGCACAATCCTCTCTTGCTCATCATTATTCTTTCTGTCTGATCAGTCAGTTGTTTGGGTTGTTGGCGTATTGTTCTTAGGGTGATGACTGGAGGTTCATAGTACCATCAACTAATGGTTTGATCTGTATACAACCACTTGAAACTAGCTGTGTCAGTCAGAGGCTCTGTATGTCCCCCATATTTTTCCCTTGTGGTTTGCCGTTTTCCCCCAGAATCCTTTGGGTTCTGGACATTGATGCCTAGAACAATCCATGAAATTTTAGGAAATATTTGATGCAGCATTCAAAACTGATTGTGTTACATTTATACAGTGAATTGAGCATAACGGCTTTGAAGCTCCCACAGCAACACTTCAGTTGCTGTGTTCAGTATTGGTCCATGAGCACAGCTATAGGCTGATAGTTGCTTTTCCACTTTGGTTCTTCATTCTTGCTTTCCTTTTCTCTCCTTGTTCTTTCTGCTTTGCCTTCCCTATAGCCCTTGCTCCCCACCCTTTCTTCCTTTCCATCTAGTAAAATAATCAGCCATGGAATAGTCAGATACTTAAGTCACCCGAGAGCTCGACTTCCAGTGAGATTAGTGTGTGTCATGGGGAGTGGACCCCTTCAAGGAGCTGTTATAGGCTCTGTGAAGGCCCAGTTGTGTCAGTTGCATTCTGGGCAGCTTTACACACACACATCCACCCACACAATTTGTTCAGGTTCTCTGCAGACTCAGGCAGGCCTCTCTCACTATTTATTATGCTTGGGGCATTCCCCAAACCCCATCTCTGAGCTACTGGGCCTGCCCCATGGCAGGTGCTGTGACATTAGTCATGCTCTGATGACATCAGGAAGGTTTTCTTGGCAGCCATGACTGAAAGCTGAGACTCTGCACAGCTGGAATGTCATGCAAGACATAAATACATCATTCAGGCCAGACTTGTTCTGCAGGCTGCATGTTGGACATCCTTAATCTAGCTGAGTGTAGCCAGCCCTTGAAGGGGAGAACAGCACCATGGAGTCCTGGCTCACATTCCTGTGTTGGGAGTGATGCTGGTGAAGGAAGATGTGGCAGGTTGTGGAAGAGATGAGAGAAAGGGGGCTGTCCTGCAGAGCTTTCAGGGCAGCCGGACACTCATGTTGGGGAGCATGCTGATACCCACGCTGCTCGCTCACTCCCAAAGCATGCAAGATTGGCTGGGATCCTGACCCAGCATAATAGCACATTGTTCCACCCAGCGGTGCCCCATCTGTGGGGCTGCATAACTGGACTTGACTGTGAACAATAGTGCTATTCAGTGGGGTGGTGGGTCTTGCTGTGGCAGTTTAAAATGTGCACTTCACCGGCCTGGCTGTGTGAAGAACAGGGCAACAAGATGGTGATGTGGAGATACTCGAAAATGTGTGACACTTTTGAATCCTGACAGCAGCACAACTTGGAATAGACCCCAGGAGTCCTGGCTCCCAGCCCCTCTTTCCATCTACTGTAAGCACCCAACTTGTGGTGCCCACCCAAGTTACAATTTCAGAGGAGGAGGTGGAGTGGAAAGGAGCTGCCGTAATGTGGTGGAGGGATGGTTAAGTAGATCAGGTGGGCTCCCGTAATGGAGGTGAATGGTATCTCAGTGAAGAGCGTTGGAGAGCCTGGGGGGGGGCCTGAGGGTTGGATCCTCAGGTGGGGTGGGGAGTGGGCTGGTGAGGGTTGTCCCCCTGTTCTGAGCACTGTGCTGTCCTGCAGGGAGAAGTTGGAAGACTTCCTCCCTGCTCACCTGTGCCGGCGGGGGCACAGCCTGCTGAGTGCACTGCGGAAACGAGGGACCAAGCAGCCAGCCTACGAGCAGGGGCTACTCCAGGCCTACCAGGCAGTGCGGGAGGAGGCAGCCTGTGAGGAGCCTGAGGCCCTGTGCCAGCATTACCGGGCCTACCTGCAGAGGTGCCATCAACTGCCGTATTATGGGTGAGTCTGGACACTCAGCAGGGACCCCAGCTTCAGAGGGGGATGTGGTCAGTCACTGGTGCAGCACTCCCCGAATCCACCCCACTCTCCTCCTCCCATAGCTAGGATGGAACCCAGGGCTATGTCTACACTAGCAAATTAGTTCAGATTAAGGAGGCTTAATCTGAACTAATTTGGTCCCTGTTTGAACTAAGCAAAGCTCAGTTTGAACTAGTGAGTTTGAATGGTTAGTTTGAACTTAGAGCTTAGTTCGAACTTTAGTTCAAACTAGCATGATGTAGCTGGGCTAGTTCAAACTAAATAACTTCAAACTAAGCAGTTAGTTCAAACTAACTGTGTTTTTTATTTCGAACTAACTTTTAGCTTGAACTAGCCATGCTTTTTTAGTTTGAACTAAAAAGCCATGGCTAATTCAAACTAACCAAGCACTTCCTAGTTCGGACTAAGCGCGCTTTTAGCTGTAGCCATAGCCGAGGAGTCCAGATGCCCAGTCCCCCGACTGTAATCCACTCAACCCCAAACCTCTCCCATAACTGGAATAGAACCATGGAACGCCTTCGCAGACCCTTAATCCACTCAGCACCCCTCCCCTCAAGTGATGGTTGTTCTTTTCTTCAAGGTCTCTTCAATACTTCAGGCATCCTTCTAATGCAGTTGCTCCTGCTAACTGTGCACCTGTCAGTATAGGGGTGAGGAAGGTCTCTCTGGTTGTTCCAGCCCGGCTAGGCAGTCCCATTAATTTTACCATCTTCTTCTGCAATCTGCCTAGGCCTCTCATGCAGTGACCCAACATGAACTGTTTCCTGGTGATAGTGTATTGATGAGCTACCAGTAACTCTCTGTCTTAGCTTGTTGTGGGTTGTGAGAGGTGGGGGGTGATGTGGTGCCCAGGAGAACAAACCCCTAACTACTCCCAGCTGTATTTATTGAGCATTAGTGCAATCTGAACACTTCATTGTGTGAGGCCTCCCTGCCTTGGTGTGATAGGTGCATCTCTCTCTCTCTAGCTGTGCTTTCTTCTATGGTGAAATAGACAAGCCAGCCCAGGGCTTCCTGCACCGGGGAGGGCGCAAGGTAGTGTCGGTCGCTATCAGCCTGGAGGGTGTGTATGTCATTGACAGCAAGGAGAAGGTAACGTGGCACAGAGGGATCTCCAGCAGACATGGGAAGGGCTGTGCACAGCTCCTGTGGTGTGGGTGCCTAAGAGCTGTGTGCAGGGATATGCTGCTCTTCTCTGGGGCACAGCTGGGAGCTGCTTCTGGCTCCCCTGTGTCCCTCCCACACCACCTATGCTCCCTGTACTCCCCAGAGCCCCCTACTGCTGCTCCCCACACACATGCCCCACATGTGCGCTCTGAGGGGCTACCTCCTCCACCAAGCTGAGTAAGCCTGTCCCTGCCTCAGAGCTAGCATGCTCTGTAGGGGAAAGACCCATGTCCCATTCCCTGTCCCCCAAGCCAGCCAGTCCTGCAGCTCTGGGGCTGAATTGGAGCCAGCAGGCCCTGGGGAAGAGATCTCACATGCCCATCCTTCTCTGTGTGGCAGCATGTCCTGCTGGGTCTGCGATTCCAGGAGCTCTCATGGGACCACACGTACCCTGATGAGGAGGAGGAGCACATCCTCTGGCTGGAGTTTGATGGAGAGAATGAAGGGACCCTGGTCAACAAGCTGCTGAAGATTTACTCCAAGCAGGTGACTGGGTTTTCTGTGGTGGTCTCTCTCTCTGGGCCCTATCAAGCACCTGGCCATCCCACAGGGGCTACCGGGGAGGGCAGCAGTACAGGCATTATCAAGAGCGATGCTCCCATGGCTGTCATCATCCTTCCTGAAGCCTGGATCCATTTCACAGGCCAATGAACAGCCACCAGCCTGGGAACAGCCTTCTTGGGCTTGGGCTGGACAGGAAGCTCTTCATGTCCCATTCTCTGAGCCAGCCAATCCCCCTCTCCCTCCCAACCCCCCACCCCCCGCACCTGCATGCACAGGAGTCTGCTGAGACCTGGCTACCGTCATGGAGGCCTGGTCTTTGTATCCCATTGTGCCCTCTCTGCCGTATCATGGAAGGATCCAACCAACTGATGTCCTTCTTGCAGGCAGAGCTGATGAGCGGCCTTATTGAGTACTGCATTGAGCTGAACACAGCCACTGAGCCATCGGCCCCAGAGAACAGCACCCCCCAGAGTCCCACGCTGCCACCTCTGGCTGCCAAACAGCGCCCCAAGCTGCGGCGGCAGAACAGTGTGGTCTGCAGCCGCCTCCAGCACCTTGCCACCATAGACTACGTTGAGGATGGTAAGGGGAAGTGGGGTTCATCCTCGGACAAGCTTGGAGCTGCCACTGGGCCTTCTCTGCCATCTGCTGGCCTCTGGAACCCCCATATGTCTAGAATCGCCCTCCCAATGGATTCTTAGAGCTCTTGCTGTCACCTGAGCATTACTGGGGATGCAGATGGGAGGGGAGGGGGCGGTGGCAGTTGTCAGTGGCAAAGATGGTGAGAGCTTAGACTCCTAGCCTTCCCCATTCTAATTAATTAGACCCCATGCTCCTTCCAGAGCCAGGGATAGAGCCCAGGAATCCCAGCTCCCAGCCCTCCCCTCACTGTAACCCACCGGACACTCCTCTCTGGCTAGAACCCAGAAATTCTCCCTTAAGCCTTGCAGTGCTTCAGGAGCTGTCTCTTTGGGAAAGCAGCCCCTTTGTTAGCCATTTCCCTCTCCCACCATTAAGCTGTGGGCCCCTGGACTCCAGTGAGTGAATGCAGGGCTGACTTGTGTTCATCTGTCTCTTCCCCACCCTCTCACCCGACTCGGGCTCCAGGTAAAGAGATCAAGCGTGTGAAACCCAAGCGGACAGCCTCTTTCTTCACCCGCCAGTTCTCGCACAGCCCCACTTCCTACTCAGCTGTGCAGGCTCCAACGGAGAGCCTGGAGCAGGGCTGAATGCCTGTGGGGAGAGACAGGCATCATTTTCATTGGTGCACACTGCAATGGACCGATCCATCTAGGGTCATTCACCACACTCTTGGAATGCCCTGTGCCATGCGCACTGGCTCTCCTGTGGGTTAGGATGTGTGCCTCTCTAAATTATTCTGTGTTAATTTATACCAATGGGATCCCAGCTCACAGCATCTGAATTCACTCCCCCCTTCCCCATCTATTCCACCCTGTGCAGCTGTTCCATACTGGAGCCCCAGATGTGGGGTTCTGCTGGTTATCTGCATTCAGTATTCCCTGCAGATGGACACTGACGACCCCCCCCCCAACATTGGTGCAAGTCTCTCTTTGTGTTTCTACTGTATCTGGGCTAGCCTCACCGTGTTGATTTCAATTGACACTGATGTAAAAAAGAGGAACAGTGGCCATGCCACATTACCAAGCCAGTGTTGCTCTGAGATCATCTTGCCTGTCCCTCAGCATTCAAAGGGCCATGGAAGCAGCTTTAATGGAGCACGCGTTCTGCATTGTTCCTGTGCTGGAGCTCTGAATCTCTGCCCTGGGGTGAAGTGTCCTGTTGGCACAGGGTTTCCAGAGTGCAGAGCTTGAACCTGCATAGACATGCCCCTCAGTTCAGCACATCAGGGTCTCACAGCGCTTTGTTATTCCTGAGGGCAGGAACTGGGATGGGAACAAGCATGCTGGATGTACGGCATTGGTTCATTCCAAGTTAAGTACAATGTTGGGCTGTTGTGACTGTGTCCTCTGGCATAGGTGTCATTCCACTGTCAAACCTGAGTGGGAGGAAGATGGGGTACAGGGTAGCAATTCAACATAAACCCTACTTTGCTGGGTGACCTGGTTGCAGAGCAGCTTTGTTCGCATTTTAGCTCATTAGGGGAGGTGAGTCTGACTTCCAAGTTGGCCTTGCCTTTGGCCCATAGCTGATTCAGTCCAAGAGAGGTAGGCTGAGATGTTCAGTAAAGCAAACGTTCTCCCAAGCAAAGGTGGGAAGATTGCTTTGCTGCTACCAATGTTTCAGTGAGAAACAAGTGTTCACTCTGGGGCTATTGGCACAGGTTGGCTCATCAGCCTGTAAAATCCCATCCTGGCTTCTGCACATCTACTGCTGCCCCATGTACTCTGCCTGTTTTCTGCTGGGATGTTTGGCTTGTACATGTTGCCTTTTCTCTTGATGGGATGCTTTTCTTGATGGCTGGACAACTAAGCTGTTGGTGCAGGAAATGGGTGACTCCCCCACATAAATCCCTGCTCAGCTGTGGAGGAAACACACTAGGGTGTTAAGATGAGGGATCAGTAATCAGCAGTGGCAGGTTTCCTCGCTAAATGTGCAGCTGTTGGGAGGAATAAGTTCCTTTCCTTTCTGAGGCTGATGCTTGGTATGATGACATGGGCCAAGGTCCAAATATCTTTGTCTTCTGTGTCTGGCACAGAGAGGGAGAGTTTTTCAGAACAACTTCCTGTTAAATAACTATGCTGCTCATTAACCCCTCTTTAAATCAGCCTGGGCAATCTTGGGTGTGTGGAGACAGCCTCTTAAAAAAAAAAAAAAAAAAAAACCTTTCAAGGTGTGATTTTTAAAGGGACAGAGAGGATTGGGTCTCTGAACTCCCATTTAGTTTCATTGTAGATCAGGTGCTCTTTGGAAACTTTAGTCTCACTTACTGCAGCAATTGTTAGATTGGGAGAAGCAAGCTGAGAGTGCAGAAGTGGAATAAGTCACTTTCTCTTCCAGACAAAAGTGGCTGGCAGTGGTTCTGACCTGTGTGTGCTTGGGAAATTGGAGAGGGCTGGGACATCACCCAGGGTATTGAGAATCTTAAGCTATACAAGCCCCCTTCCATCAGCTGAACAAACAGCACACATTCCTGGGCTCCCCTGTCTCCATAATGAGTCACCCTAGCTACCTCTCTCCTGCAGCAGTGAGTTTCCCAGGTATTGTATCATAACAGTTGCATTCTCAACACCCTAGGGAGGCAGATGTTACTGCTTATGGATTGACCCAGGATGGCATTTCATTCCCTGCACTGCACAGCCAGGGTAAACTGTCAAGCTGTTGAGAGAAACAGCTTATGCTGTGTCAGGTGTGCTGGTGCCAAAAAGGCCTTCCCTGCACAGCTAAACCCATGGCACAGTTAGGTGAGGCTGGCATTTTGAACTCTTGGGTTTCCAAGGAGTTTCAGGCACTCATTGAATTCCACTGGGTTCCACTATGCCTCTTTAGGGAAGATCCTTAATCCCTATCCATATTCGATGATGATCGGCGTGGATGCCAGACTGGCAATCCAACTGTATGGGAGGGTGAATGTCAGAAGTGCCTAAGGGATTGAGGCACTCAGCTGACTTCCAGGTGGTCTTGGCCTCCATTCCTTGCAGTTCACTTGGCAAGAAGTGCTGTTGTCACTCAACCAGGGGCAGCAGAACTGTGAGGCGTATGCAAATATTTCTGTAGTACTGCAAGTTTGTTCACTGATCTGAAGGTAGAAAGATGTAGTTTATTTTTGTGTGTTACCAAGTGAGGCTGTTTCCAGAACTTGTTTCACAGCCAGTGTGTGGGTGAGGGAAGATTCAGTGTCTGCAACAGGGGAAAAGATAGGATCAGGTTCCTTTTTAGGCACAGCTGGAAAAGCTGCAGCAGTCGGCACCCAGGCTGTCTGCATTTGCACCCAAATGGTGTGCAAAGCTTTGGCTCTTGTTAGAGACAGCCTGGGTGTTAGGAGGGCTGTAACGCTGGGATCAGAGCAGGAAGAGAAATTCCAGCAGCAAGCTTTTGGATATGACACAGTGACAGTACTGGTGGATTAGCTAGGCTGGTAACAACTTTCGCCTGGCTTTGTAGCATAAGTGTATTCCTGGAGCATTGTGCCCCTGCTTAAAGCGAGGTCAGTAAATGACTCCAGGGATTTGCTTGGATCCAAGTGTTGGGCTCTGTCCTCATATCACTCAGTGGGGAGAGGGTTTATTTTCACTCCAGCCTTAGGTTCATCTGGGTCCTGCTTTAATTTCTAGCTCTCCCAGCCAGTGCTCCGGCTACAGCCATTCTCCCAGTACGATGGCACTGCCAATTCTGCTTCCAAGCCACATTTGTGATCGGGGCCTGCGTTTCCCTGACCCAGTTAGCATCTCATGCCGACTCTGCACTAATGGGAG
Organism: Podocnemis expansa; assembly: GCA_007922195.1. NCBI lineage: Eukaryota > Metazoa > Chordata > Testudines > Podocnemididae > Podocnemis > Podocnemis expansa. The sequence goes on along the minus strand of ML681973.1, from coordinate 31,580,257 downwards.
CCATGATGCAAAAATGCAGGACAGTGGTGAATTAGGCTCCCAGTGCTGCGTGGGTAGTCACTATTGAAATCTTGGCTGAAGATTGTTAAATCTGAAACACTGAACGCTCTGGGCTGTTGCGTCAGTGGAGTTGCCTTGAAGCGTCTTGTCTCTTTATGCCTGCAAAAACCTTCAAAATAGACAGCTGCGAAATACCTAAGATTTGCATCTCGTGCAAGGTTCACTGCAGAGCCAGGGGGGTGTGAAACACTATTGTATCCTTGCATGCATTCTGCACCCCAGTACAATGGCTATATGAAATTGATGGAATCCAGCGCAAAGCATTCAAGGTTCCTATTCCCCTCCATGCAAAGAACTCAGGCCAAGTGTTTGTGTGGTCAGCTTTGGGGTCTGCCGTGGGAGCTGCTGAAAATGCTGAGCTTTGTTTCATTTTGTGCTTCACATTCATCTTGTGTTTAGCAGCTTGGGTGGGGAGAAAATAGTTTGCCTCTTAGCCTTTTGTTACTGCTAGCTCTTGCATAAGTGGATTCTTCTTCTTGCTGGGTCAAATGTCAAATCTTTCTAAAAATGATCCCACATTTTCTTGTTGCAAACACACTGAGGATGGGAAGACTTTTTAAAAGTCCCTGATGGATTTAGGAGCACAAATCTCTAAGTTGCCCAGATGTTGGTGCTCCTAAACACCCAAGTCAGACTTCAAAATTCTCCCCTTAATGACTGAAATTGGGCAAAATATTTTTCCTCTTCACTTAAGGGAGGTTAGTTACAAATTAGTTTTACTCTGAGGTTTTCATGCAGTAGCCAAACTGCAATGTTCTAGGTTTGTGAGATTTTTTTTAAGATTTCTTTCAGACAATGTAAACACTTCTGTTGGGTTGAGGTTTGGTTAAAAACCCAAGGGTTGGTTTTTAAACTAAACTTTGGCAACATTTGGATCCACTTCCTCTCATTTCGGGAAGATGAAGGGCTATTGTTTTGGCTTCACAAATGCAAATACTGCCCCAGAGTACTTCAGAAATTATCACCTGGTAATTTTTTGCCTCCATTTCGTATATTTGTGGTATATTTCACAACAGCTGCGAGAAGATAGCTTTGTGCTGATGTGTTGGGCACACTTGTCCTGATGGTCACTGGAGTAGAGCTATTTACAGGACCTAGGGTCACTGTTGCTGTGTTGACTTAAAGCCTCTCATGTTCTGGCTCATTGTTAAAGATAAAACTCTGTATTATTAACACAGGTTTCAAAAAACCTACAACACTAGCTAGTTGCCACATGGAGAATTTGGAGGAGTCAGTATTTTTCACCATGGACCCTTCTGTTTCACTTTTGCATTACCATGAAAGTTAATTGATCGATTTCCCTCTTGGGCATCTGTTTGCTTTCTTCTCCTTGCACTGTTGAATATGGTTCTCTGAAAGCCATTTAAATCCAAAGAACATTGTCATCTAAAAATTGCAAACATTTTCTGTTCACAACAGGTTTTGTAAACTTCCCCCTTTTGTGGTGTGAATTTTGGGTTCTGTGCATAAGTATTTCTTTCATTTCACCCATCTTCCTTCTAGGGAGAGTGAGGTTTGAGGTGCTTTTTCTTTCTTTCTTGGCAAGTTTGCATGTCATGTTTGCCTGGTGCCATGATGCTTTTTGGATAAAATTGCCAACATGTGTCTTACACCATACAGCTGGGTCCAAGATCAGTACGTGCCCGATGCTTCCTAAATGTGCCTTCAACAGCAGTGCTATGCAAGAAAATGGACTGAAATGTATTCTGTTTGGTAGCAAGTAAGCAAACCATTCTGATGTTACCTGGAGGAACAGTACTTTTCTCTCCTCAAAGACCTGAGTTTGTAATGGAGCATCAAGCCAATAATTATACACTTCTGTCTGACCTGCCTCGTTCTGTCTGGTGCTCATTGTATCTTATATCTGGAAGTGTTGGGGGTGTGTGTGTGTGTGTGTGTGTGTGTGTGTGTGTGTGTGAGAGAGAGAGAGAGAGAGAGAGAGAGAGAGAATCCCCCTGACCTGGAAAAATGTTATGCCTTTCAACGTATCTTATATCTGGAAGTGTTGATTCATGTGTGTGTGAGTGTGAGAGAGAGAGAGAGAGAGAAAATTCCCCTGACCTGGAAAAATGTTACGCCATTCAACGATATGCAACACAAAAATGGCCTCTTTTTCCTAATGTGTGTGAATTTCATTCTTTGTCACAGCAAAATGTGTACATATTAATATTTTTCTTTTGTATGATACAGATCATGCCTAATAAAGAAGATGTTTTCAATAAGTGATAAGGTGTTGATTTAAGATCTGCGTGTGAAAATAACTATCTCAGAGTAAGGTGGGGGTGGTGTTAGTGTTACAGCATGTGATTGAGGAAGGGTGAAGAGAGCAAGCTCCAGTTCATGTCTCAAAATTGATCTGTGGTCATTATAAAATCATGTAAAAAAAGCAAGGAGTCTTGTGGCTCTTAAAGACTAACAGATTTATTTATCGCATGAGCTTTCGTGGGAGAATATCCCACTTTGTCAGATGCTTTGAAGGAGAACTTACACTCCCCTGCATTTATTTTCATCCAATTCTGTAAGACATAGGATCAGGTCATACTGCAACAGCAAATCAGAGCATTTGTAAGGATTCAAACTCTAGGAAACAGCACACAGAGGGAGGGTGTGTGCTGTTTCCTAGAGTTTGAATCCTTACAAATGCTCTGATTTGCTGTTGCAGTATGACCTGATCCCATGTCTTACACTCCGCTGCATTTATTTTCATCCAATTCTGTAAGTTCTCCTTCAAAGCATCTGACAAAGTGGGATATTCTCCCACGAAAGCTCATGCGATAAATAAATCTGTTAGTCTTTAAGAGCCACAAGACTCCTTGCTTTTTTTGCTTTACTAGACTTACACGGCTGGCTGCCCCTTTGGAACTTGGCTATAAATCATGTGTGTCTTAAGTACTTTTTTGGCCCCTCACAATGTAATATCCGAGCACCTTGCAATCTGTTATATACTGGAAAGTCATGGTAGGAAGAAGGCTAGCGAGGTAGAAGCATGGGTCCTAAGGGAGTTATGCCTATACTGCTCATCTTAGGGTCCCTGGCCCTGACAGATTAGACAGAACCACTGGAGGGAGAAATAAGAAGGCTGGCCCAGTCTGTAGGACAGTATTACCCTGGAAGAGGTAGGGCTAAAGGTGAGGCAGGCCAGGGTAGAGCCAGACCAGCTGTCAGAAGGGGTGAGTCCAGTAGGCTGCACCCAGCCTTTGGGGAGTGGGAGGGGCATACCCCAGTGATAAATGAACTTTACAATCCCCTTGTCCTACAGGCTAGGAACACTTGGTGGGGGAAACAGTTGCTCAGAATTAGATGCTATTTTCCCCAAACTATATGAGGTATTTTTTGTTTTGTTGTCAGCACAGCCCTAAAGGGTGTGGATTTTCTCCTTGTGGGTCTGTTTGGATCTGGCATCACAGGGGGGAGGCACCAGTCTTCAGTTATGGTAGGGTCTCTGCAGTGCCCTGTATGAGAAGCCCCTGATCTTGGCTGGGGTCCATGAAGTACTGTTGAGCTGCCATACCACTGCGATATAGCAAATTATTATTAACTCAGGCAAAGACTTCTTTTTTTTAAATGACTAATGACGTGGGGACACCAAGCTTCCCCACCTTTCAAGGGCGCTTGTTTTCAGGAGTAGGTGACAGACCTGTTGTTTGGTGCCTCAGTTTGGGTGCTCAGTTGATACCAAAAATCTTCTGTGCAAGTAAAACTTCTGGCTGGAAGTCCAAGCCAGACAAACACAAATGAGAAATAAAGGGCCCCAGTTTCATAGGTCAAGTGACTGCCTAGTGGAATGAACAGCCAAACAAAATGGTGGTTTAGCCAAACTTGGAGGGCTTTCTGGAAGTTAGTCTTGAGTCAAACTCAAATTATTGGGCTGGCCCAGCGCAGCTGTGTCTGGGTGAACTTCTTAGGCCCATGTTACACAGGAAGTCTAGGTGATCTAATGCTCTGCTTCTGCCCTGTGGCGGGGTGATCAAACTAGAAGATTCTGCCCAGTGTGGGGAGCAGACTGGGGGGTGGTGGTGGTGCTGGTCAGTAAGTTTGGCCACCACCGTGTGGGTTATTAGAAGAACATCACTGTTCTCTGCTTGTGAAACTTCTCTGCTGTTGTGAAGTAATTGGAGAAACAACCTGCAGAGACCAGTTGTGCCACGAGATGGTGCAAATGCACTATGTCCCTGGCCTATTTGTTTTTCTGCCTAGAGGGCCGGTTTTGTTTCCTTTGCTGAGAGGTGAAGCTTGCTATGCCCTGATACCTCCCTAAGGAGGTAGGAGACCCATGCTGCTGCTGTATCAGATGTTGGTTGTATTGCAGGCGTCAGTGGCCTCAAAAATCTCTTGGGGGTCCCCCTTGCTGGCCCCACCCCTCTGGCCTGCCCTGGCCCCACCTCCCCAGTTGGGGTCAGGGGATTAGTCATGGAGGTTCATGCCTCCTCTGCCTTGTCCCAGTGATGCCTGTGGCTGTAACATTTTCAAAGCATCCAAAATGGAGCATTAAAAATCTGGGTTGGACAGCAGCAGCCAGGGAAATGGGCAGAAAGCTGGTTACAACAGAACCAGCTGCCTTGAACCCACAGCAAGTTCCACCTGGCTCATTTGTGCAAAATAAGGAGGAGATGGATGATGATGTCCTAGGGTCCTGTCCTGGGCCTTGGATACTGTCTATACCAGGGATGGCCAAACTTGTGGAACTCAAGAGCCACACAAGTTGATTATTAAACCTTCAAGAGCTGCACTGAGGCATATAGCCATATACTTTTACCAACTCCAAAATTACTAAGTTTAAAATTCATTGCACACTTTAATTTTATCATAAAAAGAGGACAAGTATTGATCCTACTAATGTCAGATTCTAATAATTACTTAAGGTTACCATGAAAACTAGGCCTATACAGTAAAAACTTAGCCGCCACTTGATGTAGAAGACTGCAGGCTAGTGGTGAGTTTTTAAAAATCCGTTATGCTGCACTTCTCCACGCTGTCCCCAACTATGCCGCTGCTTCTCCCTACTGCCCTGACCCCCTCCTGAATCCCCAGGCCCTGGACACTGTGTCCCCCAGGCCCTAATGCTGAATTTCCCAGGCATGCTCAGGGTGGGAGATTTGAAACTCCTAGGCTGGGGCTGTTTTCCTAAATTGATTTGCTGGTGTTCTTCCAGGAGCCATGCTTTTTCATTCAAGAGCCTCATGTGGCTTCCAAGCTGCAGTTTGACCAAGCCTGGTCTATACCTTGTGGCACTTAAAAGTCTGTGAGCTGCAATTTGTGTTAAGGGTTTGTCATAGGATGACCAGATGTCCTGCTTTTAATTAGGGACTTTACTTTATCCAGGTGCCTATCAACACTATCCCCTATTCCAGTTTTTTACACTCGCTGGCTGGTCACCCTGGTTTGTCTTTATGCTACATGCATGTGGTTCTTGCACCTCACACCCAAACACATACCTTACAGGTGTGAGCCACCCCATGCTTTGTAAATGGATTTAGCCTCAGACTCCCCCTGTCAGCTGGGAGGCAGTGGTGTTACTTGATGTGGCACAGGGAGGTTGGGTCTATCCTGGTACCATCTGGCTCAAGGATACCTGCACTGCAGGCTAGAAGTCTAGCAACTACAGTGGTGTGAACTAGCAGGCACCGGGTTGCTGATGGCTGTATACTTGTTTGTAGCCTGTTAGCTTGGGTATGTCTCCCTGCACTGGAATTTCCACCTTCACCTTGAACTGTCACTGAGCCTGTACAACCTGCCAAGGGTCACTGGTGGGACCTGAACCTAGATTACCTGAGTCCACAGCCAGTGGGCAGATCACAGGGGTGATCTTTCCACCCCGGTATAACTTCTCTGTGGGAATCTGATGATTGGGAATAAAAGTGGCATTTTTGGTTTAGACATCCCCACTTCTGTAAATTAAAGCAAAAAAAAAAAAAAGACACTCTTTTACTGGAATAACAATAAACAAGAAGTCCAGTGGCACTTTTAAAGTAATCTTTGAAAGGGCTACCAGATTCCTGTTTGTTTTGCTGGACTCGAGTAATGGGGGAGCTTTGGAGCTTTGAATAACAATGTCCACCTGGGAGGAGAAGCTGCACCTGTCTAACTTGATGGGCTTAAATTTGCACCTCAGGTTGCTAAGGCAAAACATTCCTTTGTAGACGAGACTTTGTACTGCAAGATGCTCCAAGAAGGGTCAGAGCCTGTGGTTGTGGTGTTTGCTGCTATAAGAGTCCTGTGCCAACCCAGTCCCTTCCTCAAACAGTGAACTGCTGCTGTGCCAAATCCATAGTACAAAGAACATGGCTGCCCTCCTGTAAGGGAGTCCATGTTGAGCCAGTTTGCTCTCTAGTGAGAGTAGAGAGTGCATCCATGAGAGGTTCTGAGGGCTGGATCCAAGAAGTGACAGGGTTGTTCAAGGGCATAGTAAGGTGGCAGCACAGGACCTGGGTGAGTACAGAACACAGGAGTCCTGATCCGAGCCCACTCCTTTGTTTTTAACGGCTCCTTTCCTTACTTCACACGGAGACTAAAACATAGAGACACTCAAACCTATTCCTTTTGAGAGTCTCAGAGTTCCATTCTGTGCCCTGACCACAAGACCGTCACTGCTCTTGCAACCTCTAAAGTATAAAAAGACAGCCTTGTAATGATCAGCAAATCTATATCAGTTTCTCTCTGATGAAATGGACACTGCTGTACCGCATGTTGCCAGCCCCAAGCATTCCAAAATCATGAGACTGGCTTTAAAAAATCAGGAGGCTCTTTTAATTGGCAGCATTGGGTCCAGTCACTTTGCCTGCTAGGTTTGGAGGCCTTACGGGTAACATCTCCAAGATTTTCTCTGTAATAAGGAGGAACAGAAGCTGACAATTTATTCAAAACTAGATGTAGAGGGTGTTATGTAGGATCTCCCCTAAACTGGTGCCCCTTCCTTGGAGCTGAAAGTAAAACTCCAGGAAGACTGCTAGAAAAACCCAGATCCAAATGGAGGCAGGGAGCCAGGCTCAGCTTCTGCAAAGGGCTGGCCTTGTTCAGATGCTACAGTTGCAAGCTGCGGCACTGCGCCAGGATTTTAGCAATGTAAACACTGTATTTTTCCACAAAGCCTCCTCTTCCTGTTTTGATGCTCAGCTCTGGTCACAAGACAGGCTTCAAATAGACTGACACCCTAAATGTCCTTCAAAACGTCTGATGAAGTGGTATTTTCTCCTATGAAAGCTCATGTGATAAATAAATGAGTCAGCCTTTAAAAGTGCCACAGGACTCCTTGCTTATTTTCCTGTTCTAATAAGCTCTCTGTCAACAGGGGCTTCAGGATGCCCTGGAAATAATAACTCCATTATCTTTCTTTTTTATATGGACTCTGAAATTAAACAAGATATGAACCCTGTTCAGCACTGAAGATTATTATAATAAACTGTGAAATCTTGTCATGGTTGAATTAAAACCTCATTGAGACTGATGAAATCACCCTTCATGTAACATGGCTAGGAAGATGCTCCCATCCTCAGCAAAATAGTATGTGAACATGCTCGACAGCTTTTGCAGATTGTTGTTCAGGGTGGGGGTTGAACAGCCTGAAGGAGCAGCTGAAAACACGGGGGGCTGACCCAAGAAAACCCCCCCACCACTGTGGAGTGGTTTTTGGTGTGGGGGATACAGGCTGAAAGGTATGCTTTTAAGTGCTGTGAGCATCGGAAGCTGTTCCTTGCTGTTTGATTCTTTCTGTGTTCAGAGACTCACAATTTCATCCATTCTTAGCAAACAAACAAAATGTCAAAGAAAATACTGATCACCAAATTTCTGCTCCCAGCTGGAACACCTCCAGGGCCCTGAAATTTGAATAGCTGCTTGGGTTTAAAAGATGCACTATTATTTAGAAAGTAAGCCCAGTCAGTGCCACTACTGTAGCTGTGCTCCCTGTTGTCTCCATCAGCAGCTGTTTAAACAGCATTAAGTCATTCCTGACGTTGTTGTTTTATGTCTCTCAGCCGCAGTGGAAAATTCCTTCCACTCATTCCTGGCTTTTCTAGAAAGATCCAGATTTGGGCAGTGCCTCTGCTTTCGCCAGTTCTTTGCTGAACTCAGGCACTGCAGAAAAAAACCCTTTGGGGACTGAGATTGGGGAGGAGGGGGGGGGGTGCCTATAGGAGGGGTTCTGTGTCTGGCAGAAGTAGGGTGACCAGACATCCTGATGTATCAGGGTCTTTCGTCTTATATTGGCAACTATAACCTACAAACCCTTGGGGAGGGGTGGCCGCGGGGAGCGTCCTGATTTTTTCACACTCGCTTTCACCGTAGCAAGAAGACTGGGGGGGGGAAGGGGGGAGATGTTTGGAGGAACTGCCTGGGGGGCAGCTGTGTAAGAGTGAAATATAGAAGTTTGGGGTGGGGGTGGGGGGGGGTGGAGTGCATCGGCTCCAAGAGGCCGGATGGGTCTTGTGTGTGTGTAAATGGGATTGTTGTGGTGTGCTGTGTCATGCATGCACCAGGAGTTGTTGTGGTCTGCTGTGTACATAAGGGTATTTGTGGTGTGTACATGGGGCCTGTTGTGTATGAGGTGGCAGGTGGCAGGGTGTGATCCATTGTAATGGGAGCTGTGTATAAGGCATTGGGATTGTTGTAGTGTATTGTGTATGAGGAGGCTTGTGCTGCGTGTGAGACAGCTACAGGACCCTCCCCTTGCCTGTGGTACTATGTGCAGCAGTGTGCAACAGGCGGGGGGGGGAGGGGGTTGTGGTGTGTTGCATGCAGAGTAGTGTGGCAAGATGCGGGGTTGCATTCAGGGACAGTGTTGTGCTTTGGAGAGAGTGTTGGTGCGTTGTGTACAGGCAGTGCTGTGTGTCAGGGTGGATGGGGTTGTGGTGTGTTGCATACAGCGGCAGTGTTGTGGTTCAGGGTGTGGGTTTGTGGTGATGTGTTGTGTATGGGGGAGGATTTGTGCTGTGATAGCTCTGTACATGGAGTGCTGTCTGTCCTGGCTTGTCAGCCTCCCTACCCCCACCTAACCAGGGAATGTGACAGCCCTTGTTTGGCTCACTGTCTGTCCTCTTCCCCACCCCCAGTCACGTCCTGCATGGGCATTGCAGCTCCCTCCTCCTCTGCAGTGGTGCGCCTCCATGCGCAGATATCCCTCCGCACCCCCTCCCACCCCACTCCTCCACTCTGCCATCTGAAAACAAACCATTAATGGGCTGGGGTGGTGGATGCTCCCCCCCCCCCATCCTGCCATAGCGTGAGGTGGCACCTGCTGTTTCCCAAAACAAAAATCCACCCCCCCCCATGCACACACACTCCTGGCAGGGCCTGAGACACTATCACCAACCCCCCACCCCGCCCCTGGATAATACGTATCCCTCCCACACTCCCCTGAGAGACTAGTTTTTACCTCTGTACTGTGGGGGAGGCTGGGACAATATCCCTCCCCTGATAGGGTTTATTTATTATCTGATCATTAGGACACCTAAGAGAACAGCTGTAGGGGGGGGTTGAACCTCCATTAGTCCAGCACAGCCCCATCCCATGTGTCCCCCACTCAGCCCCAAGCCAGTTGAGACTCGCCCGGAGACCTGTGTTTAATCCCCTGCCTCCTGCTCCTCCACAGTCTCCCTGTGGTATCAGGCAAATCAATTAGCCAGGTTATGCCTCAGTTTCCCTTCTGTAGCCTGGCGATGATGGCATTGCCCTGCCCCACAGACTAAATCATATAGTGTTTGACATGCCTAGATACTATGGTGAGGGTGCCCATATAAGAACCTAAATTAGACCCCCCAAGGGGACATCCTTATCTTCGCCTCCTGTTTCTTCCCTGCACCCAAGCTCCTGAGGGACTTCCCTCCTCACCATCCCACTCTCAGAAACCCCCACCAGTGTGTTTCATCCCCTGGTCCTTCAGCCAGATAATATTTAGTGGTTATTTGGGACGATATTTACCCTCCCCCATCGCTGTTGTCATCCCATCTCCCCACCCCTGCCTGAAGGAACTTTCCAGAACCTTCTCCACAATTCACGTTTTAAAGGGACGTGATTTCTCCCCACTCAGCTTCTATCCTCCTCTGCCTTGATTCACTGTCCCCTTCCCCTAGGGTGGAGGGGTGGGGGGAACCTTGCTGGTTTTTAGGGGAGACAAGCTTATGGGGAGATGAGAGCGGGACTATTTTTTTGTTCCCTTTTGCTGGCGCAGGAATCGTCCCGATTTGGTTCCCTTTTGGGAGGTGCTGCGGCCCAAGCTACGGTTATATAAGGAGAGCGAGGCGGGGTGGTGGGGCAGGCTGCTGAGTGCAGAGAGAGGAAGGGGAGGAGGAGGGAGGACTGGGAGTGGAAAGGAAGCTAGAGCAGCAGGGGAGAGACTGACAGCCAGGGCCAGGAGCAGAAAGGAGGTGGAGGGCAAGCGAAGTGAGGAGCAATAAAAGAAAGTGAGATGGAGGGAGTGAAGCACAGAGCTGGGAAGGGAGGAGTGAGGCAGAGAGGAAGAGCGAAGAGCAAGAAGACAGTTTTCTCCCCTGGGTGACAGCCGCGTGGGACCCCCCTTGCCCGTGGTACAACGTGCGTATGAACGCCCCCACAGTCCAGGCTGCGAGTGGTGGGTGGCTGGACCGCAGAAGCACAGAGCCTGGGTTTGGGTGGGGGTGGATGGAGAGCTGAGGCCCATAGGTAAGTGCTTTAGTCTATGGTTGGTGGGAAGAAGAGCTCAGAGGTGCTAAGAGAAGAGCTAAACAGAAGGGCTCCTGTCCTCATTCCTGCTTTAGGCAGCTGGTGTGAAAATCTTAACCAATGGCTGGGAAGGGTTGCAGGGTGTGGCAGCTAGGGGCATCCACCTGCTCCGCCCTGGATCAGGAAACCATGGTTATAATAGGAGATGGGGCATAGCCGTTTCCTGAGAAGAGAGAAACAAGCTCTGACATGATAGCAAATTGAACATCTGGTGTCATAAACAACTGGTTGCATACTTAACATAGCTTGGTGATGAATGTGGTGCAAAAACCTGCAACGAATAGACTAATGATGCTGTGCTGGTGATTCTGCTGAAAGCTGCGGGACTATTGGGAGGGGTGGGGTCTGCAAAACCTTGTGCAGTTTTCTTTTCCAGGTGGCAGTATTTCTGTCCCTCTATTCCCCACATCTCTCCTTCTGGAGTCTGGTTCTGGATTTGGAATTAGTCTCTTCAGGTCACTTCGCTCTCCCCTCCCCTCCCTATTAAAATTCAAGAGCCTCAGCATTGGTAATATAACTTTCTTTTGAAATTAAATTATCCTTGGCTATCGGGTAGCAGAGGTAAAGGGGATAAGAGCAGAGTGGGGATGGTGGCATCAACCTCTAAGCTGAGGAAAGTAAAAAATCAGTTTTATTCATAATACAGCCTGCTTAGTGATCCTAAGGTTCCTGACTAACACATTCTTCTCTGGGTGGGGATTGGCCTGGGGTTTAAAGTAATTTAAGCAATGCGTGCTCACCATCTTTGGCGGAGGGGCAGGGTGGGCTCATAAAACCAGCTATTTTTAGCCTTTTTTCCAGATGTGCTTCCCTCTAAAGTAAAGTAAAAAGGCTTCTTGGCGCATGGTCCATTATACATAGTGTGCTGCGTGGTGATCAGATGAGACGGTAAAGAAATGGAAGCTGTTTGCCAGTGTGGTACCGTAAAAGCAGTGCAGGAAACAGAGAGCTTTTTCTTCTGCCTTGAGGGGTCTTTGCATCACCTGCCATAAGTCGATGCCTGCAGTTTAAAGTTTCCAGAGCCTTTTAAAAAGGAAGCCCAAGTTAAATGCCGCTGTGCCCTCTTTGCCAGTCTTAAAAGCATTCAGATGGTCGGTGTATACCTAGAAGTGCTGTTCTGAATATCCATCTACAGTTGGCTGGAATAATCACATTATGGGTCTGCTGAGCAGAAGTATGCCTATGGGGGGTGGTCTCTTTTGATGTCAATTTGTTCTACAAAATGGGGTTCTCCTTTGTGTAGATGATTCAGTTCTGCATCATGGACATTATCCTTCAAGAGAAGACATTTAAATTAAACGATTATTTAAAAAAAAAAAACAACATTAACTTTGACATCATAAACTTTCTTGCCAGTGTGATTTTTGGTAAATAGAAGAGCTCCTGATGGACCCAAGTTTTACAGACTTAACATAAAGATCTTTGTATATGATACACAGGGTTCAAACATACTTCTAACAGAAGGAGCTGAATTCCTAATGCTAACCAAAAGATGCCTGGAAACTCTTGACCTCTGTTTTAGCTGTTGGTTCATCAAATGTCTGAGTCTGTGTTTCTCAAAATGTGGTTAGTTGCAGAATATGTAGTATTAATTGGGTTTAGCCTAATCTGTGCAACATGCATTAGATTTCTTAGGGATTGAGTGTTAATTTACAAATTCATGATCACTGCCAATGAAAAGTTCTCAAGCTGTATTTATAGAAAATGATTTGAACCATTTATGATGGATGGGTACAAAATTCATAGCTGTCATATGATCCTCCAGGTAGAGGACAGTTTATGAGATCAGAAAAAGCAACAAGTATAATTAATAACAGTTGCCCTAAATTGTTAACAACTTAGTATTGTTTGGTTGGTATGTTTTAAGAGTGTACCATACCATAGAGGGTTATTTCTCTTGGGGACTGGAGGAGGTGTGGCCATAAACCTTTACCACCTCAGTATCTGACCTAGCCTTTCTGTTTGCAAACATGGTTAAATGTCATTTTTTGCACTGCAGCTCAACAGGTTTATCATACACCTAATTAGCATTCAGTCAGCTTAATTTAGTTTTAAATTAAAGGGACATTGTCAAGATACACCATATATTTCAGAAGGAATACTTTACCTGGTACTGAGACTTATGGTTATAGTTTAATATAATTTCTCACTTTTATGCTATTTAACTTTACAGTGAAACTAAACTAGTCGCTATCACTTACAGCTGCATATGGGCGTCCAGTTTTTCAGACAGCTGGGGTGTCCTGAATTTAAAAAAAAAAAAAAATCAAGTAAAAATATTGCACTTATCTGGTTTTGCAAAATACTCCATAAACACAAAACCTGGAACAGTTCCATTCAGGTTTTGCAACACTTTATCAAAGCAAAACATATTGCAAGCTCTCCAAAATACTTGACGGTGTCCCTTTAATATATTCAGCCTTGTGGTGAAGGCATAATGTAGGGAGGATATATGTTGTCATGAAAACTGAATGTTCACAGCTTAACTGGTCCATGTTAAGAGTGGCACTAACAGGCATCTGGGTACGGCAGTGGGTGTATCTAGTTTTATCTCATGAAATCACTTGAAAGCTTTAATATACTAAAAGTGGTTGTCATTCTGCATTGAATTAAACGGCATGTATTCTGAGGGCACTAAATCAGAGTAGTTTGATTGGTCCCTGAGCAATGGTGCATATGTAGACAAGGGTAGCAGTGATCTAAAATCTTACACAATGAATCTGTAAATTCGTTAACATGGTAAAAGAGTTTTTAAAAATCAACTGATTAGGAAAATTTGAACAATAAATAAACTCATGAATTGGGGTACAGGATATATAGGTCTTGAGAAGCCAAATTGTAGCTAGAAGATGCACATCAAGCTGATTTTTATATAGCATCTTTTCTGTCTAGACTGAAGCAGAGAAAGCACGCATAGATTTCATCTATAGCATTTTTTCTTATCTAGAGCTATGAGAAACGAGTTATTAAGTGAAAATTTAACCATTTATTGGTTATTGGATAAAATGACAGTATCAAAAAAAATAAAAAGAATTTCCAGAGTGGAGGCAATATTAAAATACCCCAGTCATCTTATCAACTTTTCTTTTAATGCAGATTTGACCATGGCTTTTAAAGCAGTGTTCACTGTTTGCATGACTGCTTTTATTTTTTTTAAATCTTGTCTGAGTATATGCTGGTGTATGAATGGTGATAGAGCAAAGTTAACCTGTTTCTATCATGTCCACTCAAGGGTATGCATTTCAGAGGCACAATATTTAAAAACCTGTTTTAACTAAATACTGTCCCTCAGACTAAAAAACAAACAAAAGAAATAATTGGTTCATGTAGGCTGCATAGCCATGATTGATATATTTCCTTCAGTGACCAGAAGTTAGTTTGCTCTAAAGATCTATTCAGTTTACAGATCTGAGGTTGAAGAGATCTCAATTTTTTTATTTGGTCCCGCTATTAATTTGTTAGAGCACTTTTGTAAGTCATTTTTCTTGTGGGTAGGATAACCTAGAATTGTTTTTCTCCATACTAATTTTTTATTAGTGTAAATTAATTAGTCAGAGGGTGACCCATTTTTAGTTAATGGGGTTAATGGCCTGATGCAAACTAAACTAAGCTCCTGTGTTTAATATTGCACACATAAACAGGTCAAGTAATGTGTGTGGGTACAGGATCAACAGTAAGTAGTTAATTATCAGGGTGTTATTTTTTAAAAGTTTAATTATATCGTTAAGTGTGGTTGTTTCAGGTGAATAAAATGTATCTTAACCTCATTTTCTTTCAGCAATAATCAACATGTGTGTTAGCTTTATTGGAAGGTATTGTCTTTTTTGTTGTAGCACTCAGTTTTCTTTTTAACGTCTATTTTCTTCCAAATAAAGATTTATTTTTTTAAATAACCCTATTCAGATTTAATAATAAAAAATACATTTGAAACTTTGCAATGGTGGTCGACTACACTAATTTATTCTCAAAATGGGGAACTATTTCCTGAAATAACTGGGCCACAGTGGACTCACTACTATGAAATGTAGTCAGAATCTGGACAAGTAGAGTACTGTCTTAAAATATGATAGTTGGGTGGAATTTGTTTAACTTATTAAACATGATCTGAATATGTTTGTTTCCATATTAATTAAACTGTGTTGTATTTATATGGGGTTTGGTATTTTCACATATTAACTTGGTTCCTAAATTTTGAGGCGTATGGGATTTGATACGTATATGTCTTCAAATAGTTACTTAAAATGTTGTCAACATAAAGGTATAAAATCAATATAAATTCAGTTTTAGTTTTGATTCACTTTACCTGCTACAAAGGATTTCCTTGGACAACTATAAACTAGTCACTGCAAACTCTGACGGTAGTTTCTCTAATGGGTGGCCAAAGCCAACATGACTCCAGAGATGTATCATGATCTGATAAGATGGTTAAACTCCTAACTAGCCGATGTGCCCTGTGTAGCACCAGATAAAGCCTAAATCCTCTAACTTTATCATCCTTACCAGAATGGTTAATACTCTATACAGTTAGTCATCAAAGTGCTTATTTTCCTGTGCCTTCCACATTACTGAGTAGTGGTATTGATCTAGACATAAACTGTTTTTCGCATCAATGATGTATGGTCCCAGGGTTAAAGAAAGGGAAATAAAACAGGTAGCAGAATCGATGATCTCATAAACATACCTATAAAAGGAAATGTGTCTGGTGTTCTGGGACACCAAAAATGGTGCTTTGCTTTACAGCTTGGTGGGGTTAAACTATTTCAAATCTACAATCAAATGGTGTTCGGGCAAAGTTAGTGCTGGTTGTTTAACAAAAATTATTTGGTAATTCTGTGTTACTCCTACTTAACCCTGTACTGAAGACTTACAAAGTATTCTAGCTGATTTTTAAAAAATCTGACAATATCAAAAATAGACATTGAAAGACATTGAGGTCTCTCTCCTATGACCATAAACATTGAGGCAAACTACAAAATCTTTTGGGTTATATTTTATACTTGGGATTTACTAAACTCATTTATACTTAGATCTTTTGAAGCAATGGATCTATTCTGTGTGGCTGTGAAACTGTTACAGAACTTTCAGATGATCTGATCTAATACAAAACCAAAAAGCAAAGTAGTTGAAATGGCTTCACAAATGCTTCTAGACTGTTTTTAATTTTTAGTGCACAGGGGAAAACTTAACCTGAATTAAGGTGGTTGTGCTGGAGAGGAATGTTATATTTTGCAAAACAAATTTAAGAAGTCAACTGTCCTATTATAGACAAGTCTAGCTTGCGTTTTCTGTCAGGCTCCCTGGGTCACATTCTTACAAATGTCAGTTCCATGAATTAGTCTTGGAAGATCTGGATTTAGGCACAGGTGACCCGGAGATTGCCTGTGGTGCCAGGTGTGGAGGGGTGCCAAGCTTCTGGTGCGGTTCTTGTTGTTAGCAACAAAAGGGGAAACAGTGTTTGAAGTAAAATATTTCAGATATTCCATGTGTGAGTTCATTTTTCCATTAACCACCTAGAATATTCTGGAGAACCTTCCAGTCTGGCTAATCTTTGGATCTCTCTGATTCTATGCTTCAGTTCACAAAGGCAAAGGTGAGAAAAGCAACCTTCTGAACTAAAGGACTAGGGTTGATACTCTAAGGTTGTCAGCCACAATAGCACTTTTTAATACTGGTCCACCCAATGCTGGTGCACAGTTGAATTTCTTGATGGTAGTACATTTCAGTTAAGATTAAACTTTCTGTAAGATTATAGGAAATAATATTTTTATTTACTTACATGGTACAAATACATACAGATTTACTGATCCTACATGCAAATTTATCATATGTGACAGAGATAAATTGTGCATGTAAATGGTGCATCAAAGTTATTAAATGGGCTACAAATGAAATACAAAAATAAGGTATTCAAAAGTGTAACAAATAGGGGCATGTGCTGAACACACTCGCTGTCTGTAGTACTGTTTGGTCTATGAACAGCCCTGAGTCTTGGTCCCAGTACAATATTTGTACACATGATATAGTCTATGCTAAAGTACACACAAGGGTTTCCTTGAAGGTTGTGTTTAGGTCTATAATATCATAATACCAATCAATATTACCAATAAGATACTAGACAATATTTATGGACTTGTGCACTGGTAAATTCTAGTAAATGGAACTTGTTCAATGATAAATTAAAAGGTATTGATGGTACCCAGAAAAAAGAGTTCACATGAAATGGAAAACATTTATTTGTTAAATAATAACTGAAAGGTAGCTTGGTTTAATTAAAAAGAAAAAGAACATAGAAGCCTAAATACTGGGTAAAAATTCTCTGTGTGTAAACAAACTGGTGTTCAATTTTCTCAGTATTTAATACTCTTTGGTGTTTACATTAGAGATTTATTCAATTATTTAAGTGCACAAGTCCCATTGATGTGTGCTCTTAACTAATAGTGAGGGACAGATTCTGGTGGCCACTTTTACTCAGTAAATAGGCCTATTGACTTTAATTGGTCTACCTATGGCTGAAAGTATTACTCAGTATGAGTTCCCATAGCAGAATCTGACCCTAAACTATCATGCTGAATGAATTTCATTCATTGGGAGATATCATTGACTTAAAAAGTAAGTTAATTCTTGACAAGACTAAGGAAAACAAAAGAGATCAATCTGAAGTACTTTTTAAAATGAAAATGTTCATAAATATCTTTTTCCACTCAATAAGAATAAGGATGAAACAACATAAAAGTTAAGGAATTTTTAATTTGTTCCTGTCTTGATATCAGGAAAGGTTTTCTGTAATAGGTCTCTTCTTGTAACAGAAGTCAGCTTGGTATATGTCAGTTGATGAGCTGATTTGTCCATGAAAAGCAGTAATTTTTAAGCTGAAATCTCCATTGATGTACATAGAGGTTGTTACCTGAAAACTGATGCTAAATCTGGCCCATTTGAGTACTATCACTGGTCAAATTAAACCTTATAAAAATGATATAAATTAAAATCTAGACGCATGGGTTCACAAGACTCTTCTGGAAAATTCTGTTTCAAGAAAGTCATATCTACTCAAGAGGTAAACATGTATAAGGTTTAAAGCTTAGTACAAGTTATTTGGGGTCAACACAAGAGTAACGGGGAGAAATTTAATGGTCTATTAGGCTATGTCAATACCTAAAACCTTAGTTCGAACTGCGTACGCTGAACTAAGTAGTTCAAAGTTAGTTCAAACTAGCCGTGCTTTTTTCAGTTTAAACTAAAAAAAGCATGGCTTGTTCAAAATAAAAGTTAGTATGTCCTAGCATGACTACATCGTGCTATTTCAAACTAAATTTTGAAATAAAGTGAAACTTAAGCAGTTAGTTTGGACTAACCAGCCAGACTAAATAGTTCAAACTAAGCCTTATTTAGTTCAAACTAAAAAATTTTTTAGTTCAAACCAGGCAAAGGCTAGTGTAGACAAGGCTCAAATTAGTCCAGATGAAGCCTCCTTAATCTGGACTAATTTGCTAGTGTAGACATAGCCTTAGCATCCCTTCCAGCCTTAAACGCTGAATCTTTGAGGGTAAGTCTTTTACACTGTGTCAAACTTGGTCTTATATGTTGCATATTGCTGAGTGATCTTCACTTAAAAATACTTTATAGTTTTTTATTTGAATCAATTAAGCATGTCTAAAATATACCTTGGAAAAATTCAGGTGAAAACAACTACAAATGTACAAATTTGAGAAAGCATTGTGAAAAAATCTTTTAAATGTAAAAGAAATCCCAAAACAGACAAAATTTGTAATAACAAAAAAGGCAGATTTAATGGGAATATTTAAAAGGTAGTTCGTGGGAATGGGGAACTGCCCAGGATAACATGAGGTGTCTTTAAACATGTTGGTTGATTTGTCTGAAATATCTTTGCAGTATACAAATAAGAATTTTTGAATCAAAACAGCCTTTTTTTCTAAAAGCCTCAAAACATTGGAAATCTAGTAAATAAAAAATGATAATTTGGTTTGGAGTAATGAACTTAATGTAGTTGATTGCCACAATCACTGATTTGAGTTCCGCCTATTTCAGGAAATATACAGATGGTATCAGTTGAATTTGAAATGAAGATCATAGGATATCCTGATGTTTTATGAATACATAAAATGCCTGATGTGTTATCATTTGGTGTTTTTATAGTCACCTGTTCAATACAATAATTGAAGATTTATCATCTGTTCAATACAGTAACTGAAGATTATATGACAGATAGGGTGATCAACTTGAATATGCTAATACTAAAGAATATATTAAATAACTCCGGTTTTTGCCCTTTGTCATTGTTCAGATTACTTTAGCTGATATAGTAGAATCTTACACTTAACAGATGTTCACACAGAAAAGTTCTCTTGTAAAGTGGAAATAATTTATGGTGCTTCTAATTGTCAAAAGATTTTTTCAGATCAACCTTAGTAGAAATGGCTTTAAATGACTCTTTGAGCTGGATCTCGGGTGTCAGAGTTTGGCTTAGAGCAAATAGTACAAGTTACCACCAAGCTCTGATATTATCTTCTGAGGTTTATTAAGGAATGTATTACTTTCAGCTCTAATCCTACAAATACTGGTACATGTGCCTGTATATGGAAGTCGTCACTCTGACTTAGTAAACCTCCCACTGATTTCAGGTGGGTCAGGACTTGCCCTGTGACAGTACTCACATGTGAGTGATCAGAGGCTCGCATCCCATTTTCAAAAATGATTCAGGCACTTCACTGTCATTACAAGTAAATGGGATTTAAACACCTGAATGATTTCTGAAACTTTGGCTCCTAAGTCACTTAGATAATTTTGAAGATTTTTAACCAAGAGTTTTCTTTAATGAAATGCTATATGCCTAGTTTAGTAGGAACAGAATCTACCACAAATATTAGTTGAAGGAACAAGGAAAATACAATAGCTATTTTGGTTAAATTGAAACACTAATTAAAAATTCTTGGAAAATTGTTTTTATAATGATCTGGTTAGTCACTATGGATCCAAATTTATTACGAAGAGGTTAGGCAGCTAATCTATTACTGTTTTAACAAAAGATTGTTCACAATTAATTTGATGTAATGTTTTCTGCAAGGAAGACCATTCTGAAAAATTCTACCTCAAAAGTGATCAAATGGACTACTTAGCTGGCAGTGTCTGAAAATTTTTAAAATAATCTTGATGGGTCTTCATTATTTTTAAAATATGATGGCACATTTCAGTTGCTAAATTGAAATGAAGTTTGTTCTGACTAAATATTAACATTTTGTGCTGATTCACACTAATGAAACTTCTTAAGTAACAGTAGAAAAGTTACCCATATGACTGAAAGTTGGAGGGATAAGACATATCTCTATGAATAGAGGCTTATCCTGCGTCTTATGTTTTCATTCTCATAGCATTGCTTCTTATTGGCTAGATGCAGCAACAGATACTCATGTTTAATTGTATTTTCTCAAGTGTATGGACCAGCTGTGACTGGATAAAATGATACTTGGTATCAGTAAAACAAGGAGTCCTGTGGCACTTTTAAAAACTAACAAATTCATTTGTCACAGGAGCCCACAAAATTTGTTAATCATCTCACTTAAGGCTAGGAGTACACATAAAATCTCACTTAAGGCTAGGAGCTATGTTCCCTCTAAGCTGTGCGCGTGTGCGGATGCACGCAGGTCATGAAACCCGTGCACACAACAAAACAAAGCATGCACAAAAAAAATTCAATACTGCTAATATTTTTATGCTATTTTAAGAATGTTTCAAGTAGCATGTTTCAAATAAGGTTTTGTAATTTATAAAATAATTTCCATCACCACAATCAAAATAAAATTTAAATATTATTTGCATCATACACACTTGCTTCGTTGTGCTCACAAGTTTGACCACAGTACCCGAAGTGTGCACAAATTTGGACACTAGTTTTGAAAATTTGCACAAAAGAAATTTTTTGTGCACACAGCCTATGAAGAATTAGAGGGAACATTGGCTAGGAGTACACTTAAAATGCTACAGCAGCAGACACCCCAGTGCTACTGTTACACTTCACTGTAGATGCTATTCACTGTAGGTACTCCACCTCCCTGAGAGACTGTAGCCTGTTTGACAAAAGAATCCTTTCATCACCCTAGAGTTGTCTACACTCAGCTTAACTTTGTCTCCCAGACCCAGGGTGTGGATTTTTTCACACTGCTGAGGGACACAGCTATGCCAGTGTAACATTTTCAGCATCCACCAGACCTAAGCAAAATTATCAGCAAAGAATTGCTAAATTGTCCGGGGATTATTCTAACAGAATCTGGTCATCTTAAATATGAATTGATTGGCTTAATTCTATTAATGGAACATAAGGGAAGTATTTATGTGATTAATGAAATTCAGAGGAAGACTAGTGGAAATATGTCGATTCAAATAAAGAAAAAATTACATAGATATTTGCAAATTCTTCATAACAATAAGTTTACTAAATCCAAATGGGACAAAATGGTGATGCGAAACTGATGTAATAGAACTGAATACTAAGGATGTATTGCCAAAAGAACAAAGGATGTTGATACAGTTAAAATACATGCCTTTGGGGATGATTGTTTGTAGTTGGTCACTTGGAGACCAGCTTCTCAAATATATTTAGGAGGCTAATTTCCTTTGGGAAACTGGCCTTAAAAACCTAAATCTCACTGAAAGTCAATGAGGCTGCTAAATGCTTATTTCTCTTTCCGAAAACAGAATTTAGGCCTTTGTAAATTCCTTATGCAAAAAAGCAAATCAGAATCCAGACACTAGCAATATTTTACTTTATTCAGCAGAATACTGAGGTGGTATGAACTGAACTTGAAATCAACATTATCTAGTAGCTGTTCTTCTAAAAGAGAAGATAGAAATGATTCATGCTTTCTAATCTTGTATATGATTAAAAAAATGGTACAGTGTGTTAAAATGGGTAAGGTAATGGACAGTGAAGACATTAACACTGGTAGCGGATTTTCTTATGCTGGGTTTGAATTGGGACACTAAAGTAAAAAACAAATTCAGTTTGAACTGATGTTGGTCTGCCTCTGTGAAAACTCAGATGACTAATAGAAACATTTAACTTGTTGATACAATGTTGGATTGAATGGGTATTAATATATAAAAGGTTTCTTGTTGGACATAATTGATGCTATTTCTAAATATCAAGTAGATCTAAAAGAAGGGTTTTTTTCCCCCCACTGAGACGCTGTATGCTTTAAAAGTAAATTCTTAATTGTAGACATGCTGCTGACTTTCAATAGGTTCTTTGAACTAGTCCTCAAATTTGAAAATTTTTCTTTGGAGTAAACAGCTGAGCTTTAGTGGTGACTATCATCTGAATTTTGTGGAATCTAGTTATGTAATTACTGAAGTATTACAGATTTTATCTAAAAAAAATAGTTGCCAGAAAAAGGAAAATACATAATTGAATTTAACTTAAAAACCTGATTTATTTTTTAGTCAAGCTACTGTATTTATATACTATTAACAGCCAATAATATGGCTAAATTAGTTCTACAGAGGTTGGTGTACAATCTCAGCAAAAAATGGTTGTATCAAGTCTGATTTTCTTATAACTAAGGTCATCCTCTGACTTGGTTAAAAAGTAAAGTTCTTATTATGATCTCTGGTTAACTGAAATGTGAAAGAATGAAACAATTGCATTTATATAGCTATGGTTTAAAGGCAGGATGGCAAAACTCTTAAAAATTGTCTTGGAGAAAACAGACAGGTTATCATAACTGGTATTGCATTTAGTGGAGTTGCTAAATGGTGTGGTAAATCTGTGTTTGTGTGTAGAATTTAATTTCATCAGTTCCAAAAACTAAAACATTTGAACCATCCCTAAAGTCTTTCATTTGAATCTGGTATATTGAGGTGTTCCCTTTTGTGACTGGGCAGGTACAGTCCAGTAATCTTAATTTAAAGCAGAGGATGCTATTATTTATGCTATTCTTAGTGCTGTTTGCAATACAGAACTATTTTGTGGTGATTCACTACTGCAGTGTCCTAAGGTGTAATTTTTGCAAAAGGCCTTTTACCTCTTGTATGGCAGGGGTCTCAAACACGTGGCCCAGGGGCTGCATGTGGCCCCTAAAGCTATTTCCTATGGCCTGCAATGACACAATTGTTACCAATATTTGCAATATCATTGTATGGAAAGGTTTCAGTGGTGCAGCCTTTGGGCTAACATATTAATCCTCATGCGGTCCTCTACTAGTCCTCATGTGGCCCTTGCGGTGATTTGAGTTTGAAACCCCTGTTGTATTGGGTAGATAGAAATCAAAAGTTTTCTCCATTCATAAAGGTGTTGAGTTTTATTATGGCCATTGACTCTAGACCAATGGATGGGATTTTCAGGAGAGTCAGAGTTGGGGACCATAGACACCTACTGCGTCCTTCAGTGCTTAGCAAAAAAAAACAAGTAGTCTTGTGGCACTTAAAGACTAACAGATTTATTTATCTCATGAGCTTTCGTGGGAGAAAATCCCATTTCATTTCTCCCATGAAAGTTCATGCAATAAACAAATCTGTTAGTCTTTAAGTGCCACAAGACTCCTTGCTTTTTTTGTTTTACTAGATTAACATGGCTGCCTTTTGGGAACATCAATGCTTAGCTGTCTTTGTAATCTCACTACACCGTCTAACCCTCTCTCATTGAAAGTCAATGAGTACATCCATATGAGGAAAAAGGAGTGTTCTTCCTGAGTCTCAACTAAAATTCTAGTACAGTAAAAGATTTTACTTTGCCCACCTTACTCTTAGTGCGGGTCAAGCAGTTTATAGCTTTCACCTGTGACAGCAGGCTGAGGTCAATACTAGGGGCTGCCTCATATTCACTTGACCTGCAACTCATGTGAAAACTACAACCTTTCTGTTCTGACTAGAATTACACCTCTTGGAAGAGGTCTGTTCTCAGCAGCACTAGTAATGCCTTGGTGGCACTTACCTCCTTAAGGTCTCTCTGAAAACCATAGCCCCACCAGGGAAAATACTCATTGCAAAATGTCACAGCATACTATACAACTGGGCAACTAGACGTGAATAAGCTGGTTGGGAAAATCTGTATTTTATTGATGTCCATGGCCTTTAACTCAGGTAGTGCTGTTAAAATCAGGTTGTTTGCAATTGACTAATTTTATACTGGGGTCATTTCAAGAAGGATCTGATCAACTTACATTTAGATTTCCTGTAATGGAAATAAATTAGTCAATTTAAATCTATTACGTAATGGTGTTTAGAACATATTATAGAGATGGAAAACAACTGGAAATGAATGTGATGTCCAAGTAATAATTTGAGGTGTACCCTGACAAGTTACTCAAGAGTAAAGATAATCTCTTTTTAAAGATGCAAAACATTTGAGTATTATATTAGAAAACTCTTTATTAGAAGAACTGAAAAATAGGGATGGGGAATTACTAATGATAAATAATATTGTTCCAAAGTATCATAAGATACAATTGCAGTACAAAAGATGGTAAATATCATTGGAATGATGGTTCAGACAGATCATCTTACATTGTAAAATCAATTTAAAAAAACTGGATGAGTGTAGAAATCTAGTTTTTGTTTATAATGTCTTACCTTTGGTTTGGCAATCTTGTTACCAAAAAAAACCCAAAAACCTCTCCCCCCCAGGCTGAATCCAGAAATTTATGCTTTGAGGTAGCAGAATTGGGAAGGGAAACAGTTAAATCTGAAACCATGAATTGAGGTATTTGATACTCTAAAGGTGATAGAACTATCCTGGTGTTCTGTAATCCTCTAGTCAATACAGAAGTTGAAGGTGTCATAAGAAATTGATGGAGTAACTGACCCTAAGAGCACATTAATATTGCAAGGTGACTTTAATATACCAAAAGAAACAAAAAGTCCTGTGGCACTTAAAGACTAACAAATATATTTATTGCATGAGCTTTCAAGGGGAGAAAAGTCCACTTCATCAGATGCTTTGAAGATCGTCAGAGCATCTGACAAAGTGGGATTTTATCCCATGAAAGCTCATGCAATAAATACATTTGTTAGTCTTTAAGTACCACAGCATTCCTTTTTTGTTTTGCTGAACTAGACTAACACAGCTGCACCTTTGGAATTTAATATACCAATAACTGAAAAAAATATTGACAATAACTCAAATATTTTTATCTTTTTTTCCGATGGTGCATTACTCAATGTTCAAAAGACTGACAGACGTTGAATTTGCTGCTACAGTATTGTGTGCGAGGTTTCAGTATAGAAATGTAGTCTTATGGAATGAGAATAACTGCTAGCATTTTGAATCATTGTGGTGTTCTACAATATTTCCTCACCAAAACAATATTTTAAAAATATTCATCTAAAAGGAAACTTGGCTGTCTGTAAGACTGAGGGAGAACAAATGCAGGATTATTTTTTGTTGAATTGAAGTAGGAATTACAACCCTTTCTCTATGGAAATCTTTTTTTATTGTTTACATGTCATGATCAGGTCAGCAGCAATAATCTCTAGTTCTTACGTAGCGTCTTTCCTCTACAGAGTTCAACAGTTTACAAAGGAGGTTAGTACTACCATTTCTTTTATATGTGGGAAATTGAAGTACAGAGAGGAAAGTGACTTGTTCAAAGTTACCCAGTAGGGCAGCCAATGGTCTAGAAGGGAATAGAGCCCAAGTCTTCTGCAGCGTAATCAGAATTCTATCCAGTAGCTAGACCAAACTCCTTCATAGGATTCACGCAGGACCAAAATGTCTTACTTAGTAACCAGGGAACCACTCACTTTCTGTTGTAAACGTGATTAAAGGTGTGCATTTTTTCAGCTGCTGGTTTTCTTTTCACTGTGGTTTTCTCCTGGTTGAAGCAAGGCTGAAAGGCAGCACAACTTAAAGATGAACTAAGCCCTAGTCTACACTGAGCCACATTTTCGGCAGCAGTTGATCAGCATTTAAGCAAGGCATGTAAAGTGCCTTGTGTAAATGTTGGTGGTTTTCTTAGCTGCTGGGACACACTCAGGAAAGCCAACCACAAATGTCTTGCGGTCAGTTTTCCCGTATGTCTCCTGGGGGCCAGGACTTAAGGAGCCAACTTCCGGGAGTGCAGCAGTGAGTTCAGACTTTGCCACTGTCAGTGTAGACATACCCTGAAAAAGCACTGCTGGCAAAACTATGCTTAGAGGAAAGTAAAATAATGGCCTAATAAAGTCATGCCTTTCAGTTGAATCTACATAAAGTTTAACCAAACTGGTCATTTTTGGTTAAATGAGGTGGCACGTTCCAAATTAATAAATTCAGACAAAACAACCAGTGCTGACGAAATGGTAAGATTTTGTGCTGAATAAAATATTGGAAAGCTTTAACTAAATTAGGTAAAGGTCTTTCGCATTCAGGATTGTGTAACTTTCTACCATGGCTACTCAAAATAAGTTGACATCAGCTGAAATAAGGATTTGATTGGAATGTGTCAATGCTTATCTATTTCTACAATATTATTAAAGGGGTAGACTCTGCAATCCTTACTCAATGATTGGTACGTGCACTAGTAAGTAGCTCCATTGGAATAAATTAGATTAGTCACAACAGAGAATACATCCTGCTAGAGTAGGATTTTCAAAGGAAACTGAGGTGTTATTAGCCTATATAGGCTATTTGAGAATAAGCTTTGTGTGACTTAAAGTACAATAATTATTTTAGAATAGCTCTGCATGTGGACACTCTTACACTGAACAGACCGTCCTTTTCTGGGTTTTCGCTTAATCCAGAAAGAGTTATTCTGGTTTTTGGACAGTGTAGATTTGACAAACTGAAATGATTCATGAAACAGTGAGTTCAACAAAATACCTACCTGGAAAAGAAAAAAAATTTAAAAAAGTTTCAAGATTGTCAGAAGAGAGATTCTTGAGTTTCTAAAGTCAAAATTACTTTTCATTTTTAGACTGTGGTGAATTTTTACTAAAAAGTAATAAAGGTCTAAATCAAAACAAAATGAAATCCTAAAACAAGATGTTTTTGTTTGACCAACACTAAAATTTGTTCACATTTTTATTTCACAAGAAATGTGGACAATTTAACTTTATCCTGATGTGGGGGACCAAAAAATACAAATCAAAATTTGTCACAGGATTGGCCAACTATTTCCCATCCAGCCCTATTACTCTTCTGGAATAAATCCACATGAGGAACTATTGTAAAATTACTGGTCTGGTTAATTTTCCAGAGTAGACAAAATTTAAGGGAGTTAGGCCCTGAAATTTCTGGGTATTTAAATTCCCTAGGTTTATTCAAAAATCTCAGCCACTTAGTGCAATGTAAGGGGAGGATGGAAAAGAATGTCTCTGACAGTAAGGAAAAATGGCAACTTTGTTATTTAACAATATACCTAGCTATTGCCATCAGCAGGTCATCTTCAAAGCACTTTAAAAAGAAGGTTACTATCATTGTGATGGCTGGGGAAACCTGAAGTGCAAAGAGGGGCCTTGCCTTACCTCAGATCACTCAGCAGGCCAGGGGCCATTCCAGGAGTAGAACCCCAGTACCTCTGAGTCCCACACCAGAGTTTTAGTTTCTAGGCCACCCTGCTAGTATCTTGGATATTTTGAAGCATTAGCTTAAATCCACTTATAAAAAGGACACAGATTAGAATGCGAAGCGGGAAAATGTAATGAATGAGAATTTTGAAAAAAAAGATGGTGAACGCCTAAGAATGAAACAAGTCCAAGTATAACAGACTTTGGGTAAAATGTTGAATTTCCAACCTAATAGTCTGGGGATTACTGAACTAAATATATAAATGTTACAAGTGCAACCAGTTGCATTCTAAAATTAGTCATTTTCAGTGTTTAATGAATGTAATGATTTAAGATGTCTGATTACAGGAAAAGGAGATCTTAACATTTGAATATGGCATGTTATTTAATATTCTGTCCGAAAAGATTTTGCTAGCACTTTGTAATTATCTGCTATAGGCTGTGAGGGTAAAATACAAAGTGGTTGGGAGAACTGTTAATCTGAACACATTGTAAACTGGTTTTGAATGCTCTTTCTGTGTAAACAAAAAGCCATGATACACCACAATTAATCTATGAATGTTTTAACAAGAAAGTAGTTTGGTACAAGCTTTGTGTTGTAACAAAGGTCAGTTTTAAGGTAGATATTCTGTAAATGAGTATATTTATTGGATTCGGGTTTTTTCTGGTTGGTTTTCAAAGCTGAAAAAGATAGATTAGTCTAAATACTTCTTACAAGCATATTAAAAATTGTGGTCTTGGAAAAGAAAATGATAGTTCTGATGTTGAGAACAGTTATCTAGGCTAGTACAACATATAATAGCGGATCAGATTTTGAGCTGGTACGAATTGTCATAGTTCCATTGACTTCAGTCGAGTTATCACAACTGAATTCCAGCTTAGAATCTACTCCACTACATCTGTAAATCCTGGGTAAAGGTGATGGTGTCAAATCTGTAGTGCATTGTCAGATATGGCCTCTGTTTTCTGGCTTGAGGTGACCCAAGTGTAGCTGCTGAGATCTTAATAATCAACTGGTCCCAGATAGTATTGGGTATATTTAAAAACTTGAGCTATTTTTTGTTGAAAACATTTTAAAGTGTAGTATATGCAAAAGGCTCTAGACTCAACCACATGCTTATCACTATTCATAAAGAAAATATATTGACTTAGGAAAGGTTTTTGTTGGTCCATTTTAAGGAGTTCTGGTTGCTTATCCATGCGTTATACCCATTCCATGGTTGGCAAGTGCTTGTTGCAAATAATACTTCATAATCACATGATGGACTGTTTAGAAATTGGTGATTGACTCCCACAAAGTTAATGAGTTTTTACTGAGTTGTCCTATTGTTCACAGAAAAGTTTCTTGTTAGCTTCTGTGTGCCCAGATCAAACTCCTATTGACGCTGATGGAAAGACTTCTCTTTGTTTCAGGCCCGTTTTCAGGTTTCCCATAACAAAACTGAAGAGATCCTAGTGAATGGCATAAAATGTGTTGCAACTGTCTTTGGTATTTATAATGTCCCTGTTTACCATAGGGTATGAGCACCTTTGTATTAATGTATTTATCCTCTAACTGTTCCTTTCTAAAGTGAAAAAGAACTATTATCCCCATCTTGCAGATGAGAAACTAAATCACTAAGGTCCAAGGTTACTCAGAAAGCCTGTGGCAGATCAGGAACTTTATCCCAGGTCTCCCAAGTCCTCAGATCACCTTTCTTTTCCCAAAGCAATCTGTTCACGTCCATGGCTTATTCTCAGTCAGGGACTTCTTCGTTTGGTGTCCTATAGGCCTCAGTACCTGGTGAAATCCAAGCCTAATTAAAGTTTTGCCATTAGTCTTCAGTGAAGCCAGGATTTTACTACCTCTTGGGTTTAATTCTTATGGTTATTAAGGGCCTGATTCTGCAACACTGACTAGTGCTATCTCAAACAAATGCTCTTAGTGGGATGAATAGGGCTACTCAATGTGTATGAGACATGCTGATTTAGTCTCTGTATTAGTAGTAAAACAAACTTATTCGCCAGTGTGTGTGAGACACTCGGAGAGTAATCACCTCAAACAGTGTTGTGTCAGTTAGAATGAAGGAACAGCAATATAAATACAAGAATGGTATTTAAAGTGGAAGAGGTGAGGACCAAATTGTTCAGTGGATAATGAAAAAGCTGCATCTTAGCTGTAGCTAATAGTGAGAACAGACATGCCAGCGAAGTCTTAAAACTTACTTTCAAAATATGTATAAATGCAAAGTGGTCAAAGCTTTGAGCATCCGAAATACCTATTGGAATACAAAACTCAAATGTCTGAATTAAAATTTTAAAAAAGGTTCTATGATGTCATGAAAAGTTGATAAAATCAATGGTAAATACCAGCGGGTTCAAAGTTCACGTGATAGCCCTATTTCAGAATGTAAATCAGTACTTGTTTTTAACTAAAACCTCTTTTTTAAAAAATGGCCAATTTATTTGCATAATGGTGTTCACAAGAAGAGTTTGAGGAAAGATCTTACCTGAGTGAATGAAACCTGCAATAATAGTGAATTGATGCTCAAACTAATGGCAATGATGTCATTATTGATGCTTTGAATACTGCCAACTATAAGAATCTGCAAGTTTTATATGAAATGGATGAGACCATTTTAAACTAGAAACTCATAAATATTGAAGGTTGACTGTAATATACCAGATTCAAATTGGGACACTTCAGAAAAAGATAAAGAGAGCTCTACACTGTGATCCAATGTTAGATTTAGTGCTTGGTTCATTTTTTAAGTACTACTGACTATGATAGAGAATATGGAATATTGATTGGATTGGTATTAATACCAAAAAGGACTTCCTGTGAAGTATGGATAATTGATAATATTTCTGATCATTGGCATCTTAAGACACTATGGTCTTTCTTCTCAAAGTAACAGTGAATGTATCTATTTTCTGTGACTTCTAATTTAAAAAATAGCTTGAGTTACTGAGTGTTCATGGTGTTACTAAGGAATTATGTCTCTTTCACTTACTAAAGGATTATCTTGATTTAATGAGTGCTTAATCGATCCCCAAAAGAAAACTGAATACAGGGGAACTCAATGCATCTTTTGATTCAGTTGGAAAATGAATTAAACTTTTAACCAAAGGCTTTTGATTAATAAAATATTTTAGCTGTCTGTTCATTAAGGATCAAGATTAACTTTATGCAGGATGAGTGATTGCTATTAATGTATTGAGAAGAAAGCTTGTTTAAAAGTAGAACATCATCTTTATTACCGGAGATTTGAAATAACGGAGTGTTACTTTAAATGTTCAAGTCTAAGTGTTGGGGCTGCAACATTTTAAGGATTACATCAGAAGCTCCTGAAAAGCTTTGCCTTAGACGAAGGTGCTAAAGTGGTCTGATTTTCAAGTGACATCTGAAGGTGTTTGAGTCAAGTTATCAAAATGAGCCTTAATTTCGTTGGTTCAGGGTACCACATCCCAGTGACTAAGGATGATAACTGGATACTGCATTTATTAAAATCCTTGGATTCACTCTGCAAACACTTAGAAAAAATTATGCAAAGACCTCTAGCTTCAGCAATTACATATTGTATATTTCTCCAGTCAAAAGTTAGCTCTGTTTATAGTCATTTTTAGGCATGTATGTGAAATCCTATGTATTTGGATTTAATTACAATACTTTTCAGCGGCCTGATTCAGTAACTCTTCTTCATGCTTGCTAGAACACACATACCCTTGAAGCAAAAAAATGATGAGAAGTCTGTGGCACTTTAAAGACTAACAAAAAAACCTTATTTTGGGGCATAAGTTTTCGTGGTCTGGAACCTGCTTCATTAGATGCATGAAGCAGAAATTTCCATTTTGTTAGGTACATGCACAAGCGTTTTGTTATTGTTAGTGTCTAAGGTCCCACAGAACACCCCATCATTTTTACTGAAAACAAGTAACACAGCTACCCCACTGAAACTCAAATTAGTGGCTCTTCTGGCATGAATAAGTAATGCTTGCAGTTTCTGGCTCAGTATTAATACAATCATGTTATTTTGCATGGGGACTGTCTAGCCTGTACAATGGTCACCCCATAACAGTATTGGGTCAACTGTACTGAGGTATCAGTTCACACATCTTATGAATAAAATGTCTAATATGGACTATAAAGAGAGCTGTTAGGACAATAATGTAAAATGCCTGTTCAGATTAAAATAATTGATTGGTGCACCCCAAAATCCAGTCCCTGATTTAAACAGAAAGAATTAGAACAAAATATGGGGAAAGTGGTAATGTTTTGTTTTGTTTTTTTTAATCGAGATGTCAAAGGAGCGATGAAAATAGAGAGAAGCTAAATATTTTGGTTTGAGTTGATGATTCAGGGGATATTTTCTCACTGTAGAGCACACACACTTTTTTTGTTTATTTTAAATGGTTTGATAAAACAAGTCTTATTAGTGAGGGTTGTGTTTTGAATAAAAGCTCTATCTGAATAGGGTCAGCTAAGTTCTGTATCTTCTTGAGAGGCTACATGGATGGTACCAGCAGAATTTGAAATGCTGTTGTATCTGACATGCTGTAAATAGAGAATATATCATTATTGCTGCTTTTAAAATTAACTTAATACAGAAATTGAAGGTATAACATGCAATAGAAATAGATCTTAAAAAAACACACGAACACTGGTTGACTTTAACACGCCAGGTTTGAATAGTAGCCGTGTTAGTTAGTTCAGCAAAACAAACAAAGAGTCCTGTGGCACTGTTAAAGACTAACAGATTTATTTATCACATGAGCTTTCATGGGAGACTATCTCCCATGAAAGCTCATGTGATAAATAAATCTGTTAGTCTTTAACAGTGCCACAGGACTCCTTGTTTGTTAAGGCTATTCTGTTTCACCACCAAGGTCAACTTGGCACAGTCATCCTTATACCCAGTCTGAAGTTAACCTTGCCTGGTTCTCTGTGTAGTAAATCTCCAGTGTCTTGTTTTCTCTGTTTTATTGCTTCAGGGTAGCTTGCACATCTTAGTTACTTTGTAGTAAAAACACACATTTTTTTTTTTACTTAAAGCAGTGAAGAGAATGCCAACAAATTATTCGACATAGTAGGTACCAATTTTTTATTCAATTATTCAACTTACAGGTACAAATATTTATGACAATCTTTGGTTTACTAGGCATTAATGCAAAAAAGACCTCTTAGGAAATAGGAATAATTATTTCTAATTATTGGGTTACTCTAACATAATTAAAAACATTATTTTAATG
The DNA here is from genome assembly GCA_007922195.1 of Podocnemis expansa. NCBI lineage: Eukaryota > Metazoa > Chordata > Testudines > Podocnemididae > Podocnemis > Podocnemis expansa. The sequence continues at coordinate 31,547,779 of ML681973.1, read as the reverse complement.
AATTAAAGAAAGAAAGCAATTTTAACTAGAGTGATTTTTTTTAATAGCTCATGGAGCTAAACTGTTGATTTCCCAAATAGATCAAACTACTCAGTTACTGAACTTCAAATCATGTCAACATTTTTGGGCTTACTATTGATATGTGTTTTAGTTATTAAAGTATTTTACAATAGTTTTGCCTTTGAAATCCTAGATTCCTACAAGGAAAATTCATTAGGTAATTTATTGACACACAAATTACCTTTAATGAATGTTTTTATTTTTTTTAAAGTAATAAGGTAATGTCATTACAAGGATAAGAATTGCAGGTTTCTGTAGTTTGTCTTAGCAAGAAAGATTGTTACCAAAAACTTGTCTTTTTTCACCAAAGTCACCTTAGCACCTGATACAGTATATTGTGTTTTCCCTGGTCAAAATCATCATTAAAGGATACAAAAGTTAAATATACAAACTATTTTTATTTCATTAAGCACTTGTTAAATCTTTATTTAGTTCGCAGAGAACAAATCTACTGGAAAAAGCTCTCTAAGTAACTGATAATATATGAAGATCTTTCATTGGAATGATCACAAGAGATCTAGAAAGATTTTACTAAGTTGATACAATCCTGCTAATAAAGCATCTTCCAATAAAAAGTTTGGCATGATTTAACCATATTATTAATATGCAAATCTTGCACTAGTTCCTCATTGAAATGTTGTGAATAATTGCTAGAAAGATCTTTAGCTAGAATAATTGACAGAGGCAAATGATATCCTTGGCAAAAATGTCTGGCTTAGTGGATGTCTTTCAGTCTCCTCGACCACCACCACCCCATGATTCTGATCTTGCAACTGTTTACATTGAGTAGTAACTTGACTTCAGATTTTCTAAGGTAGATGCCTAGTGGGTATTTCAAACACCTGTGAAATTTCAGTCCTCATGCCCTTCCCCCCACAAAGCACTTAAATGCATTTTTTAAATTTAAGCATGCTAATACTTTGGTTGACAAGAGTGGATTACTCATATCCTTGCAATTAGTCATGTGCTTAAGTGCTGTGCAGGTTTGGGACATTGCTCTGCAAGAAATCTCACTGAAGTAAGTACTACTCATGGATATGATTTTCTGATTTTGGTCCATCCTCCAGAATCAGGATATTTGGAGATGACAGCATAATTCAAACTAGTGGTTGCGCCGAAAGAGGGTCTGGTGACTACTGATTATTAAATAGTGATATTAAATATTGAAGAGTGTCTGGTTATTATAGATTATTAAATATTGATATTGAATATTGAGGGTCTGGTTACTATTTTATTGACACTTGTAATGCAGTCTACAATAGGATATGGAGAAAACCAGTATATTGGTGACAAAAAATGGAGGACAGATATCTAAATGGACACAGCTTTGAACTTCAGGGGGAAAAAATCTTACTTGGCTGGAGGATTACAATACTGATGAGAAATTACTGAGGATAAAAATAAGCTCTCAAGGTATTATTAACTGTTCTTTAAATAGATACTACCTGAATATTTTTGGAGCAGTGGGATAGGGGATATATCTCTTTGTTGTGAATAAGAATTTCATGACAAAGTCTATTTTTTAAATCAGCTAACAGTGCATTTTGAGTAATGACTTTTGTTATTTAAAATAGAAATCCTAGCTGAATAAAGAAACTAGTAATATGAATTTCACCTGATTCAATGAATTAATAAAATGGTACTAGCTTAATTTGAAATCCAGATTAGTCTTAACAGAAAGATATAATAACTTGTGTTTTTATAATCACCTGGTCTACGCGATAATTAAATAATTAAAACATTATATGAAATAGAACATGTGATAAATATTCATAACATAAGAATGCTGGTGAAAATGGCAGGTTTGAATTGTGGTACTTCAGAAAATAATTCAAAGGTTTCTGTCCTCTGTGGTCTAACATTGGAGCTAGCATTTTAGTCACATTGTTCAAAGGGCTAATATGGTACTAAATACACTAAATCTAAAAAAGTCTTTGGAAATGGGAATAACATGCTGTTTACAATGATCAGGTATTCAAAATAAGTTATTTGGTTTTTGTTTTTCTTCTCAAAAGATTGTATTTAAAAATAAATTTCAAAATAGTTGATATTAAAGTTATTTCAAATTTCTGAAAATACTAATGCAAGTTTCTTGTTCTAATAAAGGATTATATAGGAAATCTTGGTTTAACAGGGTTATACATTTATCTGAAACAAAACACTGATTTATAGGAATAAGGAAAATACAAGGGCTAAATTGGTTTTACTGGAAAATTAAGTATTTTTATTAAGGTTTCCTTATTAAGAAATGTTTCTTTATCAAAACATTTCTGTACCAAAAAATGATATGGAGATTAGAATTGTTAATCTGTTAGTCTTAGCAAAACCAGTTTTAATAACAAAACTAGACTCATTACTGAGGTCAACTTTATTTGGGTGAGATAATTGACAAAATAATTGGAGTTTTTCCCTACTCAAATTAAAAGTTAAAAAATCTATTTTAAATTTGCTTTACAGGATACAACTGAGATATCCTTTGAAGTATTAAAATGGCTTTATGAATTAGTATCTTTTTATGAGAACTCATAATTGATCAAAAAGAGTTGTTTCTTTTCTCAGATGTGATGGCACATCCCAATTGCTAAATAATCTTCAAAGTTAGGAATTGGTGTCAGTAGACTATTGCATCTATTTTTAATCTTTTGAAATCCAAGTAACCTCTTCAAAGATGTTCAGTTCAACAATTACTGGTTGATAAGGGGGATGGCAAAAGGTAGCCATGTTTATATAGGATCTCTTTTTAAAAATGTAATACTATTTATCATAGGCTTTATTCTGCAGTCCTCTCTCACAAAATAGGCCACTAGGTCACAATCCACCAATGCATTTAAGCATGTGCTTAACTTTAAGCAAAAGAGTAGCACCTTTGTGGTGATAAATGCAGGATATGGGCAGGCTAGCCCCTACAAGGATTCCTGAGAACAAGACTAGGACCACTCACCTGAGTAAATGTTATTCTTTGTGAATATGGTTTTTGGAGATTTGGGTGCAATATCAGTAAAATAAGAAATATCTGTGGGAAATTACAAAGATGCTGGAGTTTTATGGAAGTTGTTCCAAGTATTCCTAAACACTGATGGTAAAGTCTTGCCCTTATTGAATTCAGTGGGAGTTTGGGCACTGCTTTCAGTGGCCAGGCCTTTAGCCTGAATCTGTTGGTGCAGCTGGAGTGAGGCTATATGAATAGAAACACTGCCATGGCATAACTGAACTTGTTGCTGTAGTACATCAGGGTAGACCAGTGGTTCTCAAACCGCAGGTCACTTGTGGCCTACATGACACCACAGCCATACAGGGCCATGTGAGTAGTACATATATTATGTGGATGCAGCCCACATCACATACAGAGAGCTTCATGTGACAAACCACTGGGATACATAGCTGCTGCAGCAGCGGGAGGAGTTCTGTTATCCACTGTAGCTGATCTGCCAACTCCCAGAGTGTCAATAGCTAGGTTGATGTAAGGATTCCACTACCACAGGTTCTACACTGGGGGTTTGATCTGTTTGACTACATCACTCAGGAGTGTGAATTTTTCACACCTCTGAGTGACCTAGCCAGTTTAGCCTCATGTTTTACATAAACCTGACCTTAGGCTGTGTCTACAGTTCATCAAAGCAGCTGTGCTAGCATAGCCCTGGAGTGTAGATACAGTCTACATGGAGAGTAAGGAGCAGGTCCACCAATGGGGGCACAATTGCTCAAGGGCCCAGTGATTTTAAAAGGCCATGCTGCAGGTGGGAGGGATAGGTACATCTTCTCCTCTCTTCCACAGTTGTCCTTCCCCCGAGGTCCCCCCACTGCTCATTCTCTCTGCCCCACCCTTGAGCCAAATTTATTTATTATGTGCTATTCAGCTTCCCAAGTTCATCAGTAATCTCCCCAGGGAGTCCAAGGGATTCAGGAAACGGCATAGCAGATCCCACCACTTCAGCCTCCAGGAGTCTGCATGGCAGTTATAAATAAGTAAAAATTTTCAGCAGAAGCCCACTTGGATTTCAGCCCTTCCTTTCTGGGGACACCATTGACTGCTCTACTCTAGACCTGGAATTGCTGTTAGTGGGCCTGGTGAGGACATATTCCATCAACCTAAGAACACCACCTCCCGAAATGACAGTAGCTGGTTTCACTGATGGATGCACTCTTCTGTTGACATAGCTGTGTCTAAGCTAGAGTTTAGGTCAGCTTATCTACATCATTTGGTGCAGGCCTGTATGTCCTGTTTTTGCTTTGTTTTTCACATCCCTGATCAATGTCAAAACTAACCAAGCTTCAGCCTTAATGGGTGTTAATAAACAGTCATCTTACAAAGTTAGAATAACATGTTTCTAATCCATCAGGGGATATTGTAACTCTTTGAAAATTCATTATAAAAACTGTTCAAATAGGAATTTTTCAGGTGGCTCTCAAACTATAGATATTTTTGGTTATTTCAAGTAAATCAGATAAACATGTTTCTGTTCTGATTAGACTATATTCTGAGGATTATTAAAACATTTTAATTTAATTTATAAAGAATTGTGCTGAAATCTTAATTTGTGAAAGAATAAAACAAACTGTTTTAATTAAAAAGGAGCAAAATAAGAACTTGGTTCAATTGAAACATAAATCCAAATGGCTTTTATAGAGCTCCTTGTTGTTTAAATATATATATATGAAATAGAAATAAAACTGAATAGAATACAAGTTCAAAGTGGCTTATCTAGTGCTTTGTAACAGATTTTTAGAACAAGTCCTGTCTTACAAGGTAAATCAGGAAAGTTGTGTTCAGTTTTTAGTGATGGAATTTTAATTATCTGATTTTTTCAAGGACCTAATTATACCCTGCTCACAGTGAGTTAGAACTCCTAATTGAGGTAGATGGAACTACTCAGATGAGTAAATGGCCTTCAGTGTGAAGGCAGTGTGCTGATTTGGGCATAACCTGAGTAAAATCAGATTAGCTGCAAAGGATGTTGTTACTCACCGAGTGACCAGTTTAGAAAACTAGCAACTTTCAAGTGAACTAAGGGTTTGATTGCAATTTAATAATGTCTGTCATAAGAGTATTAACAGATTACAGTAAGGAAAAGTATAGATCAGTTATACTGCATTATGCCTGGAGGTATCTGGTCAGATTCCTAACACAACAACTGAAAAGGCTAAACAGCTCAATAGCAAGAAGAAAAACTGAAGGAGAAATAGGAAATTAAGAAAGATTAAAAGACGGTGCAAAAGCTGTCATTATGTTTTGATGAATAAAAAATGGATGGTACAGACAAACCTTGATTTGAGCAGCTGGCTGCTCCTCTTTACATCATAATAAATAAGCCTATGAGTTTGAAACAATCTTAAAATATCTTCTAAGTTAAATTAATACTGTAAGATTAATTGGGCAACAGATTTGATAGAGTTGGAGCTAATGTCCACTGAATCCTAAAATGAGTTGTTTGGGACTCTGAATCCAATAAACAAGATTATTTTCAAGAAAGAATGAAGTTATAGGAGCATAAGGTTGTCTGACTTAAATAAGCTATTGAGATGGTATATGCTGGAGAGAAATTCTAGGGATATTCTGAGCTTTAATTACGGCAAAATAAAATAAACATTAAAAAAGGGCCAAAACATTGAATATCAACTGGAGAAGGAAAGATAAAAGACACAGGAAAAAATTAAGTGAAATTTCTAAGTATGAAAAGAAGGTCTCAGGGTATTTTCATAAATTCAAAGTTTATTTAAATCAATTGTGGGGTTTTTAGGTATATACAATCTAGAAATTGTCGCTGCAACTAAAACCTCACTGAATCCTGAAAAGAATCATTTTTATCATTTACTCTAATGAATGTATTGGTTAAATATTGCTTAAATTCCATAGTATAGAGGTGTTAACTATCTTTGTGCTACTTGAACGTGAAACTAGGAATATGTGGAGTTTTTAATGAGTTTCAGAAGGACAAAATAAAAGAGAAAGACAGAATGGAAAGAGACTGAAACATTGCTGTAAAATTCCTAAGGACAAAAAAAAATTGCAGGGTGTCAAAGTGTTAATAAAAACAAAAATAGGTACCAGTTGAATGTGGAATGACTCAGATTATGTGCTATTTTATGCTCTGGTCTAGATTAAATCATAATGGATTTTTTTTTAAAATAATCTACTTACTGTAGTAAGTCATTATGTAATAGTAAAATGTTAATACTGAGGGGAGATTATAACAGATTTAAATATGACACAGGAATTAATAGAAAAAAAGGGGTTTGAGCAACTTCAAATGTAGATTTAATCAGAATTTAACATACACAGAATTTTCTAATATCTTCTGTGGATTATTTCAGTTTCTCAAAGTAACATTTAGAAAAATTAAATGTGGTCTCATGAATTGAAGAAGAGTTCTCCTACATACTGAAAATCCAGACATTGTTTTTAATCAAGTTTGCCTGGAATTCTGTCCTCTAAATTATTTGCATTTTTTTAAATCTTTCATGTGTTAGAAATAACACTTCCTCGGTAACAAAAATGGAATCACCATAAGCCTGATTAATGTTCTTCCACGGCTAGAACCATGGCAAATTGCCATCAGTAGTATGGAGCAAAACCAGTGAAGTTTAAGCAAAATTGGGTCCCCATATCTCTGTGGTTCCTTTAAAAGGAAAAATTAACATAATCTTAACTCACAAGCAGTCCACTGCCAAATAATCAGTCTGTGGAGCTGACAGAAAATCAGAAATTTCATTATTTCTGTTTTGGTCTCAAATTAAGATGAAATACCAAAATACTCAAAAAATGCTGCAAAACAAAGGTTTGCAAATGTCAAAACATTTTGTTTTGGTTCAACATTGACGTGCACCATCCTACAATGCCAGTGTGTGTTATGCCCCTGTTCTTTGTGGACTAACGCATTGTGTGAAATGTATAGTACAGCCAGGGAACTCAGCCCACAGAGGAGATAGGTGGCATGAGACATACAACAGCTGGGGCAGCCTGATGACAAAGTGACCCAAAACAAACTGAAACGTCACGGTAATTTTTTTTCACGAGTGGCAAACTGAAAAATATTGGCAAAATTAAAATTTTCCCCCAGAAAATTGTGTGTGTGTGTTTGTGCATGGGCAGAAAAAGCCCTATTAATCTAGTACCCACAACAAACAATAGCATATTCATGGACCAGTATCAAATAGCAGGGTCTTGGTAGATGATCTGACTTGATTTCTCGGGTCAGGGATGCCCATTACTTAAGGTTTTTCTTTTCCTGGGAGAACAGACTGTTGTCCCAGGTTTTGCTTTTCTCCTTTACTATAACAGTACACCAAAAAAAGCAAAAGATGCTGGTGGTTGGCACTCCTGGATTCCAGGACGGGGTTCAAATCCCTGCAGTGTCTTTGCTTTAATACCATAGCCCCTTTGTCCTGAGTGATCAGTGAATGTTTGGGGCATTCCTGGGCTGTTTCTGATAGGAGAAACCGAACCGAAGACGTGAGGGGGCATGTTCGCTGTTGCAATCCTGTTTGTTTACAAAGAACATCCACAAGGCCTTGTATCACTGATTGCAATGGGACCAAATAGGCATTTTTCTTAGTCACAATGTCCAAACCTATTTCTCCAGCCAGAAGTGCCCCAAGTTGCTCTATCCCATTGCTGCATTACAGGACCATGCTCACCCTTGCTCAGCTCCTTGTCTACTGGCTTCTTTGATTGCAGCTGGGTGTGTCAGACCAAGAAGCATCAATGCCCCATCCTCTGAATTTACAATCAGTGCCCAGGGAAGCACTTCTTATTCTCCCTGCATTAGCTTTTGCTCCATCCCTCTGGGTGTCCCTTGTGCCTTGGGCAGTGGCATCTGATTGATTATAGCTTTCTCCACAAAGCAACTTAAGTGCTTCTTCCATTTAGCATGAATTCAGGGTTGCCACTGAACCTATTAGCTTTAATGAGGCCTTAGTTTGCCTGCACACAGATCAAAGACATACTTGAATGCAGCCACTAATGCCTTCCAATATAACAGTTCTTAAGGGATGCAAAGCCCTAGTTTCTTTACACCATTACAATAAGCTTTAGAAAACACATGCACCCTTTGAGGGAGGTTGGTCTCCTTTAAATGTTGCACCAACTTAGTACTAGGGAAAAGTACCTCCCTGAAGCATTGTGAACCCCATGTGTTTAATAAGTTATGAGCTTGGCTTTAAAATCATTAGATGTTAATAATGATACATGTTCAGTTTTTACCTTCTGGTGTCTGAAGGTTTAGTGCTCATTGTCCCAGTCTTACTCTGCAAGACAAGGGCTCCAGTTCTGACCCATCCATTTAATGAACTTAATTCTACACATCGTGGCACCAAATCCTATCAATGCCTGAGCTGGCAGCCTGCCGGTTCTGGTTTTGATTTTCTCTGAGCTCTATTGTATTCTTTTTGCATTTAGCACTGCCAGACACTGATACAGAAAGACCTGGTGATTCTGTGGGAGAAAGTCTTGGCCAGTTTCATCACCTTACATCTGGTTCCTGCTAGATTCCTGTTTGTATAGAACCTTTTCTGCCAGGTCACTTGGTGTAATTGCATTTATAATCATGCCAGCTCCATTTTCCTGCTGTTAAACCATTCATGTGCACAAAAGACAAGATCAAACAGACATACATTTTATTCCTGACTTGGCCACTGGACTGCTGGACACTCTTGGTTAGGTTGTTACCAACTTTGCCCACTGACTCAGGGTATGCTCATTTATTAGGGTTGCTTTCTCTATGGGGAAGATGGTACTTCTATTAGTGTGCTGCTTGTGTGACTTGTGTTTCTATAGAAGTGCGTCTGAGCGGACCAGGTCAATCAGCACTCTCAGCTGACCCCTTATGTGTCCCTGAACTCAGTAGGCTGGGTCACACAGCACTTCTCTGCTGCTAACCTTATGTGCTCCTGTACCGCACCAAACTAGGCTTGATTATGGATCTTGAGCAGGCTGGGTCAAAACAGCACTTCTCAGCTGCTACCCTTATATGCCCCTGGACTCAATCAGGCTGGGTCAAAACAGCACTTGTCAGCTGTCACCCTTATACGCCCCTGGAGTCAATCAGGCTACTATCCCTATCAATGAGCAAACCTTACAGGGTTGTGGGCATTACAGGGATCTTTGGCTAGGTAATAGAAGTGTTGCTGCAAAGTGATATAAAGAAACCAAGACCACAAAGGAGAGGGAATGATGTCTTAAAAGAGTCTGGAAACTGGCTTAATAACAAAAGTCATTTTATTGCTAGGTATCTAAAACTTGTACTACTAATAATAATTACAAAGGAGCGAAGAATACCCCAAAATACCCAGTTACAGCATTGATAAACATACAAGGAAAGAAGAACACCCAGCTACAATATTACCTAGATTCTACTGTATCAGGCCTAGAGAGAGAGAGAGAGAGAGAGAAGTGGGGGGGGGGGTCGTCTCACCACTCTGTAGCAGAAAGGTTTCCAGGTTGTGCAGATCAGGGTCAGAGGCTGGATGGAAACAAAGCTCCCACAGCAATCAGCAAGGAAGAAAAGCCAAATCCCAGTGGAAATGATACAGCTTTAGATCCAAGCATCAGGAGTCAGGACTCAATCCCGACTCACACAGGATTCAGAAAGGATCCAATCAGGACTTGCACAGTACACACACTACACTATGTGGGTAAAGGTTTTTTATAAGGACTTGTTTATGTGGCCAATACACATTCCTGGCTGGGTGTAATGGTTCAGAGAAGCTCACAATATGGTCAGGCAGACCCAGTATTTTGGGTATCAATTATCATGTCTGTGACTAGAATGGGCTGATAATTGCTGAGTTTGTTCGTTTTGGTGTGAGATCCCCCATCAGGCAATGCTTCTCTGCTTCTTCAATCCCAGAGTTCATTACGGCTCTTGCTTCTTCAATCCCAGAGTTCAGTGTGGCTCCTGCTTTGGAGTCTGGTTCTCCATAGTCAATACAAATGAAGCTCCATTGTGCTGATGGCTTTTGGATATGGGTAGATTAGGAAAAGGATGTCTCCCATTTCCTACTGTTTTTGGTTTTCAGTTCAAGCAGAGGTTGGGGGATGGGTGGGGGGAGGGAGGCACAGGCTGGATACTATGCTCTGATTCCTCAAAAACACAGAGCTAACACGTAACAAGGTCACTTCCCCTCTGTGGCCTTGTTTCCCTAGCTATACATAAAATGGGGATAGCAATAATTGCCTCCTTGGTACAGCCCCTTTGAGATCAGATTAAAAGTGCTATGTAGAAGCTAGAGCAGTGGTTCTCAGCCTACTTACCACAGTGAGCCACATATGCAGCCATCTGTGTTATGTGGGCTGTATCCATGTAATACATATACTTTCTCTATGGCCCTGATGATGTCACATGGGCTCCGGCTGCAAGTAGGCCCCAGGTTGAAAAATCACTGAGTTAGGAAATATTCATTCATTATTATTTTAGTTCATTATTACATAAGAGCTGGAGATCACTTATTATTATCCTTGGCCTTCCTAACAGCCTTTTTTTCAACAGTTTTCCCAGGATATGCTGAATTCAATATAACAACAAAACAGATTATAGGAGTGTGAGTTCTTATGCTGCCAGATGTCACCAGCACTGTTCCCTCTAAGCTGTGCACGTGTGCATGCGCACACAGGTCATGAAACGTGTGCACACAAAAAAATGAAGTGTGCACAAAAAAATTCAATAGTGCTAATATTAGTGCTCGCAAAGAAATGTTTTGGCATACACAAAGAAATTGTTCGCGCACACAGCCTATGAGTAATTAGAGGGAACATTGGTCACCAGCACTTCTGAAAATAAACCCTTGATTACCCAAGCTCCTAGACCTCATGATTGCAGAGAAAAGCTTGGAAATATGACATAAGAAGACCCTAAGCTCAGATACCTGAAGGCAAATACAAGGCCCTAAAAGTTCTTGGTTGGGGGGGGGGGGCTTATAATTTTAAAACAAACAAGGAGTACTGTGGCACTTAAAGACTAACAAATTTATTTATTGCATGCGCTTTCATGGGAGAAAAATCCCACTTCAAAGCAGCTAATGAACACAAGACTCCTTGTTTGTTTTACTGAACTAGACTAACACGTCTGCCCCTTTTTAACCTTATAATTTTTAAATCAATCTCATGCTTTCCTGCAGGCTTGACCCATGATTATTTAGCTCTTAGAGCTGTAACAATACTTGTGCTGAGCAAGCCTGTTAAATCTTCCATTTCCTTCTGAAGCCTTCTGGGCATCAGGGGTCCCCAGCATAGCCCACCCCCTAGCTTCTCCAGGCGGGGGTGTCTGTACCTGCAGGTGGAGGAAGGGCATGAGGCTGCCACAGACCCCCAGCCTGGCCTGGCTGGGACAGGACAGCCTTATCTCTTTCCATCTGAGAAGGGGACATCACATGTGTCAAGGGTGCTGACGGGCACAGCCTGCATCCCCCCCCCCACGTGATGAGCCAGTCCAGCCTGGCATAGTGCCCCCCCCAGCACCTACCCACCATGGTTCAGGAGGGGGCACTAAGCTGGCCCTTCACAACACATGAGAGGGTGCAAGAAGCGCTGCATTTCTCAGAGCCTTCTGCATCCCACCTCCTGTCCCTTCTGAAGCGCCAGCCTGGCACCCCCTGGCAGCCTAGTGCCCAGGGCTGTGTTCACACAGCACTTCTGTTTCGAAACAACCTCGTTGTTTTGAAACAAAAAAAAAAACAAACCATGTTCACACGACGCACCGTTGTTTCAAAACAACGGGAACCCGTTGTTTTGAAACAAGGGTGTTGTTTCAAAACAAGTTAAACCCCATTTGGGGACAAAACAACTCGTGCGAACGTGTTGTTTCAGAACAAGACGTTCCGAAACAATAGGTCAAGGGCTGCCCCCTCAGCACCCTGGCCAGGGAACACTCAGCACCCTGGCCAGGGTGCTGAGGGGTGTCCCCTGGCCAGCGCCGGGGAGCCGGTGGGGAGCAGTGCTGGGCTGCGCTGAACCCCACCGGTGCCCACAGCCTGGCTCTGCAGGCACCGGCGGGGAGCAGCACTGTGCAGCGCTGAACCCCGCCGGTGCCTGCAGCCCCCTGAAGAAGCGAAATAGCAGGTTCACAGTGTGAACCTGCTATTTCATTTCCTGCTTTTTTTTCTTATTTCGAAATAACGTTTTGTTAATTCGAAGTATGTTATTTCGAAATAAGGCGTTATTTTGAAACAAGTTGTTTCGACACAACTTGTTTCGAAATAACCCTGTATGTGTGAACACAGCCCAGGAGACTGGCAGTCCGCGCGGGCGCCCCCCCCCATATGCCAACTAGTCCTATGTTCCTGTGAGTGACTTTTCATTCTGATTTAGGACAGGAACACGTTTCAAGATCTTGAAAAATCTTAATGGGAGCCGGGGGACAGTGATGGACCTTTCCAACCCACCTTTTACACCCTCATCACACTTTAAAGCTGTGATCTGAAACCATCAATCCTAGAACCTTATCATTTTTCAGTCAATTACAGTTAATAATTTTACTTATTCACATGATTCCAGGAGCTAGAATTTTAGGATCCATACCAAAGACTCTAAGGCAGGGATCTCAAACACACTGCCCAGGGGCTGTGTGCATCCCCCTAAAGCTATTTCCTGTGGCCCACAATGACACTATCATTACCAATATTTGCAATACTGTTGTATGGAAAGGTTTCAGTGGTATGGCCCCCCAGGCTAATGTACGCGTCCTCATGTGCCATGCACTGGGACTCACCTCGTGGTGATTTGAGTTTGAGACCCCTGCTCTAAGGCCTTGTCAACACTAGCACTTATGCCAGCAATACGTCTGTCGCTCAGGAATGTGGGTGGAGGGGAATAATCTCCTGTGCCCTTGTACCAAACAACTTTCTTATTAAATCACTAAGGCTATGTCTACACACAAGGTTTTTATTTCAAAATAAGTCATTCCAAAATGCCTTATTTCAAAATAAAACCTTTATTTCGAAACAACATGATTTGCACATCCTCCCAGGGTGCTTAGCACCCTGGGAGGAAGAGGCACCCCCTCAGCACCCTGGCCAGGGTGCCGAGGGGAGACAAGCCGCAGGGCATGGGGGGCTGCCCCCAAGACCAGCTGGGAGCCCTGCAGAGGGGTGCCGATGCCCTGCTCTCCCCGCAGCTGGGGCTGCTCAGAAGCCCTGCGGCAGGGTGCAGGGGCTCCCCGCTCTCCCCGCTGCCAGGGCTGCTCCCCACCCACACAGTGGGGTCCGGGGGCACCCGGCTCTCCCTGCCGCCAGGGCTGGTGGCAAACCCCGCAGCAGGGTGCCGGGGCCCCGGATTTTCCCCACCGCGGGGGCTGCAGCCACGGAGAGCCGGGTCCCACCGGCCCCTCAGGCCTTGGGCTCAGCGGCAGCAGCGGCTGCGAGCCCCATGGCTCACCTGGCACCAGCTCGGGGGCCTGCAGCTGGGGCGGGGTGGCCGCAGCGCCCCCCAGCAGGGCGCGGCATGTGCCGCCCTGGTTGCGGCCACCCCACTTAGCACCCTGGGAGGAAGTTCAAATCATGTTGTTTCGGAAGCCATTTGTTCCGAAACAACATGTCCAAATGGCATTATTTCGAAATGACCATTTCGAAATAACAGCCATTTCGAAATCATCCACGTTTAACTGTTTCGAAACAACTATTCTTATTTGGAATGGACAGAATCTGTCCTTTCGAAATAAGAAAACCTCTTGTAGACTAAATTTCTTTTATTTGGAAATAACTGTTATTTCGAAATAAAAGTGCCGTGTAGACGTAGCCTTAACCCCTGACTGCATCAGGGTATATTGTTTACACAGAAAAAGCTGTCCAAAACAGCTTACAATATATTCAGATTACCAATTATCTCAACTACTTAATATTTTACCCCTACTGCCTATAGTAGATAGATTATAAAGCGTTAGTAACACATGTATTAACAGAATACTAGAGACAATACCATATGCAAACATTAAGACCTCCATTTCCTGTAATCAGCACTTGTTTAAACCATTAAAGTAAACACTGAAAATGATTAAGTTCCGAATGCAACTAGGTTGAAGGTGTAACCACTACATGTTTAGTTCAGGAATCCCCAGTGCTAGTGTAGAAACTCAACATTTTACCCAAAACATGTTATACCGCAGACTCTTCTTATCCTTAGCAGGGCACCATCAGCTTCTTTAAAATGCTCATTCACTACATTCCCCCTCCCACTCCCACCTTGATATTCAGCTGTGTCCTTTTCAGAGGTGGATTTTTAAGATGATTTGCCAAAGTGCCTAAAGGACTAGCAGTGTGGCCTAGCAGCTAAGCATTGGCCTGGAATTCAGCGATGCTGGGTTAAATTTCTGGAATGGCTCTGCTGCATTATCTGGGTTAAGGCAAGACCCCTCGCTGCACCTTAGTTTCCTCATCTGTAAAATCAGAATAGTGATAGTGACCGCTTTTTTAAAGTGCTTTGGTATGATCTGCTGATGACACTAGCTAGAGATAATTGGTAAATAAAAGTTGACATTTTTCCTTACTGTGAGAATGTTTCTTTTCCATAACACTCCCCCCCCCCCCCCACACACACACTGCATTCACACTAAGGCTGTGTTCACACCGCACTTTTGTTTCGAACCAACCTCGTTGTTTCGAAACAAAAAACCATGTTCACAC
>ML681973.1:31482202-31532709 GCA_007922195.1 Podocnemis expansa | reverse complement strand
ATTTTGTTAGGTGCTGCAGGGGGCTGCAGCCCCCTGGGGGTGAGCCGTTGCAGGGTGGCTCAGCCCCCCGCCAGAGCTGCCCGCAGCCCGGGCTGCGGGCTGAGCCTGGCTCCTCGGGGGTGCAGCCTGGGCTGCGGGCTGAAGCAGCCGGCAGGGGATCACCCCCCCACCGGGGGCTGAGGGACAGCCCTCAGCATCCTGGCCAGGGTCCTGAGGGTTCCCTGGCCAGGGTGCTGACGATCCAATGTTGTTTCCAAACACTTGTTTCCGAAACAACATGTTCACACTTGTTGTTTCAAAACAACTGTTCCGAAACAACCTTGTTTCGCCCAGAAACTAGGTTTAAGTTGTTTCGAAACAAGGGCTTCTCCTTGTTTCGAGACAACTGTGCCTGGTGTGAACATGGTTTTTTGTTTCGAAATAACGAGGTTGTTTTGAAACAAAAGCGCTGTGTGAACACAGCCTGTGTGAATACAGCCTAAGTGTCTGAGCTTTCTGAATGAATTTATATACCCGGAGACTTCAGGGCTTAATTCCCTCAAACCTTGTCTACATAGGAAAATTAACTAGCTAATAAGTCTATAATAAAAGAAAAACAAGAAAGAAAGAAAGAGACTTCTGGGACGTTTAAATACCAAAACATTTATTTTTCACATGCAGTTTTGTGGGCAAAGTCCCACTTTGTCAGATGCCAGAGTGGAGAAAACTTACACTGAAAAAAACATACAGTATGAGAGTGAAAGATAAATCCTGTGATTACATTTCACTGCATCAGGTCAGATTAAATCAGCACAGCGTACAAGTTGTATAGGTGCAAACACAACATATCAGGAAGTGCTGAGGTTGGGAGAGGTGCGAATCATTTTTAGTGATGAAAAGAAAGGTAGTGTCCTGTGATCCATTTAAACTATGATGTTTTGTTTGTAGTGGGAGATCCAGGTCATGCTCTGGTTGCCCCAAATCGATGGGATTGAGTTTGCATATGAATTCTAACACTGAAGTCTCTCTTTAAATGTGCCCGAGAATACATATAGATAAATCAATTACTGAATGTCCTGGGCAATTAAAGTGAGTTCCTATTGGTTTCTGACTGTTCTTAGTTCTGATGGCAGATTTGTTTCCATTTATTCTTTGGCGCAGACACAGTGCAGTTTGTATAAGGCAAAGGGGCATTGTTGGCATATATCATATTGGTGGATGAGCAGGTAAATGAGCCCCTGCTGGATTAGTTGTTTTTATTAAGTCCTATGATTAACGTTGCTATGTGGGCAGCAGGGGCTAAAGTAAGCCAGAATGCAGTTCCAGGGTCCACAAATGTGAGGGACCAGAGCTCTGGGGCCCCCCAAAATAGGAGAATTGTTTGGAACGCATGTTCTGCCCCACCCTGGCCTGGGAGTTGTGGCCAGGCTGGGGAGTTTTCAAATCTCCTGCCCCATATGCACTCACATAATGTGCTCAGGGTGGGAGTGGCCTGGCCAGGGAGCAGCTCCAACCAAGTAAGGGGGGGCGGTTAATGGAGGGGGAGAGATTAGGAGGGTTCTGGGGCCTGTCATTTTATACTTTAACCACTAGTGGGCAGAGTTGGCAGTGGAGTTTGTTGCAGGGCTATGTGCCTCACATGGCTAAAGCTGCTTAGCCAAAGTACAAGGCCTCAGACCTTACAGTGGGGGGAGCCAAGGGTTGATATAACAGGGGAGCTGTGGGTCAGGATGGAAACAGCACTGTGAGTATGAGGAACCCAAGGCTGGAATAGCAAAGGAAACTTTGGTTAGGACAGAGCATAGTGTAGTGGCTAGCACCTCTGCTTAACATGCAGAAGGGCCTGGGTTCAATTCCCAGGGGGTTGGACTTGATGATCTCATGAGGTCCCTTCCAGCCCTATGATTTGATTGATTGATCACAGGGCTGTGAATCTCGGATCACCAGCAGGACTGTGCATGGGAAGTCCCTTGTGTTATTGGAAGCTGATACCTTTAGCACCAGCAGGTACTGCTTGTAGCCACCTGAATCGGAATGGATGTGAGCAGTGCTCGAAGAAGAATGGAGGGTTACTTACCAATAAGTGTCCTTCTTTGAGATGGGCTGCTCGCATACATTCCGCACCCTCCCTCTGTCCCCACTTTTTGGAGTTAGCAGAAGGAAGGGACTTGAAGGGGAGGCAGGTTCAGGGCAACCTTTATAATGCACAGTTGCTAAGGACAGAGGTGGCATTGGACACTGATCCTACAGGGACCGGCTAGGGCAAAAAAGCTTCTCTGGGTAGCCGTGTGCTGCGGCATGTAGACAGCTGAATCGGAATGTATGTGAGCAGCCCATCTCAAAGAAGGACACTTACTGATAAGTAACCCTCTGTTCTCCTGATTGAACTGAAAGGCTAAAAACTGAGTCAAAGAGTTAATGCAAATGGAATACATTACAACAAAGTGCAGCAACCTCCCCTATTCTCAGGGGTCAGTCAGCTGCTAATCTTTCCCAGGTGCCCTTAGGCAGCTTGTTGGGCAGAAGTCATAAAGCCCAGAAGAGACCCAAAGGTTGCGTTTAGAAACCAGGCAGCTTCCTGTGCAGATAGTAGAATAAACATACATGGGGATAATAATTTCTGCTCACTGATGTTTGTGGTTTGTTTAGGAGAGATGGCTACAAGTAAACTACCCAAAAAATTCCCTCCCGGTTGGAGACAGCAGTCTATAAGGTGAGTTATGTGTAGATGGTCCCATCTTTGCAGTTGGAGCTGAAAAGACATCTCTGACTGACTGTCGGGGGAAGAAGGCAACATTATAGCAGCTTCAGGGAACTGCCAAACCCAGAAGAAGAGCCTGGTAGATTTGATCTTACTAGTACTATTGGGTTACTACCAGGAACAAAAGAACACAACTGAAAAAATAAGCAGAGTCCTGTGGCACTTAAAGCCTAACAAATTTATTTATTGCATGAGCTTTTGTGGGAGAAAATCCCACTACTAGACTGGCAAGGTGTTAAAGTAAGCCAGCACACACAGGAGCGGTGTTCCAGGGCCCACTATTTTTAGGGGTTAAGCATTCCAGGGCCGCTAAAAATAGAAAACGGAGCTGGAATGCTGCGTTCTGGGCCCACTATTTAAAAATAGCAGCCCCTGGAACACAGTGTTCTGGCTCCATTTTCTGTTTTTGGGGGCCCTGATGCTGAGCCCCTTAAAATAGCAGGCCCCGAAACACCATTCCACCATGCTCCAGGAGGCTGGGAGCTGCCCTGGCTCTGGCTGAGCCGGAGCCTCTTCTCACTGAGCATGCTCAGAGCCTCAGAGCATACTCAATCAGAGGAGGCTTAGGTCAGAGCCTCAGCCCAGGCTGGGGCCACGCCAGTCACATGGTGGCCAGGTAAGGGGACCCGGGAGGTGCAGAGGCAGTATTCTCCCCAGGATTTGAAATTAGGGAAGTGTAGGTGGAGATTTAGGGGGTGCTCACTAATTTGATATAACACTGTTACTAGTTGACAACTGGGGGGATGTTAGGGAAATCTCTGGTTTGGGGACAGATCAGCTGGCCCAGCAGGGAAAGGATGTGGGGGAGGGGGTTGGCCCGGGGCAGCAGGTGGGCTGCACGGCACAGCAGGGGGTTGGAGGACTAGCAGTGAGACGGGGACAGGGGCAATTGCTGGGGTGGGGGGTAGGTGTGGGGGCAGTAGTTGGGGTGGCAGGTAGGTGTGTGGGGGTGGTAGCTGAGGGTGGCAGGTAGGCATGTGGGGGGCAGTAGCTGGGGTAAGGGGGCAGTAGCTGAGGTGGGGGACAGGCATTTGGGGGGCAGTAGCTGGTTTGTGTGAGGGCGGCCCCCCACTGGCATGAGGGGGGCCTGCCAATTTAGGAGTGCAAGGCAGGCTTAGAAGCTGTGCCTAGCAGCTTCTGGGGTGGGGGGGCAACTAATATGCATGGGTCCTGTATTAGCATGAACACAAAGAGCACAATTAGGTATTGGCCTAGTGGGTGCAGGCATAGTGGGTAATGGTATTTGGCGTTAATCTGATCACAAATCTGTGAATATCTGTAATTCTATTGAAGGGAAATATGAAATACTGTCTTTTGTGATATGCTACTCTGTAATTGCTCCAAATCTGTTTGGGTTAGTTAAAGGGTAAAAGCTACCCTTAGCTAAAAAAGAGACTTGTATAAGAGGCCACTGGCTATTTCAGTCTGGAAAAGTTTAAGACAGGGGTGGGGTTTGCATAGCTTCTTCTGGAGCAATGCTTGAAGCATTTTGTCTCACCCCATGGCCCCACTATCAAATGATAGATCTGGCTGGGCTTCTTTTAAAGGCCTCTTCTTTGTTATTTTAATAGAAGTAGCTGTTTGCAGATACTTGAGGTTTAAGAGCTGAAATCACTGAGAGAAGAGTAAACCCTCTCTGAGCTGAAATCACTGAAGTGGAGCAGCAAATGGAGTGACCTATGGGGCGAGCCAGTGGATGGTGAGAGTGGCCAGCGGCGAACTGGGTGGCGCAAGTGATCTGTGGGCAGAGCCAGTGGATGGTGAGACCAGCCTGCAATGAGCTGGGTGGTGCAAGTGACTGGTGGGCAGAGCCGGCGGACAGTGAGAGTGGCCAGTGGCAAGCTGGGCAGTGTGAGTGACCAGTGGCAGGAGCCAGCAGACAGCTGGTGGAGCTAGTGGACAGTGAGAGCGGCCAGCAGCAAGCTGGGTGGTGTGAGTGACTGGTAGGCAGAGACAGCAGACAGCAGTAGAGCTGGCAGATGGTGAGAGCAGCCAGTAACGAGCTGGGTGGTGCAAGGGAGTGGTGGGCAGAGCCAGCAGCCAGTGAGAGCAGCCAGCGGCGAGCTGGGTGGCGTGAGTAACCAGTGGGTGGAGCCAGTGGACAGCAGGCAGAGCCAAGGGACGGTGCAAGTGGATGGAGTGAGTAACCAGTGGTTGGCATTGGTGGGCAGCTGGCATGAAAGAAACTCCCTACATACCCTAGGGTTTGTTGGGGGCCTGTTTAGCACTGATTCTCCAGATCAGTGCTGAGTTCACTACTGAGTTCACATGTGCTGTCATGCTGCGTTGGATCATGTTGGAAACCTGTTTTGCACTGATCCTCCAGATCAGTGCTAATTTTTGTTATTGGGCCTCTTACATTCTGTTTTTATTACTATTAAAAGTTCTGCATACTACACTCAGACTCATGCTTGTGAGTGGGGAAGCATTACCCTTTCGGGGTGCCCAGTGAATAGTGCATGATTTCCCAGTAGACTAGGTGGGGGCTCAAGCCAGTTGGTGCTGTAACATCATTTGGAAATCCCTAAATATAGAACTAAGCCCTTGTCCTGCCAGCCGACCCTGACAGAAGGGTTACAGGAGGGTTCTGAGGCCTGCCAAATTATACTTTAACCCCTCGGACTGACCAGTTTACAATCTGGGTAGCAGCAGCTCATAAAGGGAGGCTGGGATGTAATAAAGAATAGATTTCCACTTCATGCCTGCCTTCTTAGAACTGGGGTTTTTGGCTGTTTGTTAACTCAAAGGTACAGACTCTTGTTCTTCATGGCATTTAAGGCTAGAAGAGCCCATTTGATCTTCTAATCTCACCTCCTGCATGAGGCAGACCTTTGAATCTCACTCAGTTATCCCTGGATTGAGCCCTAAACTAGGTAGTGGTTTAGCCACAAGGCCATTTTCTTACCTAGTTAATGCCTAGATGCCCTTAATGTGTGTCTGCCATTTTAATTATTGTGCAATGTATGGAATGGGATGAATCTGTTTCTTTGGGGAGAGGTAACTGGGCCAGTGAGGAGTCTAGGTATAAGGGACCTGGAACTGAGGAGATAAGCTGTTTGCTACAGTAGTGATGAGGACAGTATAAAGCTCTAAACAGGATAGGTGCACAATGCTAGCATCCACTAAATTGGGCCTCTAGAGCAGTGGTTCCCAACCAGTGTGCTGGGCACACTGGTGTGCCATGGGAATACCCCAAGTGTGCCACAAGCATGTCTGAGAGCTCGAGTTAAAGTTCCCTCCCTGCTCAGCCCAGCCACCTGGGTTGTGGAGGGCTGGGAAAAGGCAGGGGATAAATTAAGGGGGAAGGCACCGGAACTGTGTTCTGGGCCCCCTATTTTTAGTTCTGGCCCCATAAAAATAGAGCAAGGCACTAGAACAGGGAGTTCTAGGGGTCCCCCTAAAAATAGCAGGAGCAACCCAAAAGCACCATTCAGGTGGCTGCACTTAAACCTGGATCCATCTTAGGCCCAGCCAGCAGAGAGTTGGGGGAGGCTGGGAGTGTGTGAATCTCCCCCTGCAGGGCGCAGTAGCTTGTGTCAGGCAGCCTGCAAACAGCCCAGGTAAGGGCTTTGGGGCAGGGTGCTGCTGGGGGCTGTGTGGGGCAGGTGTGTGTATGTGTGTAGCAGAGGTGGGTGGGAGTGGATGTGTAGCAGAGGGAGTGTACCTGGGGTTGTGGGGTGGCTGTTTGGTTGTGTGTGTAGCTGGGAGATGGGGTGGCTGTGTGTGTGGGGTGTAGCTCAGGGCTGGAGGCCTGGTTCTGGCCCCTGCAGTGATGGGAGGGTCCACCACAGACAGAACGGGGCTGGGGGAGGGAGGACGGGCCCCACTGGGGTGGGAGGGAGCAGCAGTGGGGTGAGGATTTGCCCTGGGTGGCAGGGAGCCACTGTGGAGAAGAGGGAAGTGGGTGCTGTGCCATACTCCCCTGCCGTACCTTCCCACTGCCCGGGTTCCCCTCTGGCGCCGCCCCCCCCCCAGCCACTATTGTTCTCCCTTCCTCTCTCCTCTCTTGCCATTTTTGTGCTGCTTCCCACACGGCTACCCTTGTCCTTTTTTGCCACCCTGCCCTGCTGTGCTCCCCCCAACTCACTCCTGCCACTGCACATGACTCCTGACCTCCCGTTTTGCCACCCCTGCTCTGTTACCCCTTCTACCCCACATAGCAGCATTTCCGAAACACTGTGCCATGCGTCATGAATATTCATAAGTAATTTAAGTTAATTTGAATATTTGTGAGTTTTTTAATGGTGGTGTGCCTCAAAAAATTTGAAGGTCTCAAGGTGTGCCACGGCAGAGAAAAGGTTGGGAACCACTGTTCTAGAGTCTAGAATGTGTAAAATGGCTGCCACCACATCAGTTCCAGTGCTCATAGTAGCGGGCTGGCCTACTCAGCTTAACATACCTTCCTGCCATCACCTGATGGTAACCATTTTAGAGTTTTGTTTAGGGAGGGTGTATTTGAGATGCACCCATTCCAAACTGTCTGTGGTGCTGAAACAGTTGCATGTAAAAAGGGAAAGCACTGAATTACACCACATTGTGGGCTTTGTCTGTTAACAGACTGATCTGTTTTCAGTTTCCTTTGGGACCATTACAAAATACAGCTTCTTACCTAGCCAGATTGCTGTGCTATGTATGTTGGAAACACTTGAAGATTTTATCCAGCTTTACTTGGGACTAATTTTCTGTTTTTAAATGCTTTTGTCCAAAATTAAGTTGTTCTTTTGAATTACCTGATTTTTCAGGACATCTTTTTTTTCCTCTTTGTTGTTGCTGTTTGTAACAAAGTGACTGTCCCTGTAAGGCCTGGAAGCCTGGTATCAGCCAACTTTAATTACTAAGGAGGATCCATGGAATGGGAGTTCATCGGCTACCCTATAAAGAGAAGCAGGAAGATGCAGAGATGGGGTGGGGGGAATGCTCAGGGAGATGGGAGTGGTGAATAGAGGATGTTGGAAAGGAGTGGACTTGTGCACAGTGGTCTGGTTCTCCACCTGTGATGTGTGTGGGAAGAGGGGGACAAAATGGCCTGCACATCCCTCCCATTGGCTGCAGAAGGAAGCTGCTCCTGAGAACCCAGGTGGAGCACATTATCACAGAGATGAAAGATGGTGCAGGCTCCTGGCTGCAGCTAAGGGGGAGGGGAGTTCAGTGTTTTTCTCCCTTTCTTGGCAGTAGCAGGGAGCATGGCAAAGCATTTTGTCTGGGTCTCTAGGTGTTGGGTCCCTGCTGGAGTCAGAAGCAGGGAGGGAAACACTGATCCTCCATTCCCCCAGCCGGAAAATTGAGCTGCTGCCTAGGGCAGTGTTTCCCAACAAGTGTGCTGTCAGGCCTGAGCAGCTGTGCCACAGAATTTTTTGAGAAACTACTCAGAGTTCTGAATTGGCTCATGAATGTTCATGAGCTCATTTGGAGACTATATGATGTGTGCCTAAAAAAAATTAGAGGTATCAAGGTGTGCCATGGCAGAGAAGAGATTGGGAATCACTGGCCGAGGGGAGTGAAATGCAGGGTTTCCTGCTGCACCCGGGGCCTGGAGCTCCTCCTCACCGAACTCCTTCCCACTGCCTGTGGCGAGGGGAGGTAGCTGCTGGCTGAGACTGGTGGCTCTTCAGAGTTATAAAAACCATATTTGTGGCCCTCATACCGAAAAAGTTTGGAACCACTGCTCCAGCAGAACCACCTGGGACTGGGAACTGAGGCTACAAGCAGGAAAGGCCTAGCAGTGGCCTTCTAAGGGAATAAATGGATGAATTTGAGGAGATTTATTTTGAAGTGCTTCATTAACAAAACCAGACCTCAAGGATGGGTGCTGCATGGTATATCTCTGTCAAGCTGTGACCTCAGACCATGCAGGGAAGGTCAGGAGGGAATTTGCCCTTTGTTGCTCTCCTTTATGCATTTGTTTTAAAAAACTTTCATTTTCTTTTTTAGTGGTGTCAGATAAATCAGCCTGTTTTGATCTATAAAGAGGCTCATCCTTAAAGATTTGCTTCCGCTTACCTAGTACAGATGAAATGCATTCTCAGGAATGAAGAATTGCCATGCCCATGTCATTCATTTTGCAAACCATATGGCCTTTAATTTAGTTACTTAAATTATACCATGCCTGTCATCTTGCTATTGGAGCATCTTCCAAACATATAGTGAATGCATTGGGACTCTCTGTCATAAATTGTAAGCCAAAAAGGGACCACTATGGCCATGTGGCCCAAACTTGGATCCTTCTCCAGTTTATCAACATCCCTTTTGAACTGTGAATGCTGGAACCAGACCAATGTTCCCTCTAAGCTGCGCAGCCACGCACCCCCTGGTGCTGCCTGGTGCACGGAACGCTGCCAGCCACGCACGGCCGACAAGCTGCAGTTCCGGCCAGCTGAGAGCTCCTCTGAGCTGGGAGTTTTTAAAACTCCCGCTGAGAGTATCCTCTCACTGCACATGCTCACTGAGAGCTCCTCCAGCCAAAAGAGCAGCCAGGGGCCAGGCCACGCTGCTCTGGCAGCCAGGTAAGGGGACTCTAACCTCCCCCACTTCCAACTCCTGGGGGGGGCCTGTGGACCATCGGGTCGGAGGCTGCTCCGCCTGACTGCCTACCTGGCCTCACCTCAGTGGGGCGGAGCAGACAGCCCAGCCTACTGGCTGGCCGCGCCTCCCTGGGGGTGGACAGGGCTGGCACTAGAGCTGCAGCATGCGGGGTTGGGGCCGTGGAGCGGCCCACTCCAAAGAGTTTGGGTTGCTTTGTCCCCAGACCCCCCCAAGCCTGAATGGGCCTGATCCATGGCCTGGGGGGGGGGCTGGGGGTGAAGTGGCCCAAACTCTTTGGAGTGGGTTGCTTCAGGGCCCTGACCCCGCA
This sequence comes from Podocnemis expansa, assembly GCA_007922195.1. Taxonomy (NCBI): domain Eukaryota; kingdom Metazoa; phylum Chordata; order Testudines; family Podocnemididae; genus Podocnemis; species Podocnemis expansa. The sequence continues at coordinate 31,523,119 of ML681973.1, read as the reverse complement.
GGCTGCAGCTCAGCACCAGCCCTCTCTGCCCCTTGGGGAGGCATGACCAGTGGTGGGCTGGGCTGGCTGGTCAGTGCTTGCAGCCGGGAGGCCGAGTGGCAGTGAAGCTTGTGGCCCTGGTGGTCTGCGGCCCCCCACTCCCTCGTGGCGAGGAGAGCAGAGGAGGACAGGATTGGGCCACCAAGGGGGGGCAGGATTGGGCCCACAGGGGGGCACAGCAAGCAATTTATGTTGCTCAGCTGTGTTTGGGCCTTAGAGGGAACATTGAACCAGACATCGTATTTCAATAGCACCTGTGCCAATATATCCTTGCTATTCGTATTTGAGATTCTTTCGTTTATGCATTCAAAGCATTGCATTAGACTTTTTGGTTACGCCTAGCTTGCTTAAATGATGGTGTTAGAACTTGCTAATGTACAGTGGCTTACACTTTCTTCTTGTACTTTGTGCTGAAATGCTTACCAATAAACAAATAGATTCAGACACAATTTCGTCACAATTGTATGTGCACGTTTGTCTTCATTTTGTTCATATTTCCCACTAGGTGGCTCTGAGTGCTAGTGATCTGTAATGGTTTTAAGCAAGTAAGGGCCTTTTTTTGTTTGTTTGGTATTTTTTTGTATTTTACAGTAATTACTATGTCTGTACTCACCAAAGCATTCATTTTAGTTTTTCACACTGGTTAAACTCTGTGTTTTGATTCCATCATGATCCTTTCTAATACAAGCAGAAGTTGACAAATGAGATGTACACATTCAGATCTTGTGTCCAGGGCACTTTTTATATGTGATTTGTCTATACACACTTCAAAACCAACAGGGACCATTACTTTAGCCTGACCTCATATATAAGCAGGCCAAACTCTAGTCTACAGTCTGAATACAGTTTTTGTGCTAATAAACTGCCAGTTGGGGTGTTGTCTTTGGGTTGTTTTTTTTCAATCAATATATACAGGAAAAAATTTAGTGTGGGTGCAGTTAAACTGGTGCCCTACACCAGTGTAGCTTCCCTTTTTATGTACACCAATATAGTTTATTCTCATAAAGAGACAAGTGTGAGGTAATGTGTTGACCCAACTTCTGTTGGTGAGAGAGAAGCTTTCAAGCAAAGCTTGAAGTTGGTCCAGTAAAACATGATTTCTAGTACCATGCGACCAACATGGCTACAACAACATTCCTTATATTCCCATAAACTCATTTATATCTGTATAAACCATACTAGGGGGATGTTGGTAGTGCCTAATGGCTAGTGCACTGGTCTAGGATCTAGGTTCTATTCTAGCTCTGACCTGTACCTTGCTGGATAATGTTGGGCAAGTCACCTCCCTCCATGTGCCTCAGCTTCCCTGCCTATACAATGGGACTAGTGATGCTGATCTCCTTTGTAAGGTACTTCTTAATCAGTAGCTCTTGGTGCCCTATTATCATTTTTTCATACCCGTATACCGGGACAATTTGTGTGTGTAAAAAAGGCTAGCATGACATAATCCACAATGCAGACTGCACAGAGCGTGAGAAGTTGAAAGACAAATGGATTTTTGGCTGCATGGTAAATTATCCTGCTTGGCATATTTCACAAAAGCCCAGCAACAGCACACCACTGTGAAAGCTCCCCTCTGCATGGAGAAGCATGTGGCCATTACCATCTGGATGCTCCTCCTATTCACTCCTGACCAGTAGCTAACCAATTTGGTGTGAGTAGGTGAACTGTCAGAGTGGTTGTCACAAAGCTTTAGAGCTTAAAGTGCTGTAAGAAGACATGTCCTTATCCCCCACTGTATAGAGAATGGCAGAGAGAAATTAAATAACTTGGACTGTGAACTCTTTGGTGCAGGGACCATCTGTACAGTGCCTAATACAGTTGGGTTCTGGTCCATGACTTAGGAGCTTTGTGTCCAAGTAATTGGCAGAGCTGTGAGTCCTGATGCCTTTACTGTTGCTTTATCCACTGGGAATGCACTGCTTTCTTTACAGGTCAGAGTCGAGATGTTGCATGAAGTACATCATGAAGTTCATGGAAAGAAAGAAAGTGACAGAGCAAAGCCCAGGCCTGTTGCAGCCAATCCAAAGTGACAGTGGGCAAGGTCACTAATATTGGATTGCCAGTGATGGCCACAGCAGAAGGAACTGGAGTAAAGACCCTGCCCTTGCTGTCCCTGGCTTTTGCACTGTAGAGCTGTCTGCTCTGTGCTGATACTACCCTTTTGTAGTTCCAAAGGGGTAGGTATTTTAGTCTAGTTCAGCAAAACAAAAAGTCCTTTAGCACTTAAAGACTAGCAAATTTCTTTATTGCATGAGGTTTTGTTGGAGAAAATCCCCCTTCATCAAACACTTTGAAGTGAGATTTTTCTTCAACGAAAGCTCATGGAATAAATACATTTGTTCGTCTTTCAGTGCTACAGGACTCCTTGTTTGTTTTACCCTTTTGTAGATAGCCTGCTTTGTGTGCTCCACTCCCAGCCATGTTTGAAGGTGGACTATGTTTATATAAATACTATATTTATTGTAAATACAACCATATTTACTGAAGGACAAGCTATGTTAAAGTCTCATTTCCTGAGGGACAATCTAGCTGTTTCCCAGAGGCTGGGAGTGCCCCATGGGATGGATCACTTGCTTGCTAGTTTTATTCATTCCTGCTGAAGCTATAGGCATTGATTACTGTGGCACTTTTGGAAGACAGAACACTGGACTAGGTGGATCTATGTTTTAGAAAGAGTAGGTCTATACCATTCCAAACATTAGGCCACACTCCCAGTCCCAATCTTCTGCTCTAGTCACCTTTAAAATAGGGATGATGGTTAGAGGTATGCAGGAACTGGAGTTTCTATTTTCTAAAACATTGAGATTTCCAGGGGCATTGCTGGCCCCTGGCACACAGGGTACATGCCCTGAGTCCTGGCGCCAGTGTCCTGAATTTCTTTCGTGCCCCTGTCTCTCCTGGCCCCATCCCCAGCTGGGTATCCAGGGCCAGGCCAAGCAGGTTGCGGTGGCACCTGCCTCTCCTGGTTGTGTATCCGGGGCCTGGCTGGCCACAGCGGTGCCTGCCTCTTCCGGACAGCGATCTGGGCCAAGCTGCCTGTGGTGGCCCCGGCCCCAGCCCCGGCTGGGGAGTGGGGGCCAGGCTTGCAGCAGCAGGAGTTTGGGACCCTGACTCCAGATTGGGGCCAGGGGTGGGGCCCAGGCCCAGGCCTTGGGCCTTTCCCCAGGGCAACGACACTTCTGGAGATTTCTAAAACTATTTTAATTCTGAGCTATTTTAACACCACCTATGGCCCTAGCCATGTTGCTCAGAGATAACACAATTGTGCACCCCTGAAAAGTAGTTGTCAGCCTTGGCTCTGGAATTCTTCTCTTGATTTAGGTGCTAGCTCTCAAGGAATGACTTTGGTACAGCATGGAAAAACCTCATCTATTGATGTAATGACTACACCAGTGGTTCTCAACCTTTTGCAGGTTGTGACACATTTGGCAGCTTGTGGCAACCCTACAGGACACATTGGCCCAAGCCAAATCCAGCCACCCCCCCGTTCTTCATGACGCACTGCAGTGTGGAGGCACAGTAGTGTGTCCTGACGCAGTGGCTGTGAAACACTGTACTACGCAGTGGTACTGCAGTGACGCAACAGCAATGCTGCAGCTGTACTGTGTGAATTGTCTTCTGCAAGGAGCTATATCTCCAGGGTTCTGTTCCTGGTCTTGGCACTGACTTGCTATATGACCTGGGTCAAGTAACTTGTATATGAATTGCCAGACTGGATCAGATCCAAAGTCTATTTAGCACAATCAGGACCATCCAAAGGGGAGGAGGGGCCACAGGGGCAACAGGCCACAGGGGCAACTTGCCCCAGGGCCCCACCAACGAGGGGGCCCCCTGCCCTGGCCCCGCCTCAACTTCTGACTCTGTATGTCCCAGGAAACATTGGGAATGGGTAAACCAAGAGGGACTTGGAAATTGGGAAGGTGACCGGAGTACGCTGAGATAGGAGGAGACCTGGGGGTGGGCAGAGGTGGTATGAGTTGTATGTATGGAACAGTGAGGGGGGCCACTCACATCAAATCTGCCCCAGGCCCCCTAAGTCCTCTGGGGGGCCCTGAGCACAATAGCATGCATCTGATAGCGGTGCAAACCAGGCGTTTCAAAGTAAGTTGTAAAAACACTGCTGCAGGCAGATGTAGGATGATCTGTTCCCCCATAGCTCTTATCCCATTTTCTATGAGTGTGTCTTCATGGCAGAGGTTATTAGGATCTGGGTGTACAAGCTTCCACACTGAAAAGCTACCCTTGACTTGAGTCATACTTGCATAGCCATGTCCATGCAGGCACTTCCATAACCCTGACCAGGCACAAAGATCTCTGGATAGATACAGATTATTCTTTTATGGGCCTGAGCACCTGCACTTTGGCCCCACCTATGCTCAGCCCAGAGGCCCTACTTGCCACTTGCATGGGGAGGGGGTGGCAAGGCATTACTGGTGGGTGGAGTCTTGGAAGAAAAAAGACCGTGTGAGGCCAAGGCTTCAGAGCAAACCACAGGCAGGTTGGTGGTCAGGGCCCTTTTTGAGTGTGGGCCCAGCACCAAGACACCATTATAAACCTGATGCTGTTTCTGGAGGGCATATCCCATGGTTCTTAGTGCTCTGCTAATGCAGAAATTGATAGGTGACTTCAGGTGTAAAGATGGACGTAGGAAAAAGGGCAGGAAAATATGGTCCCTGGGTAATTATGGGAATGCATTGGAGGACTGTTGGCATCCAGATCCTGAAATTCAGATTGCAGCCTCCTTTCACGGAACTAGAGCTGTAAATTGTACCCCTGGCAAGCTAAGGGGCTTGGGGTTTAAATACCCTGACGTAAAAGGGTTTTGTGTGGCGACGGGAGGGTTAGGGCTAAAACCTGGGAAACAGCTTGGGTTACTACTGCGGTGAAGACATATCCTTATAACTGTTAAGAGATTCTTAACATTGAGGCACAAGGTTTAATATTGCCTTCAAAATGTATTAAGTATAACCAGATAGTTTATATCCATATAACTGATAATCCCTATCTTTGCTACAATGAAGCTGAGTGATTTACAAAGGAGGTTAGTATCATTTCCATTTTACACATGGAGAAACTGAGGCACAAAGGGATTTTTCTAAGGTCACTGAGTAGTAGAGCCAGGAGTAGAACACAGGCTTTCTGTATCACAGGCCAGTGCTTTAGCCACTAAACCACACCCCCTCCCCAGTGAAATGGCCTTCACTTCAGGAATCTTATTAAATTATTGATCTCAATGACTTCCTGTGCTCTATCAGCCTTAATAACCCTTGTAAACTTGTCTGCTCTGAGCCTCAATTATTTCATGTTGCAATAGGTTCCCTGGGTTTTAATCATACTTTGTAAACTGGCCTCACCTGTTTGGTGCCTCAGTTTCTCCATCTGCAAAATGGACATGAAGATACTGACGTCCCTTTGTAAATAACTTTGAACTCTATTGATGAAAGGATCAGTGCTAGAGATTATCACCTCCAAAGATTGAAGAGGCTTGGAGGAGAGGGGATGGTTTGTTTTTAAATCAACTGCCCATTACTGATGAGAGAAGGGGCGGTGGCAGGTATATGCTTACCAGAACGAGGAGGGAAGGATACAGCTGTAAAGCATGCCATTTACCTGTGTAACAACAGTAGGCTGTAGCCTGGATTAGCCAGCAGCCCACCACCTTTCTTCTTCCTGTCCTTCTGGATCCATCCTCCCACAAGCTCCCCTGGAGCATGACTTAGGAGGAGGATGCCTGAATCATTCTCTCTGCAGCACCAATAGGGGAAGGAGCTGGCACGAGGCACTGGCAGCAGACTGCTTCGTGACCGGGGGGGGGGGGGAAGCAATTTTAGGCTCAGTGACTCATTTTGTGCCCTGCCTCCAGTCATTGCTGAAGGCGGCTTTGAGTGAAGTCAGAAGACTCTGCATAGAACATTGAGAACTGCTGCAGTCTCTTCCTTTGTCTGCATTCCCTTCTCTTGTGTTCAGCCTCTTTGTTGCTCTGACTTCAGTTCCCTAAGACTGAAGCAACATGGCTAACAATAATTATCATAAGGCCTTCCAAATCACCCCTCAGCTGGTTTGGAAAGGGTTCTTTGCAAAAGCTGCACTGCCAAAGATGTTGACTTTTTGCAAGTGGAAATTCTAGTATCCAGATTAAAAAAAAAAAAAAAAGTCCTGTGGCATTTAAAGACTAACATTTATTTTTCGCATGAGTTTTTGTGGGAGAAAATCCCAATTCATCAGATGCTTTGGAGCTGGGGGAACTTACCGCGGCCTCTTTGGAACTTAGTAGCTAGGTGCCTGCAACCCACCCTTGATTTGGATTCCTTCCTCAGTAACCAGTCTAGGTAGAAGGCATGTGTCAGAAATAACATCAGCCTGTCCCTAGTGGAGTGTGGACCTATTCACTGGTTAAGGCACCAGCCTGCAAATCACAAGAGTACAATTCAGTTCCCTGTTCTGACACAGATTCTCTGTGTGACCTTGGGCAGATCACTTAGCCTATCTCTGCCTCAGTTTCCCCATGTGCGAAATGAGGCTTTTGGGATTGGCCTACTTCAAGGGGTGTGGGGAGGATGAATTCATTAGACAGAGGTGTTCAAATGCTATGGTAATGGGGACCATTATATGTGTTTAAAATAGTTTGTCTGAGTCATCCTTAGTTATGGAAGGGAAAAAAAGCAGGATAATGAAGAATGAAGCCCATTGTATGATTTCTGGAAGCTGGGGGGGGGGGTATCACAGTGAAGGGGAACCTGTGGTCAGGCAGCTGATACCAGATGTCTTAATCAAAACAACTTGTTTTGATGAAAAAGTCTGAACTGACCTTGTGACTTACCTTTCTCTGTATTTATATATTCACCTAGATACTGGAGTTTCCATTTCATGTACCTGATGAAGTGGGATTTACACCCATGAAAGAGCATGGGATAAATAAATTTGTTAGTCTTTATACATGTCATAGGACTTATTTTGTATTGCTGAAATAGACTAACGTGGATACCCCTCTGGAATGTGGTACTTTGTTCTGTGTTTGTACAGTGTGCAACACAATGGGGACCTTCTCTGCACATGCATATATACCTGCTATACTGCTGTTTCCATTTTGTGCATCTAAAGAAATGGGATTATATCCATGAAAGTTCACACAATAAATAAATTTGATTAGTCTTTAAAAGTTTCACAGGAGTCCTTGTTTTTGTGGTCTGTGACTGGGACTGCTGGATGCTAAGGATGTCCACAAAACAAGTTGATATGGGTGAGGAAAAGTGATGGGTATGAACATATGATAAGGCTGGTGGACGCTCTAATGTGGGCCAGGCACTGAGGCATAGGAGAGGGCAAGTGCAGGAACACAGCAGGGTGTTAACCCCTGTTGGTATGGCCAGGGTGGTGCGCAGCCAGCTGGATGGGGGGAAAGGATCCAGACTTGGCACAGTCCATGGAGAATCAATAATGTTAAAAGATCTTACAGGAAATACGTACATAGCACTGCCCGCAAACAAAGCATCAGCAGGCATGTGCGTTCTGCGCAGATCACTAAGGCAGCCAATGCCATGGTGATACGCAACAACTGGGGAGGAGATAGAAACTTAGACTTCAGCCTAGCAACAGTGAGCAGACCAATCCTGTCGCCAGGGCGTTGTCATAACAGCCAGAAGTGCAGTCCAATGAAAAGGACGGGGGATGTGTGTGGGAGACTAAGGTGAACAAAGGGGCTGTAATTGTCATGTGGCTGGTGCAGCCCAGGCATGTTTAAGACTCTGGGAAATTCCAGTGCTTTCTGGCGATCAGTGAGATCCGGCCCAGTGTTCCTTTGCCCTTCCTCTTCAACCTCCCTGCAGATTAAAAACTAAGGGCACCATCCTGCTTCCTATTAAATCTATTGGGAGTTTGGCAATTGATTCCTAGGGTAGCAGGATTGGGTCCAAGACATCATGTGGCAAATCACCCTGAATAAGCTTATGTAACATTATGGAATGACTCTAAAAAACAACTGGCCAGCATAGACATCACAAGGCCCCTCCCCAGCACATGTATTGCAGCATCCAGGACTGCAAGCACAGAAATAATTTAACAGCATAATCTCATTTTACTTTTCACTGAATTTTGTTAAAATCCAACTTCCCCCTAAAAATATTGGAAGCACTTGGCCAATGTGGCATCTAGGCACTAAAATATAACTAAAAATAGATGTTTAATTTTTAAGATTGTATAATCTTTATTTCGCTTCCCGGCATTAGTTTAGCACAGCAGTGCTCTAAGTACTTGATTTAAATCAACTTGTTTTCCTATTAACATCCCCCGCCCCCCCCCCCGTTCCAATTACTTGGGATTTTAACCATGCATATTTTTTTAGTCTGGGATTTAAGTGCTTAAATTTTACACTGGACTAGATCATTTTAAAGATTTAAATCCTGAGAGAGCAGCATAATTACAGGGATTGTGTGCTTCAGTTTTCCCGGTTTGCCAGTGCCGCCTTCTGTGGGGTGAACACCCCAAAGGGGAGGTTGCTTGTTTCAGTTTCCTCATTTCTAAAATTGATGACCGAGGAGCCTACAATAAATACCCAGATACTGTACATGCAATTCAGATGCTTAACTCCCTAAAAACTGCATTAAAATCCTCAGTTTCTCAGAATGGTTCTGTTCCTTGTCACCAATATCTACAAACTGCTGTAGCCTGCTCTAATTTGTAGTCACTGGGGCAATTTTGATCCCTGAGATAGCTCATAAATAATCCCTTTGATGCAAGGGCAACTTGATGCCGTTTTGGCTGCTCTGTCCCCCCTGGTGTTAGCATAAGCAAGCAAGCCAGGCCTCGTGAGCACAGAGGGTGTCTGGGTAGGCAGCATACCTCTGCTGTGACATATACACTCTCCATTTCATGCATGCCTCAGGTCACATACACCTATCCAACCCCCCCCCTTGCCTCATATGGAAGCTAGTATTTCCTAAACTGTTAAGACCACCCCTCACCACCACCCTGACCCTCTTCCCATATATGGAGTTGTTTTTCCCAAAGTGTTAGGAAAACTAGTTTAAACCAGTAAACAAGCTGCCTGTGTGTATAAGCAATTGCCATGCTACTTCCATTTTGAAGCTGATACTGTTTTGTTCAGTGTTCCCAGTACTGGTACTGTAAACAAACCTCTTTAGTGTTGTCTGTATTGCCTGATCCTTCTTGGAGGGACCTTTCGGGTTGTGCCTTCTCTGCTGCAGCACGGAGTCTTTACAGAAAGATGTAAGATTGTGAAGAAACACTATACTGCGTCAAACCTAAAGAAAAAATATAAGCCTGTTTCAAAGAGATAACTGTAGAGCAGAGGGGGTCTCAAACATGTGGCCCTTAAAGCTACTTCTTGAAGCCCACAACAACACTATTGTTGCCAAGATTTGCAATATCATTGTATGAAAAGGTTACAGTGGTATGGCCCTCAGGCTAACATAGCAGTCGTCATGCAGCCCTGTACTAGTCCTCATGTGGTGATTTGAGTTTCAGACCCTGACGTAGAGGAAAACTGGATGGAAAAGAGGGATGAACAAGAGTATCTTTGAAGACCAGAGAGAGTGTTTTGTACCTATTATTTATAGTGGGGATTGAAATGTCAGAAGTTTATAGTTTGATTTCTAACTCTACCAATAACTTATTAATAAATCATCACCTCCATAAAATGGGAGACTTGTTCCACATGAGCTTTTGTTGGATTTAATGTTTAACATGGGTAAGAAAATTCCACCTTTCCAACTGCAATTATATTTAACCTAACATTTCTTATAGAAATCAGACTAATAGTAAAAGCACTAATGTCTGATAAACTAGATTCAGGATCCCAGCCAGATCAGTCATAACAATAGGAGATGAGTGGGTTTTGATTTCTTTGTTCTTGACTTTGCTTGGGCGGGGAGAAAAGAGAAAACAGAAAATTAGATCTTGTATTACATGCAGAAATAAGATTCCGGGTATACAAATCTTAAGGCAGGCGTTGAAGGTGGTTTTTAGCACAGCTCAGATACCAGATATATAAGACTAAACAAGCAGGAATGCGGAGGGAAGTGGGCCTCTTCTATGTTGGTTTTATAATCATTCTTGAGAACGGAACTTCTTTCATTGGCTGTTAGTAGAGCAGCCCCTTCAGTGTCAAAGGTCGCTGAACACAGGCATGTAAACAATCCTGAGCGTTGGATGATTTTGTCTCTGTTGTAACCAAAGCCTGAGTTATGCCTGTGTTGCTGTGTGGGGGAGGGACAATTTAGTTTCATAGTGCTGGGTATGACTCATGGAATGCAGGGAAGAGGCCAATTTATCTTCAAAATGCTACATCTATATTACCTCCATTTAATAGATGAAGGAACAGTTAAATGGGAGCTCTATGCCTTTGGGCAGGTCATTCTCTTGTCTAGGCCACACCTCTGCTCTGAGAAGAAGCTTTGTTTGGGATTAAACAGAGTAAATATAAATTCCCAAGGGGTAGTCGTGTTAGTCTAGTTCAGTGGTTCCCCATTTTTCTCAGATATGGCACACTGGTTGGGAAACACTGGTCTTGTTCAGCATGTCACGGATTGCACATCTGTGCACCCTGAGTTATAATCTATATGATTCTCCTGTTCACTTATACACTGGAATTGTATGATTTGTTGCCAATACACCATGCAGTGTTTCTTTATGGATGCCAGTAACCTAGTCTCCATGATTTCTATGATGATATGTTTCCTGCAACTTCATGCGTGGGAACAGACGTGCAACATGCTTTCCATGGCTCAGAGAAGGGGGGAAACAGACAGAAGTCTCTCCCAGCAGCCGTGACCATATTACCTGAAAGAGACAAAAGATGTGCTAATTGAGGTGACCAGGAAGAGACAAAGGGATCACCTCTGCCCAGAAAGGGAGGGGCAGAGTCCTGGAAGATTTTAGGGGCTTTTGGCCTGGGACTCTCCATCTGGAAACAACTTCAAGCAACATCTGGGCCCTGGCTATGCAAACATCTAACAGCTGAACACCTTGAGCATAAACTTGTTTGGACTATAAGGTTAGTTTAAGTAGAAATATTAGGTTAGCATGCGTATTTTACCTTTTATTTTCTTGTGGTCTCTCCTGACTCATTTATACTGTGATTCTGCCATGATTGGTCATATTCTCACTTAGAATTATAATCTAATCAATAAACTAATAGTTATTTTCTCTAAAGCTGTGTGGTCTTTGGAGGGTGTGAGTGAAGAGGGCTGGGCACAATCTGTTTCTTTGTCAAATGGACAGACTTGAGTGTATGGTGATTGGGAGTTGGCCCCAATCTCTATAGACAGTGGTTCCCTTTGTGGTAACTGGAGCCTTGTTGCTTGTTCGGGAACTGTCCTTGTGTAGCCAGAGGGGATACACCCCCTACTTGGGAGCGATTGCATGCCAAAGGCCAGAGTGGATTGACTCAGGAGTGAGTGGTCACTTGGCAGAGCAGGGTGAATCAGGGTTCAGGAGTGGAAATTAGGAGGTCACAATGGCACACCTGACCAGATCTGGGGAGCTGCTTTTCACACAGCAAAACAAACTAAGAAGTCCTGTGGCACTTAAAGACTAACAAATTTTTTATTGCATGAACTTTTGTGGGACAAAATCCCACTTTGTCTTCAAAGCGTCTGACGAAGTGGGATTTTCTCCCAGGAAAGCTCACGCAATAAATAAAGTAACTATAAGAGTCCCATAGTCTGCTCCCAGCTCTCACTGACTCACTATATGACGTTAGGCAAATCACTTGGCCACTTTGTGTCTTAATTTCCCCATATGTAAAATTCATTAGATGGCGATAATGACAGAGTGATGCTGTACTTTAAAAGCCTCTGATTTAAGAAATCATCCATCTCAAAGGATAATGGTGTACGTGTAAAGGCAGTTTAGATGCTTATTAAATTGCTAGAGAACAGCAAAGTCATTTTGATTATAATAGTGATGAAAAGGTACTAGACCAGGGGTTGGCAACCTACGGCACCTGTGTAAACATGGCGAGATGGTATTGAATGGCATGCCTCAGAGAGAGGGGCAGAGAGTGGGAAGGGGTGGGACTGGGAACGAAGAGTGCCCACTGTGTGATGCTGCTTGGAGTTGGGAGCAGTTCCTGGCCAGGGTGCTTGGCCCATGTCATGTGAGAGTCTAGAGAGGCGGAGAGACAGTGGCGGGAGGAGATGGGGCGGCCAGTGCTCGCTTGGGGCCAAGAGTGGCTCCTGGCCATGGCCAATGGTGCACTCCCCCCCCCTTCCCTGGTGGGCACACTGATCTGGCTCCTCAGCCTCCTGTTCTCCGAGTACCTCCTCTGCATCTATGTGGTGCATCAAAAGAGCAGCAGAGACCCTGGGTGCACATGGGTCTGGCAGCAGCACCACCCCCAACTGGGTAGCTGAGGGATTTGCCCTTCTTACTCGTGCTCCCTGATAGAGGGGCTGAGCCAGGGATCTCTATGGGGGTGGCTCCTTAGAGGAGAGCCTGGCCAGCAACCCCGGGCCAGTGCCAGGGGGCATGGCCCACTCAGTATGCCACTGCTGCTGCACTTTCCAGCCCTGCAGCAGGGAGGGGACAGAGGGAAATGGGCCTGCGTACATACGCACCCACTACTGCCACCACAGATGAAGTGGTGCAAGTGTGTGTGTTTGTGCATGTGCACAAGTAAATACAATAGTGGCTCCAGTGCAGTGGGCCAGCGTCTCATGAGAGAGGAGCTAGAGGAAGACTTGGGACATCAATTCCCACATATTTCATACCTGTGCTATGGTATGAAATATTCTTAAATAGGGCTTGAAATAATTACCTTCAATACAGATTATTGGTTGTGTATATTACCATAGTGCTTAGGACCCACAGTCATGGACCAGAACCCCATGGTGCTAGGTGCTGTACAAACTCAGAACAAAAAGATAGTCCCTGCCCTCTATGAGCTTACAATCAAAGGGGAAGACAAGTGACAAGATTCAGTCTAACATTATGTCTCCAAAACAAACAAAAAACAGAACAAAACAAAGAAACAAAACAAAACAAAAAGAGAGACCAAATTGGTTAGTATGATAGACAGTGGTCTCAGGAAACCAGCAGCTTACCTGTTTTCACATTTTTTGTAGGCCTAATGGCAAGAGTTTGGAGAAGCAATTTGAAGGAGGATAATGAGGGAGCTGTGAGTGCTTTCCTGGAATTCCTTCCATGCATAGGAGCAGCATGGGAGAAAGCACAGAGATATTTGTTTGAAACTTTAACAAGTTGACAAAGGAGACTGGCACCGTGGCCTGGCTGGACACAATAGTTAGCCTTTTAAAACTGAATGAGGTTACAGGCAGACCATGGAGGCCCAGGAAAGCAAAGATAAACACTTTATTACAGCAAATTTGCTGAGACCAGAGCCTTTCTTGCTGACCAATATTATCTCATTGTTTCCTTTCCCTGTCAATCTCTTGTCTCTTGATTTATGCTTAGATTGTAAACTCTGTGGGGCAGCAACTGTCTTTTTGTTGTTCTTGTTCTGTTTGTACAGTGCCTAACATAACAGGATCTTGGTCCACAACAGGAGCTCTTAGGTGCTACAATAATACAAATAAAAAGTATGTTTAATGTGATAAAAGAGGGGAGCCAATGGTAGGATGCAGAGAGAGGGGTGATATGGTCCAAGTGATGGGCCATGAAAATGTTCGGTTTGTCATACCATCTTCATCACTATAACATCAGCACACTTTGTGAACATAACATGATAAAGATCTGCTCGTGCTTCGTCCTTTCTGTCTCCCTGGGAAAGAATATATTTTTATGCGCATGTGTGCATGCACAGAGCTGTGTGGATTGTATTAGTAAGGCCACAGGCCAAAGAAATGACCGTACACTTAGAACAAAAGGTGCTGAACTTTGTGGGTAGAAGGAAAAAGCACCACCAACTCCCAGCCGTGTTGTTAATTTGCTATTCATGACCGAAGATCAGTGTTGCAGATACTGAGAGTTCAGCTATTATCTTTTGCTTACATGTGAGGTCAGAGAAGGAAGGACAGTAGGAAGAGTTCTGATTTGGAGTACAGAGGGCAGCTTGTTATAGGACACGTACACCACTCCTGGCCTATTTCTATACAAACACAGCTTTATTCCAGGCTAACTGGCACTAGCGCCTTGGTTGCTGACTTCTTGAAGGAGCACAAAGGTCAGATGCAGGTGTGTCAGAACCACCTCTAGAGGCTATTATTAGAGAACTGACCCAACCAACAAAGTTGAGATGTTGATTCCAATTGTCCCCTAAAATTCGGATGTTTTGATCTTATTTGTGTCCATCTATAGTTGTTATAAATGTGTAGGGAGAGAAACTTCTGATGATCAGCAGCACTTAGATCATTTAGTCAAAACTCTCTCTCATTTAACTCAGCGGACTTTGGATCAAGTGCCATGTGCGTCAGTAGGCCTAGGCAGTCTTAATGGTGTCATTCCTTATGGCACACCATAAAAAAATCAGATCAGCCTTTTTAGAGGTTCCTTTAACAGCACGGGCTGCAAGCTGATTAGCTCACCCATCTGCTCTCTCTGCATTGCAGCACAGGAGGGGGAAGGGCATGCTGCAATGTTACAGTAACTGTCCTTAGCTTAGATAAGATGCTAAATTGAGATCTCTCTTCCTCCCAGGGCTAAGGCATCCTGTCCTTGTCACTTCTCTACCCTCAATTAAACTAATTTGTATGTGGTCTAATGAGGGTGTTTTATCACGATGCCTTGAAACTGTGTTTCCATGACACTGGACTGCAGCTTTGCTGGAGATATGCTTTTATAAATAAAACTAGTAGATTCAGGGACTCTATCCATCTCCACTACATACCTGTACAATCTATTTGCACAGGGCCAAAGCTTCAGAAGAGTTCAAGTGCTCAGTTTTCACAGCTGGCCTCCAGTTTTCTCCAAATAATTCTCTCTCCTATTTAGGCACTGAAATCAAGGCCCAGCTTTTCTAAGAGCACTGTACGGTCTATGCTGGCTGTGATACCTGTGGATGGCTTTCTTCTGAAGAACTCATCTTCCAGTATGATGATTCCTTTGGGAAATCTGGCTGTGCTGATGGAAGATGAGCATGGCTCAAAATTTGGCCTACAGAGCTAATCACTGCACCATCCATGTTCTGCAGCTCTTGCTCATCCAAATAGTTCCAAGTCAAGGTTTAATATAAATGAATTCTGTTGCAGTTAAGGAAAACTTTCAAAGTCTGCACACCTCAGCTGTTTGGTGTTAATGGACATTGAAGAGCTGTACAGAAATGCTACATCTGCTCTTGTAGCTCCCACTCCGGTCCCACCTCTGCTTCAGTTTTCAACCTCACACTTACTCCCAACTATTTTATTCTGTATAGGTTCTTATGTTGCACTCATCAGTGTAGGATTTGAGCCCCTTTCAGTTAGTGCAGGGGTGGCAAACACGCGGCCTGAGGGCCACATGCAGCCCCTAAAGCTATTTCCTGCAGCCCACAACAACACTACTGTTACTGACATTTGCCATATTGTTGTACGGAAAGGTTTCAGTGGTGCGGCCCTCAGGCTAACGCACCAGTGCTCATGCGGCCCTCTAGTCCTCATGTGGCCCCTGTGGTGATTTGAGTTTGAGACCTGAGTTAGTGCATTAAGCAGTATGACTTTGGATCTTTCATGTGGTTATTTTCCAATCCTCTCCCTAAACAAGGAAAAGGTATGTGCAGTGGAATGGCTTAGCAGGGTTTTTCTGTTTTTGTTTTTAAATGCATTGCTGTGTATTTATGTCTAAGAAACAAGGGGTCTGGTGGCACTTGTAAAGACTAACAAATTTATTTATCACATGAGCTTTTGTGGGCGAAAATCCCACTTTGTCAGTTCCCCATCTTCAAGTACATGACAAAGTAGGATTTTTCTCTCAGAAAAGCCCATGTGATAAACAAATTTTGTTAGTCTTTAAAAGAGCCACGAGACCCCTTGTTTGTTATCCTTACAAAGAAGCATCACTGGCCCCGGAAAAGACCTGGGGCTTGGTGCTGCAACTTGGGGCTTGAGCTGTGTAACTGCGCCACTGCTGCAGGCGGCCTGGCAGCGGATCTGGGACTTGGGGCTTAAGCTCTGAAAGCCCAGTGCCAGCAATGCCCCTGTTCTTATGCAAGACGCTGATGTCCACACACACCCCAGCAGACTTGGTACAGTTTCAAATGCAATGAGCTGCTACCAGTATTGCAGTGAGAGCCTTTCACAAAAATACTCTCCCCTCCCACCCTGCCTGTAGTCCAGGGGTCAGCAACCTGAAAGATAAAAAGCGCCATTTTAAAAAAATTCCCTCCCCTCTTCTGACAGGCTAGGACAAGTTTTTTCCGACCAATCTGGCGCTCTGGCATGGAAACACCTGTTACTGAATGCATCCGAGTGTGCTGCTTGAAGACGAACCTAGTGTTTCAAGAGCCACAATGAGTGCAGCCTCCTGGTGGGGGGAGCTGGGCCCCGGGCACCTGCTGCAGCGTCCCATGGCAGGGTGTCGGTGGGGGATGGAAGCAGAAGCACCCCCCCAGGGTCCTCTTGTGACAGGGAGGTGCAAGGATGCAGAGCCTAGAGCTGCAAGGGAGGCAGTGTAGGCCATACACAGCTCCTGAGCCACAGGCTGCAGACACCTGAAAGAACGCCAATGTCCTGAGGGTGCTTGTGCTGACAAGTGGGAGCTGGGGGGAGATGGTGGATCCTCATCATTTAATTTTCAATTTAATGGTTTCTTGAATGTTGGCTAACCAAGGAACAGGCAGCATCCACTTTGCTGAGGCCCTCCACTTACTGAGCACATTAATGATGCAACCAGGGTTCATTTTGTGTGATCTGAAAAGTGAATGAGGGTCTTGTAAGGCAGTCCAGGAATCCTCTGGGAAATTAGTATGGAAATACCTTACCTGTGGTGCATTACAGGATTTTTGATTTTCACAAACTGAGTCTCAGAGGTACCATCTCTCAGACTGACCCCCTCAGGAGTGGGAAAATTACCCCGAACTTCCGTTTAGTTTTCAATGGAATCTTAATAAGGAGTTTCCTTTTTCCCACACAAGCCACTAGCACAGAGCTAGTTAAGTGTTCGGATTAGAGGGGCTGCTGAATGCTAACTGAGTTACTGAACTGGAAATTGATGTGAGGCAAAGACCATTGAACTGTGCGAAATAGGGTTAACCAGGAGTGCCACTAGCCCCCGCACTGAGATTTGGGGCTTGCATGCTGCTGCTGCAGCCAGCCTGGTGGCAGACTCTGGGCTCAGGCACTGGGAATCATGGCTTGAGCCCCATAAGCCCGGTGCCATTGACACCCTGGGGTTAACTGACCCAACCAACAATCTAGAGTAAAAACATTATCCATCCTCATAATCTCCACTCTTCAGATGTGAAGCAAACAAGGAGTCCTGTGGCACTTAATGACTAACAAATTTATTTCCTGTATGAGCTTTCGTGAGAGAAAATCCTACTTCGTCAGGCACTTGCAAAGTGTCTGACGAAGTGGGATTTTTCTCCCATGAAAGCTCATGCAGTAAATAAATTTGTTAGTCTTTAAGTGCCACAGGAGTCCTTGTTTGTTTTTACTGAACTAGACTAACACAGCAGCCCCTTTGGAATTTCAGAAGCAAACTATCATAACTGCAGAACAAAGAACGATGATTTTCTAGAATACATTTCATGTTCTAGTTGCTGCTGCAATGCAGTAAAAATGGGTTAGCCAGCCCTAAAGGGAAAATGCTTGATAAATCAGATTCTTTTTCCCACCTCCCTTATTTAAAAAACTTTTATATGCACTAAAGCAGGAGGGGGCCTGAACATCGGAGGCATGAATGTTGGAGATGAGGCACCCAGAGGCATGGTGTGGGGGTTGCGCACAACTTTTCATTTTGTTTTTATCTAGTGTTGCCAAGGACTGACATGCCCAGCTGCAGAGAGGTGAATGTGGGGATGGGGAATCTGCAGACTGGGTTTCCGGCACCTTCCTGGTGGACAAAAAACTATTGATTCAGCAGAAGAACTCTCAGCCAGTTTTGCCTCTCCCCCTCACCCACATACACATCCTGTTTTCTGCTCAAAATGCTGTACCTGTTTTGTTTTGCCAGGTCAATCGGTGTAATTGCATTTATATTCATGGCAGCTCCATTTTCCCTTCTGCTATATAGCTGATGCACACAAAAAAAATAAGAAGCAAGGAGTCCCCTGACACTTAAAGACTAAAAAATGTATTTATCACATCAGTTATCGTGGGAGAAAGTTAGTCTTTAAGTGCCAGGGGACTCCTTGCTTCTTTTGCTGAACCAGGGGCATTGCTGGCGCTGACTTATGGGGCTCGAGGCCCAAGCCCTGGGTCCTTTCCCGGGCCAGCCGCACGCCTGTGCTGAACTAGACTAACACCTCTGCCCCTCTGAAACTTGACAAAAAATAAGATCTTTCTGATCATGCTGGCGTCCTGTTTAGTGTGATGTGTTTTCTTATGGCCCACAGAAAATTTCCATCAGCTTTTCAACAGATTTTAACTTCAACATTATCAGCTTGAACTAGCTTGCACAAAGCCTAATAAGTAGTGACTATGCGAATTGTCTTTTTTGAGTATGGCATTTCCTATCTTCCCTAGAAGCACTCCTAAAAGCTCACAACCTGCTTTTCTTGCCCCAAGAATCTTCATATCTTTTTTGACCTTACCATAGACATCTATAGAGAGTAACAAGCTTTCCTGACACTTGTTTTGTAGAAAGCAGAAAAATTGCTAGTTCAAGCTGATTATGTTGTTGAAGTTAAAATCTGTTGAAAAGCTGATGGAAATGTTCTGTGGGCCATAAGAAAACACACCATACTAAACAGGACACTAGCATGACCAGAAAGATCTTATTTTTTGTCAAGTTTCAGAGGGGCAGCGGTGTTAGTCTAGTTCAGCACAGACGTAGTTTTTTGTCCATCAGGAAGGTGCCGGAAACCCAGTCTGCAGATTCCCCATCCCCACATTCACCTCTCTGCAGCTGGGCATGTCAGTCCTTAGCAACACTAGATAAAAACAAAATGAAAAGTTGTGCACAACCCCCACACAATGCCTCTGGGCGCCTCCTCTCCAACATTCATGCCTCTGATGTTCAGTCCCCCCTGCTTTAGGGCATATAAAAGTTTTTTAAATAAGGGAGGTGGGAAAAAGAATCTGATTTATCAAGCATTTTCCCTTTAGGGCTGGCTAACCCATTTTTACTGCATTGCAGCAGTAACTGTTCTGCAGTTATGATAGTTTGCTTCTGAAATTCCAAAGGGGCTGCTGTGTTAGTCTAGTTCAGTAAAAACAAACAAGGACTCCTGTGGCACTTAAAGACTAACAAATGCTTTGCAAGTGCAAGTGCTTTGCAACTACAGATTTTAACTTTGGAAACTGAATTTTACAGGCTGCTTAGACACTGTTGGCTACAGCTAACATCTGTAGGATTTCTAGGTTCTGCTCAACACTTTAAGATCTTACAAAAGATTCTGCTCTGTAAAGGAGCAGTAAAATTGACAAGTAAGAGGGAGAAAGAACATGTAGCTTGCCAGGGTTGGACTGAAACTCCTCCAGAACTTACCCAGGGTCCTGGAGCAGCTCCTGCTGCCCAGGAGCTACCTGTGGCTCAGAGTGGGGTGGTGCGGATGGGCAACCAGGCTCTCAGCATGGAAATGAGAGAGGGGTCTCTCAGCTCTCCCATACTGCCACTTATGTTGGTGGAAGAGGGCCTGCTGAGGAGGCACGCCATGGAGGGAAGGGTGGCAGTGTGGATGTCCTGGCTGAGTGTCAATATAGATGCATTGACATGCTGGTGTAGAAGCCCATTTTCTCCCTGTAAAATAAAGGCAATAACGTTAACATCTTTATCAACGACTACAGGATTAAAAATCCTGCATAAGAACTAGGGTCTGTGCTATTTATTGTGTTTGGCATTATGTTTTTGCTTGGTAATATTTTTCTTCAGATATTGTGGGAGGAAATGCATGTATTTGAATGCTGTTTTTCTTGGGAAAATATTTTTTACTCATGGAGCTGGAGCAATCTTAAGTTGAGAAATACTTTTATGTGAGGTCAGGAAGACAATCCTTAGATTTGAAACAAGTGATTTTTCTTGCAAGAGGAAGAATTATGTCTCCGAGATGGAAACGGAAATTTTTTTTTTTTCTGGTGTGCAGGGCGGGATTGTTAGGATTTAGAACAAACGCTTTCTTTAGGGAAACTGTTGGGCTTTTACTGAAAAGTATTGGGGGCGATTCTGAGGGTCAGCATTTGTATGGTATGCTTTTCTACTGGGGAAATTCCTTTTGTGTTTCTGTGCAAGCACCTAGCTCACAGTCTGGCTGAGGCTGAGAGAGGACTCAATTCATTGCTTCCTCTCCTCCTTTTCTTCCTTCCCCCACCACTCTCCCTGAGTCATTGACCCACAGCAGGCTGCGAGGGAGAAACGGACATGCGCACTAGCAGCTCACTGCGCCACTGCAGCCGTTGTTTTAGCCAGCGAGGAGCTGGCTGGGACCGGTTTGAACCGGATAGAACCGGCCGCGGAATGCCCCCTCCCATCGCCTGTAATAACTGCTGCGCCACAAACACGCGGGGCGTGTCACTTTGGGTATCCCTCCGCCGCCTGGCGTTCTTCCTTCCCCTCCCCCCCCCCCCCCCGTCAGTGGGGCGAGGCCGAGTGTAAACACATTGCACAAACCAAAGCGGAATTAAAAGTTTTAGGGAGGATTCCTCTCATGTTTCTGAGGGGAGTGAGGATCTGGTTCCAGAGACTGTACATGAAAACAACAGGAGAGATGCATTACTTTAGAAAATATTTCTCATTGTTTCATTTCGAACTGACTAAAAATGAATTGTGAAAAGGGTTGACCTTCTTTTAAGGTTTCTGGACATTTAAAGTTGTCAGCTTGCATAGAAACTATGCAATAAATCACAGTTCAACACTAAATAGCTCGTTTTTCATTTTTTTGTGTGGGTGGGGAGGGTAAGATGTTGGGTAGAATTAACTCTTTACTTAAAACCTTTCCTTGGGGGTCATTTTTAGCAGATTGAAGTTTTGGTGTGAACATTTTTACAGGGAACAATTTTGGAAAGGGGAAAATGTTTTTACTTGAAGAAAACCAAGAAGTTGAGAATTATCTTAAACGACAAGTGAAGCAAATTGGGGGACTTTCTTCAGAAATTAGTTTGGTTTTTCTGGTGAATTTTGGAGTTGATTTGGGAAGTTGGCAAGAATTCTAGTTTTTTTTAAACTGCCCTTGAATGTTGAAATGATCAGTCAGAAGCAAGTGAAAAAGAATATTTTGCCCTAGCCATTATTTTAAAACTATTCCCTAAAGCCACAGGATTTACCTTATGATAATCACTAGCAACATATCTACAAATATTGAATATTTTATTTTTTATTATTATTACGGTTGTTTGATGAAGGTACATGGGTGAAAAAGATGTACAAATGAGATTAAAACCGGAGAGCATATCCTCCAGAAATCACTTGGAAACAATTTCATTTTATTTGATTTTTAAATGATTGAATGTCTCCATGGTCTTACTCACACATACATCAAGCTTGTCCTCTCCACAAATCATTTTTTTCACTTTAAAATAATAGCATTAGCTCTGAGGAAATCTCTATCAGGCATAATGTTTTACTAGCCTGTAATGAAACCCTGATTTTTCCTTACCCTGTCACCTTCCAGCTATATGATAAGGATGATCGGCCTTAATTTAAATACAAAACCTTTTGTAGAAAAATGTATTATTTAAAAAATAACCCCCGAATTGAATTAATAGATGACAGCTCATTTCCTTGAAAGTGTGAACAGTATGTAACAATTGAATTTTATCATTAAACTGAAGAAGCTGTTTTAAGAACATTTTTGTTTTGTTAAAAGAATTTGATGTATGGGTTTTCAAGAGTTTACAAATGAAACCTACAAGTCAATATTTAGAAGTCCCATTGGGCGTAGTGCTTTTTACTCAATCATCAATAAAAATGTTTTGTCTGGCTTAAAAATAGCCAAAGAAAGACTGTATCATTGATATTAACAACAAAAATTAAGATTCAGTTTTCTCTGAACAAATTCCTTATAAACATAATGTTATGAAAGCTACATAGAAAGTCTCCTATTTTCTCTTTACATTTTCATAAGCATCAGTCTTTCTGGGTAGCAACACAATACATTAAAGAAATTTAAAAACTGAACAAGGCTTAAGTTATTTAAAAATATTTGTCCTTCATTTCTTTGAGATACATGTGTTTTCAGTAATATGTTACAAGGACTTTTGTCAGCATACTTATTGATTAAAATATTATGAATCAGGCCTATAGTAAATAGTATAACAAAACACTTCCAAATGCGAACTGGATGGACAACCTTTCTGCTTAAATATCAATAGCATGATAGGGACCTAGCAGGCCCTTGAATTTGTGTTAAAACTTTTCGTTAAGATTTAGATGTATTTTACCCTCTACAGAAGTCTGATAAGGGCTATATTTTAAGAGGTAAACAATGAGAATTACTCTGTCACTAAAATGAGCAAGGAGTGCTCCGCAGTTAAAGACTAACAAATGTATTTATTGCATGAACATTCCTGGGAGAAAATCACTTTTTTGTCAGACACTTTGAAGATGTGGGTCTTCTCCCATGAAAGCTCATGTGATAAATAAATTTGTTACTCTGTAGGTGCCACAGGACTCCTTGCTTATTTTGCTGAACTAGACTACCTTTGGAACTACTCCCTCACTAGTCAGGTAGAACAAAGGAGGAGTCCTGTGGTATCTTCAAAGCCTAACAAGTTGTCACGATAGATAGGTAGTTTGGAAATAAACTTATTTTAAAACTAAAAGATCATGAATATTTGGGTTTATAGATTTCTCTTATTTAAAAAAAAGCTCTATTAGGCCGTAATTTATTGTCTGACACCATGATTGTTTTTGCATAAAAAACTATTCAGGCTCAACGTGTGTACATAATCGTTTTTATTTAAAAAATAAGAGAAAAACTATCATCATGCTTCTCTTTGTACAGAGAATTTGATCAGCTCGCCTTAAATATGTATCCAAAATAATGATATAGGATCTTGTTACAAATTAATTATGGTGCATGGGGCCAACAAATGCATTTACAGAGCAAAATAAACTAGATTTTGCCAACTAATTATTTTCTTGCTTTCTAATTAAAAAGGAATAAACTGACTCTTTTAAGCGAAGTCATGTTGTCACTAAAAAACTTTACAGTATGGTAAGGGACTATTTTTTTGTTTGTGTTCAGTTAATGCCTCCCTCTTAGCTGAGCGGAAGGAGATTTTATGTTGCAGCTAGGAAGTGAACCTGTCACCAGTCTATAAAATGCCCTGCTTAGGGAGTTCTGTTAGAGTTGCAGGGAGGCAGAGCTAGGTGGGAGGCAGCTGGGGTGGCTAGGGGAAACTGCGTAGAACTAGCTTAAAAAAAAAAAAAAAAAGTTTGAGTAGATAGTTATTATAAATTGTTGCTAATATTTTTAAAAGTAAATTAGTAAAAGAATTTTACTTTTAAAATCTAATTTAGCAATCAAAGTTCTCAAACTAGTGTACTGCTGCTGGTTAAACCATTAAATGCTCTTAAAAGAAAAATTTGAATTTTTTTAAAGTGCAAATTGGAAGAGATCAAAGAATCAATATTCAATCAGTGCAGGAGTTGATCAGGGATTTCAGTAAATGATTAAAAGTAATTTTAAATACAAAAATTTGTCTTAAAACATTTATTTAAAATGCTGACTTTAAAATCTAGATTTTGTTTAAAAAATTTAAACGAAGATAAAAAGAAGAGAAAAAACTTTGAAAAAATGAAGATTAACTTAGAAGTAAAGCCAGAAACGAAAATTGAAGACATTGAATCCTAAACAAGCTTTTTAAGCCAGTTTGGGGTGAAAAAAAGAAAAATATTGCATGGTTTAAAAAAACATGCATTGAAAGTCTGCTTCAAGCAGAAGAAAATACGAAGAGAAGACCAAAGATTTCATTAAAAGATTTTAGAAAAGAAAATGTTAGGAAAACAAGATTTGGGAAGATTTCAAGACAGGAGACTGAGAAGAGAGAAGGTTTTTCTTGTCATGTTAGAAGGCAGAAGGTAGCTTAGAAGACAAGGGTTTTTTTTGTAACATTAGAAGGCAGAAGGTAACTTAGAAGGGTTTTTTTGTAACAGAAGGCAGAAGGTAACCTAGAAGAGAGAAAGTCTTTGTAATATTAGAAGGCAGAAGAGAAGGTTTTTTTTTGTGACGCTAGAAGGCAGAAGGTAACTTACAAGAGAGAGAACTTAGAAGAGGATCCAGGAAGACAGAAGAGAAGGGGAGTTGGCATGTTAAAGATGAGTAAAAAGAAATCTAGCTTAGCGGATGGGTAACTGCCCTAAGAAAAAATTAGTTTTAAAGTATGAAAAGCCAGCAGGGAGGGGAACAGAATTAAGTTCCTGCTCTTGAAATCTGTTTGTGGAAGAATATAATTTTGTAATACAGACTGGCTCAATTAGTTATTTTTTTAATAAACCCAAGCTTGCGAATTGATAGAAAACTAAAGCTATTAAGTGAAAGGACTTCGGGAAAATTATTTCAACATAATCATGATGTGTGGACTAAGTGGAAGAATGTCTTGAGCTAAGTTGAAATGTGTTTTAAAAATATAGCTGGCAAAGGACTAGAGTAAAACTAGCTGTTACAGCTGGTTCGTTGATGGAGGCTGAATGTGGATTCAGTGAAGCTAGAAAGACAGGATTTCAAGCAGCCAGTGCGAATTGGTGAAGTTAGCTGGGAAAACCGAGCCAGTCCAAGTTGGTGAAGCTAGAGGAAAAAAGAATCATGGAAAGCAAGAACCAAGCAAGACGTTTTGGGAAGAATAGATTAGAGGCTTCTAGATCAAGATACCTTTGAAAAGCAGAAGGGGAAAAATGAGTGAAGACAGCAGTAATTTTAACCAGTATAGTTGGTAACCTACTTTCTTGATTCCTCTTAAAACCTTTGTTTGCTCTTCTCTGTTAGTAATTCGTAAACATACTTTTATTTCTGAGGGTTTTTGGTGGGTGGGTCAAATTGTGGTGTGTGTAGGTTTTTCTCTTTGCAGGCGCATTTACTCGTTACATCTTATCTGGAAGCTAATGGGCAGTCTGCCAAGGCCTGGAGAGTGTGGTCATCTTCCTGGGTGTTTTAGAAAACTGCTGGAATTTCCTTCTCGGCTTTAGACTGGTAGCTAGCGTCTGTATTGCTGTAATCTGCCTAAATTGGGGAAGTGATGAGCCTGGTGGAGCGACAAGCACCTCTGGTGGCAGTGAAGTGTAAGAAAACCACACTTTAAAATATTGCCGAGGAGAAGTAATTTGGTCCAAGTTTACAACGTAGGTAATACGTATTATTCTCCCGTGCCTTGCTTGTTGCTAGCAAGAAAAATGTTATTGTGTTGTATCCGAGTGGGAAGGGGAAAGTTTGTTTTGTTTTTTTTTTTTTTGCTTGAAGGGAGGGAAGGGGATGAGAAACTTCTTCAGTTTTTTTTCCCCGTAGGTGTGTCTAGGTCGTAGAGCCAGTCTACTGCAGAGGTGACAAGTAAAGGAAAAAGAAACAGTAATAAGGATAAAACCTCGATTGTATTGATGATGGCATGGCAGTGATTAGAAACGATTGCCCTGTATTGCAACTAGCTATCAATTGAAGTGAGGAGAAACTGGCCAGAAAGAGGGAAATGAGAGTTAATTATATTCCATTTTTATAAATGTGGATCCTTTACTTTATAAAGGTATTTATATATTTTTTTGTCAAAGTACAAAGGTACTGTTTTTTGGGAGGGAAAACCTTTTGTTGGAAAGGGTGGTGGTGGGTAGGGATAAAACAAAGCTTTTTTCTAGACTTTTCACAGATACAGTAGTCCTTATTGGCTTGGTTAGAAGTATGGGGCTATCTACTTGTGCTGTTGCGAGAACATTCCTCAAAGGTTGGAGCAGTTTTTACCTTGGAAGAAAGGACAGTTTGCATAAAATGGAGTTGGAAAGTTGGAGTTGCAGCTTGTATTCAGGATTCATGGTCGTTCAGTCATCCTCTAAGGAGAATTTAAGAAGAGCTTGGCTAGTCCAGAATTTGAAAGTTAAGTTTTTAGTAAACAAACAGAACAATTTTTTATATATGTGTGTGTATTGGGGGTGGAATTTCAGGTGTAGTTGCATGTGGCTGGATGTGTTTGTGGGGGTGGGGCAAGATAATTGTCTGCATTTTCTTTAGATTTTTCTCCTTAAACTGCAGAAACATCTGCAACTTTAGGACTGAAAAAGAAAGTTTATCTTCAATTCTGGCAAGTAATTTATATAAAATAATGTAGTTTCAGATTGTTCAGAGGAAGTGCCACATTGAGTAATTGGGGATGGTTTACATATGGTCTATGTGCATATTTATATATACTGTTCTTACTCAAAAAGGCAATAGTGCTAGAGAGTAGCCAGTTAAAACTAACTTAGACTAACAAAGTAGCTTTTAAGGTTTTTCCCTGTAGCATAAAACTGATAGAAAATTCTATCAGAAGTGGCAAGTTAGTCCACTAGTCCAAATTAACATGGACTACAAATAAAACAAACCTCAGATTGAGGTGTATAGCTAGTATAGTCATGCATATTTTAATGCATATCTGTAATTGTGGCATTCAGTTGAAACCTTGGATATCCTGGTTTTGTAGCTTTCTCTTGGAATTTTTTTTTCAGGTGTAATGTAACTTAATGCTACTATAGAGACTTCAGGGAGAAAGAAGTTGCTTAATGAGCCTGGTGTGTGATTCCTTCTGATGGTAGCTTGTGTATTTTTCAAGTAAGATTTTGCTTTCAGTTGTCTGTAACCTCAATGTGGGCTTTTAAGAGTAGGGCTTGCATATTCTTATTTAGACTGTTTCTGTGACAACAGTGCAACCCAGCATGTTACAATACTTAAATCCTGTAAAATCATTAAGTGAACTTACTGTCAACAGTAAAAAGAAAAATAAAGACCAAAGAGCAGATTAATCAATTAAATGTGTAAACATCATAATTATTTAATTAAAATACAGTAATTAAAAAGTAAGAAACATACTTGTAATGCGTTTAGTTTGAATGTGTCTTTCTTCCTGGGGGGGGGTGGGGCATGGTGTGGGGACAACTTTGTCTTGTAGACATTTTTCAGATCCGTCTTCAGAATCATAGCCCCAAGGAGACTGGGAAAATAATGGCCTCATAAATGCAGAGGAAAGAGCTTCTTGGCGAATGATAAGTAAAGGCAGAAAATACTCTAATTGTTCCTTATTACTTGATGGAAAAGGATCCCAGATGTAAACAAGTGAAAATTTGATGTGTCTACGAAGGGGGGAAACCCCATAGGCAATGAAATTGACAAATTTGAAGTAACATATTGACTATCAAATCTCTGATCACCAAGTTTGCTTTAAGAAATACCAATTATATGCAGTAAAGAGCAAATTTCCTTCTCAAAATATGGCATTAGAGCAATGAACTACTACTTCAGAATTGCAATTAAATTGAAAGAACAATCAGCAAAATGTGTCTGCAAGTACATTTCTCTTCTATCAAACTATTTGGCATGAATATTACTACCTAAATATTACTGGATTGGAAGAAAGAATATGCATTATTTTGCAATCTCAATCAAATTTTGGGATCAGCTTTCACTACTGTTGGATTTGAGAGGAGGCTTGTGTGCTGTTGTTCCATTGTTTACCTGAGACAGGTTCTGCACAAAATGAGGAGTTTTTGCTTCATTTCACCTGGGAGCTGAAAAAGCCAGCAGGCATCTGTTACAGATAAGTTTAATTATATCTGCAGATATTGCATGTTAGGGAAATGAGCTTTAAAAATAATCCCTTTGTTTTTCATTGCAATGAACTAATGGAAGCCTTAGTCATCAGCACTGGCATTCTGTTCCCCAGGCTTCTGCAGTGTGTGGAAGGGCATGCCACCTCCCTGAGGGAAAGAGGATTATGGTATGAGGGATTTAAATTCCTTCCACCCATGTATTTTGGGTGTCCAATTCTCTGTTTGTTTGTGTGTAGGGGCCGCAGTTGGCTTGTACCCATTACCTAAAGGTAGACAAGCCCAACGGCTATGCCATGGAGCTTCCAGACATGCAGTGTATATTCTCCCTTGGAGTATGAGCATGTTGTGGGCCTGCAGTCTGAGAGCCTGAAACTAGCGAACAGCACATTATGCTGATAAAGTTTCTGCTGTTCTGTAGCTTTCAAACCTTTGCAGAAAACATGGGATTTTTTTTTAAAAAAAAGCTTAGACCTTTTAAATAAAGTTATTGATGTGCTGTAAGAGTAGATAGTTTGTCTTTTTTTAATTAAAAGTGTGATGTCAATGTTCCTGATGAGTAGGTTTGTGGCAGTGGGGGGGGGGTATTCTTTAATCTTTCAGAATCTTTCTCCAAGAGCACCCAAATCTGATCTTAATTGGACAAGAGCAGGAATTGAGCAGAAGACCGAAATTCTTTTTTATAAAGGGAGAAAAGTCTTCGCAGAATTTTTTTTTCCCCCCCCATCCCCTTTCTTTCTCCACATCTCTCTTCAAGGCAAATGTAGATCAAGGTACTTGGCTCTAAAGATCCTGAATTTAAGTATCTGCCCAAGGAATGATTTCTAAAATGCTTTAAACTAGACCAGTGGGGGAAAACATTACCAGTCTGAGTAAGTACTCAACACAGTAACATTCTGGCTGTAAGACTTGCTCTGTCTCTAGAGCTAAAGTCATGTTCAAAATCAAAACTGACTGACTTAGTTGTGGAATCCTTGAGTGCGTATTACTGTTTAAAGAGGTAACACTAGTCAGTTTGCATATTTAGAAATTTGCATGCTAACTGCTTGCAATCATCTTAGTGCTAGTGATGTCTCGTTTTCTATTTCTAATTAGCACTAGTGGGGAAGTGGGCAATTTTTTTTAAGTATTTCTTTGTAGAAGCATCACTTCATAATGTATAGACCCTGATCCATCCTTCATGAAGCTGTTCAGGATGATTTTGCTTGACATGCCTTGGCGCTTTCCTGTTCCCCACACTGTTTGTGTGTATGTGAAGGCCCTTGCAGTGAGTTAAACCTTCGTATCTTAAGCATTAACAGCATTTTAAAAAAATCTGGCTTGTGCTGGGGTTGGGGAGGGGGGCTTACAACTTGTTCTAGCTTTTCTTTTTACAGAGTTCACAGAAAATGCAGTGTCTGAAGCTGGTTTGGTCTGTTGGCAAGTAATGTGCAGTATGCTTGATCTGCTTGTGTAGAGCTTTTGAATCGACTGGAACACATGTCCCAGAGCTTTTGTTCCATGTGTGGAGTAGTGATTGTTTGAAGGAAAAAAAATACAGCTGAATGACAAAAAGTGCCTGTGTATTGAAAGGAGCTCTTTAGCCTTCGAGTAAAATTCCCTGCAGCTTTAAGCAGTCATGTATGTGATTGAGATCCAAGTGCGTTTGGCTGTGCTGCTTTAGGTAACTGCTTTTTGATTTTAAATTCCCTTTCTGAAGTGGGTGGGGGAGGGGGAGGGTATACTGAAGCCTTTAGTCTCTTCCAGATACATCTAAAAGATCTCACTGACAAGAAATAAAAACTTCCAAACCAACAACAATCCTTCAGGAAATAAACTGGCAAGTGACGTTTTTAAACTAACAAGTCTAGTTTTCGGTGCATTGCTTTTGTGTGGGTCTCTTGCTTTCTTAACAGTTTTTTTCAAGAAAATACCTAAACAAGCTGAGATTCCTCATGATGGGCCACAGAAGCCAACCTAGTAAGAATAGTTCTTTACTTTAAAACACTTGGATTGATTCATTTTCATGGGGTTCGGGATCTGGGCAACCTAGTCTTAGATTATTTTTCAGACTTAATAGAAGGAGCAGCCAGACACAATGATTCGAAAATAGTGGACAAAAAAAGAACAGGTGAAAACTCTTCTGTATTAACCATGAAGATAAAGATTCTGATGTAAAAATCAGAATCTTTCCCCACCCCACCCCCAATAGAAACAAAAGGGGGAAATTAATTTACCAAGCTTCAAGCTACAAAATTGCACCATTTGAAATGAGACCCTCAAGTCTCATGTGGGTGGGGGAAAAATGGGTTGAAACCTCTCTTGCTTAAGACTTTTGCAGGTATCCCCATTTAAAGACAGAAAAGGCTTAAAGTAAAACCGTGGAACCTATAGAGATACCACATGGCAGAACTGACCTGAGGACAAAGCAGTTAAACTAAGGTCAATCTTAAGTTTTCATGAATTTATTGAAGCAGATAAGGGGTTACAATATAATTTTGAGTATCTGCCTCAAAGGATGCTCTTTTCATGCTCCTTACATTTACTGTGTATTGAGCAAGTTTAATACATTACTTTAAAAAGTAATGTATACCATTTGTGTACTTCTAAAGCCATGAATCTCATGTAAACCCCATTTTAAAATATTAGTGCTCAGATCATGGCTCAGTTTAAAACTTGTGTAAATGCTTAAGGGAGCAGGAGGAGGGAATAGGGGGTACATCAAACCAGTTTTCGTTAAGACTTTTTCAGAAGCGTATTCAGTACGTAGTTCAGACTACACAACGCCCTTCATCTTGCTTGAGCTGATAGCATGGATCCTTGTCACTGGTATGATTTTCCTTTTTAAGGTAAATTTTTTAAAATGTAAATCTATAAAAAGTAGGATAACATCACTTCAAAAAATGTAATGCACTTAATTATAAACTCTTCCCAAATATCTATTCCATCATATAACACTCAGAATAATGTTGATAGCTGTCACAAAACTAAATAGTATATTTAAATGTGAGCTTGTGAAATACTTGACATTAAAAACCAAAGAACAAAACCACAGCTTTGGAGGAATGTTGGGTGGGTACTTGCCATATTGACCAGAAGTAAATGATTGTGTAGTATAGTTCCACTGTCTTTATTGTGAGTGGTCTTTGGGAGGGTTCTTGCAACTTTCTGCTAAGACTTTTTCAGGTATCCTAGCAAATTTGAAATAAGTGAGTTGTCAGAAGTAGAAGCTTAGATGAAGCAGATTTCTTCAGTGCTCTGTTAAAGGTTTTTCTTTTCCTGAGAGAACAATCTGTTATCTCAGGTTTTGCTTTTCACCTTTATTACACTAATAACAAAAAAAGCAAAAGATGCTGGTGGTTGGCACTCCTGGTTTCCAGGATGGGGTTCAAATCCCTACAGTGTCTTTGCTTTCTTGTAGCATAGATGCAGAGCACTTGTTAGGTTTTCCCTGTTCAGAGCACTGTCCCCGCTAAGCTGTGCGCGTGTGCACATGCAAACAGGTCATGAAACATGCGCACACATGAAAATAAAAGTGCATGCAAAAAAATTAAATAGTGCTAATACTGGTGCTCACAAAGAAATGTTTTTCCACACACAAATTGTTTGCGCACACAGCCTACGAGTAATTAGAGGGAACATTGGTTCAGAGACTAACCTTTTTCATAAGGAAATAGAATTGTTAGGGCAGACTGCCGTTTTTGCACTTAACATTTATCTGCAGGTGACAGCAGTTCAGAATGGTGGGTGTAAATACCGCTTTTACAGAAAGGAAAACTGATGGCACAGAGAGGCTAGTTAACACAACCAGTTAGTGATGGAGCTGGGACTTGCTCCTAGGAGTCCCAACTGATGATCTTTTGACCATTCAGGGCAGTGATTTTTCATCTTGCTAAAAAATTGTGGATGGAGGTGTGGGTCCCTTGGTAAATATAGTTCAGGGGTCTGCAATATCACAGGCTGAAAATTACTGGTGTGGGCTAGGGCATAGCGTCCTGTGAAATTCTTGCAGTGGCCTTTTACTGTTCAGCTAGCCACACTGAAGAATAACATGTTCATACAGAACAGCATGGAATAAATTGCCCTGCTTTATTATATGGCTTCCCATTATTAACAGGTGCTGAAAACCCAAGTATGGTAACAAACAAGTGTAAGAAATGGGGTAAGCTAATATTTACTGCAAGTATATCAATAGATGACCACTTCCTAAAAAGCTTTCATTTAACTACAACCATGGCTAACTGGATTGCTTTCAACAGCTATTACTTCTAACATTATAATGAAATCATGTGGGTTTTAGCTTCTGACAGTGATGGAATCTCTTGCTGAATGTACAATCTGTGGATCTCACAATGCTTTATCAAGGAGGTAAATGTTTTCATTTTACGGATAAGGAAACTGAGGCATGGAAGGGTGAAGGAGTTTGCACAGGGTGGACCAGCAGGCCAGTGGTTGAGTTGGAAATGGAGGTTGCTAAATTTCAGTCCAGTGCTCTATCCATCAGCAACCATGCTCCCTTAAATTTACTTAGCTCAGTAGCAAATAAGTTTGAAATGAAGATCATTCATAGTCAAAGTCTCAAAACAATGAACTTCCAGAATGTTTTGCAGTGCAAAATGGGTGCATCCCACTCTCCCCTTTAGTCTCGCCTTAAGTTTCTAGCATCTGGTGAAGCAGGACATCACCCATGAAAGCTCATGTAAAAAATAAACTTGTTTTTGGAAGTGCCACAGGACTCTATGACCTGATCCATTTGACTTAACACTTCTTTGCATTTATTTTTCTTGCGTTCTGCAAGTTCCCCCATCTTCAAACCATCTGACAAAGTGGGACTTTTCTCCCACAAAAGCTCATTGTTAGTTTTTTAAGTGCCACAACACTCCTTGCTTGTTTTGCCGAACTAGACTAACATGGCTAGCTACCACTTAGAAACAGGAATCCTTGCTTGTTTTACTGAATTATAAAGTAACACGACTACCTCCTTTGGAATTGGTCTTCAGTCTGACTCTGAGGCTGCACTGCCTCCAAATGTACTTTATCTGTGGACGCATTAAGTAGTAGACCTACTGGTAATGAGTTTTAAAAGCCTGAGCAGAGAACTTTTTGGAGCAACAACTTTAAAGATGGGGTGAGTGTTATCGAATAGTAAATTGTGATGGAATAGGAGAGGCATTAGTGATATCTCTAGGATTAGGGCAGAGACAGTGAAGTTACGAAAAAAAGGAGTTCTGTGACACTCAGACTAATCTTTTGCATGAGCTTTCCTGGAAGAAAATCCCAATTCATCAGAAGCTTTGAAGATGAGGGAAATCACAGAATGGGGGGGGGAATGCAGGGAAGTGCAAGTCATGGTAACAGGTCAGTGTGACAGCAAATCAAAATAGTTATTCAGATTCAAACACTGGGAAATGGCATTCAGAGGGAGATGAGGTCAAATCACCTTTTTGTAATGTGAGAAATCCAATGTCCCAATTAAGTCCTGAAGCAGTGCAACTGAATTTGCAAATGAAGTTTAGCAGAATGCATAAAAGCATGACTGATGCAAAGTGGTTCCAAACAACAATCTTATCAACATTTTATTAAGTCAAGCAAGAATGTTTACCTTGTCCATAAGAAGGAAACCTAGTTCAGGAAAAATACAACAAGGGATCTTGCAGTTTTGAGACTCGTGTAACTTTTAGTGTCATTTAGCAGATCTACCAGTGCCTAACATATTAGATGGGGCCCAACATTGTCAAAACTTGACTGCTGAAGACTGAAATCCATGTTTAGACACCTACATATAACTGGCCTGAGTTTCACAGATGCCATCATGAGCACCTCTGGAAGCCAGGCCAATGTATGTAGTTGATTTTAGACATTCATATTTGAAAAACTGCTTTTTCCTCTGTGGCTGGATTCAGTTGCAAAGCAATACACCTGAGAGGAGATCCATGCTGCATTTCTAAGAGGTGAAAACTTGAAACCCTGCTGAGTTAAGGTGGGGGGGATGCTGATTTGGAGGGAATGGAGTGCACACCTGCTACAGAGGACTCAAATGGAGGGAGGAGATGGAGGTGCATAGATCCCCTGAGGGAAAGATTGGGGAACCCTGTTATGGAGTAAATGGGGTGGACAGAAACCTTCCTGTAGGAGGAAATGGGTATGTGTGACTTGTTAGCTCTGTGTTCTTTGGGAATCAGAGCATGGCACAAAATCTGACTCACCCCCACACATCAGCCCCCCCTAACCCTTGTCCATTTGAAAAGGATACCAAAAGCAGTGGGAGACATACCCACATTCAAAAGCCAATCAGCACACTAAATGGATCTTCATTTGTATGGAGAACCAAGCTCCAGAGCAGTAACTTCACTGAACTCTGGGACAGAAGAAGCAGAAACCACATCAAACTCTGGGATTAAAGAAGCAGAGAAGTATTGTGTGATTGGGATCTGACACCAAGGCTAACAAGCTCAGCAGTTATTAGACTACTTTAGTCATTGATATGTTAATTGATACCAAAATACTAAATCTGCCTGATGTATTGAGTTTCCCTGGACCTTTATCATGCCAGCCAGGAAAGTGTATTGTCTGTTTAAACAAGTCTCTGTTAAAAACAAAAAAACCCTACCCAAATCCAAAAGTGGGTTATGATGCCTGGATCTAAAAGAAGCAAAGAGTCTGTGGCACTTAAATTTATTTAGTACATGAGCTCTCATTGGAGAAAATCCCACTTTGTCAAATGCTCTGATGTCACTTTAACCCCTGTATGTGGGTGGTTATTTAAATCTGTGGTTTGGAAGACTCCAGTACTGAAAAATTGAGGCCCTGCAAGGGTGGCTCTGTTGGGAGGGAACTTGCAGAAGGAAGAAGTGAGCTCCACAGAGAAACACAAGTGAGACAAGCAGTACACTAACAGAATTGCAACCTTCCCCTTCCCCCTCAGGGAAGAAGCTCTGATAAATGAGCATACATCAAGTTGATGGGCAAAGTTGGTAACAAATGGAGGAGATGCAAAGTTACTGGCCTTTGGGAGAAGTGGGGGGGGGACAGGACTTTGGTAGATGGAAGGTGGGGAAGGGGCATGGGAGACAGTTATAAGAAGCTTATGCAGATTGGCAGAGGGCTATGGGGTTTTTAACTACTTGTGTGCCCTCTCAGTTTTGAATTGTTGCACAGCCCCTGGCATGACATAACCCTGAGGTCCTATCTAAGTTATAACTGCCTGTCTCTGGCTGTGTATTGGCCAGTATCATCACAGAGCTATTTCCCTGCCCCCCAACACCTTTCTTCTTGCCCTGGCTTTCTCCTCTGCCAGAAATCACCATATTTCTCTTTTTTTGGATTCTTTCCTCAGGTGAATTCTGGTTTACACAACTGTCCATTTTAGTTGGCTTAAAGAATCTGGAGTAGGAATGTGGATCTCAGTTTCTGAAGTGTGTAAGGTCTGGGAATTGTGTATCTGCCTTAGATATTCTGAACTTTGCAACAGATTGTACCATATTACTTTAATACTAAAGGTAGCATTCAGAAACTGTCACTGTTTAAAGAGCAAGTAGCAGGGAATGCAGTCTCAAAATGAGCTCACTCTTCCATTTTGAATCTCCCACTTATCTTATATATCTAGTTGTGGGGGAGGAAGAAGGTACCTGTTCTTATCAAACGGATTGCACAGATCAGCTTCTGAACAGATACACCCCCACCACAAAACACCAACCCAAGGTACTGTGATGTTTTGTTTTGAGGGTAACAGTCTCATTGATTTTCCACTGATAAGTATGAATCTGGCAGTTGCCAGAACCAAAGACCCAAGCAATGGTAATAGATTTAAATTGGGGTCTGTGTGCATAAGCAAAGTGTGTTTAAATGAGATTTCTAAAAGTGCAGCTGGAATCTATGTAACCTTGTATGGTGTATGTCATCGCCATGTGAACGTAGGATCATCACTCTTCAAACAGCTGTAAACTTCTGAACTTTTGTGGGTTTCAATCAGTTCCTAGTATGCTGGCATCTCATCACAAAGAATTAGCATGCTCATTGGCCAGCTCAGAAGCCGTGGGTTGCATGGCCCATGAACGTTAAGGACAGAGTAGGCAAGGTGGGAGATTGCTGCTGTTGTGCACTATCTCTGTTAATAAATAAGAGGAATTTAGGTTCCAGTTTTGTTCATCTGGTGTTTTTCATAAAAGCTAAATTCACTTAGAAAGATTAATAAAAATATTCATTTTCTTTTGTATTTTTACAGGGTGACTTTCACATTTTCTTGCAATTTTTGTCTGAGAAAGGATTTGGGACTTGCCAAAGGAATATTTAAAAAAAAAAAATCCAGATAGAAACATACAGTACACAGGGAGCTGATAAAACTTCATATGAAAGAGTGGAAAGCTGTGTTCTTGCTACAGAACCTCACCAGTTCTTCTGTGGCAGTGAATGAAGGGTACCCTAGGTCAGAGTTTCAAATTTATTTTCTGCATGAGCTTTTGTGGGAGAAAATCCCACTGTATCTGATGCTTTGAAGATGAGAGAAGTCCCACCATCTTCAAAGCATCGGATGAAGTGGGATTTTCTCCCACAAAAGCTCAGCAGAAAATGTTAGTCTTCAAGTGCCACAGGACTCCTTGTTTGTTTGACTGAACTAGACCAATACAGCTACCCCTTTGGATCTAAGTCAAAGTTTGTTCAAATTCCTTTCTCATAACTTGACACAGTACTCTAGTATATGAGTGATACAACCATCAGTCTTAACTACACACAAAAGTTGTACTATTTTAGCTATTTCCATGTCTGTATAGGTACACAGGTATATTAAAGCACTACAATATTTCTAGGATAATAAATTATCCTGCTATGAGGCATCATTATACCAGTACAACTGTTAACACAAGGGGTTGAATCAGTTAACTGTTTCAGTACAAAAGGCACACTCCTAACTGGAATTGTTAAATTGGATCAAAATCAGTATGTAGAATAGATGTTCTGAACGATTAAGGAGAGGGAACAGTGACTCCGCGCCCTAGCCTCAGAGGAGGCTCGGCACCCTTCACCCAAGACTTTGGGTGAGAGCCCAGCACTGAGACCCAGCTTAGCGCTGGAGCCTACATGGCACCATGCCACTGGTGGCTGCCGCCACCACCGCTGCACCACCTTGGTGCCAACTCCAGCACTGCAGCACCTACCTGGCATCTCGGCACTGATCAAGGTCACCCTCAGCCAGCCAGGCACCGTTGGTGCTGGGCTTGCCTCGGCACTGTGCCATATCATCTCTGGTGCCAACGGCACGGTACAGCCCGGCCTCACTGGTGCCAAAATCACCTCGGCACTGTCTGACTCCACCCTCGGCACCGCGGAGCCTGGTACTGAGGGAACAGGAAACCTCCCGCCCGAGTGGTCCTCCCCTCCCCTAGCGAGGACTTGCCTGTAACTCACGTGGAGTCGCTTCTCGTCCCGTCCACCCCAAAAGCGATGGAGGCAGCATGAGCCCTGCTGCTCCTCCCGACTCCCCCTGCCCCACTCCCAATCAGAAGGGGCAAACCGGCCTTCATTTCGAAGGCCTGGGTTCATCTGGGACGCTCACCTTTGCCGTCCAGCCCCCCCCGTCTTCCACCCCAGCAGGGGCTGACATCACTCCACAGACAGCACCAGGCCAGGAATCCTGATCCCCGCCTCTGGCCCAGAAGAGGGACCTTCTAGGGGCTCCAAATGACCCTGGCGCCGCACATTGGCTCCGTCACCCTTCCGGTTTTGGCTGCAAGAGTGGTCCCCTGAGGGCCCTCCCCCCCTCCACGGCGGACCCTCAGTGTCACGCTGCCCCCAGCACCAGCGTCCTTTATGGGCAACCTCTCGGCCCATGTTGATCTGCTGCACCGGGCCATGGCCCACTTAGGTATGGAGGTAGAGCCCCTGAACCTCCCCCCCCCCGATAGCTTGTTTGGACTGGCATTCGCCTCCACGGCATCTTTAGCAATCCCGCCCCGCCTGAGTGTGTGGGACCTTGCATGCTCCTGGTGGCAGAGTCTAAGCTCTGTCCCCTGGGTTTCGGAGACGGTGAGCATGAAGTATTGGATATCCGAATCGAACTACCCTTTGCTCGCTGGCCACCCAGTCCCCCCCAGGGATGTGATCCAGATGGCAATGGAGGCCGGAGAACCCCCCAGGGACCCCCTCCCTCCCTCCAGGGAGACCAAGGAACTGGATTTATTAGACCGCAAGGTGTACTCATCGGCCTTTCAACTGTGGGTGGCAAACAACTAGGTTATAACAAGTAGGTTCTTGCTGGATGTCTCGGAGTCCCTAGCGAGATTTAGAAATATGCTTCTGCCCGAGGCCAGGGATAAGTATGATGCCTTCTTGGAGGAAGGCATCATAATCTCTCAAGACCTCCTTCTTTCAGCCCGTGATGCAGTGGACATTGCAGCTTGCACCATAGCCTCAGCAGTTACCCTCCGCAGGGTAGCATGGCTCAGGGAGGCTAGAGTGCCTCCTAATGCTCGGCAGGCGGTCCTTGACCTGCCCTTTGAGGGGAATGTCCTGTTTCCCCCAGAAACCCTCTCCGTGGTGGGTACGGCCTGGGATCCTTGGGGAGAGACCAAGTATTTCGGCCGCCTCCCTCCCAGACCCACCCCCCCCAACTTAGCTTCCCAATTCCCCGGGTGGGACAATCTCCTTTTTCCTCATGGAGGAAAGAGGGCTTTCAGTCACCCCTCCCCAGGGAGAGGCCCCTCTGACCACTACCCTCTTTACCCTTGGGGTGCAGGGAGCCTCTGAGGTGTCACTGTTGCAGATGGACACCCCCCCTCCTCCCTCCATAGGGAAGATAGGTCTGATGGGAACCACCCCGATCCTTCCCACTTCTCTTTCACCATGGTCCCCACCCTAACCCCTCATTGAGGGATGGAAACGCATCTCATTGTAGCCCAGCTATAGCAGGGCTCCGAGATGCGCACATCCGAAGCCTACTCGCAACAGGACTGTGCCTGTGGCCATGATGCGTGTCCCAGGTAGGGCCCCTCATTCCGGGTTAGCGGAAGGGGAGGGGATGTCCTGGGTCACACCCCCACTTTCCACACCACTTTCCTCTGCGCACTAAGGGGACACATCTGTGTAGTAATTCAGCTACCTGGATAGCTACTTTATCGGGAAGGGACCTCTACAGCGGGTTTTATCCCTGCACG
Organism: Podocnemis expansa; assembly: GCA_007922195.1. Classification (NCBI taxonomy): domain Eukaryota; kingdom Metazoa; phylum Chordata; order Testudines; family Podocnemididae; genus Podocnemis; species Podocnemis expansa. The sequence goes on along the minus strand of ML681973.1, from coordinate 31,484,180 downwards.
GGCCCTAGGTACGGCCCACTCCCCTTCCCACCCTCATACGGTTCCTCGTCTCTGACCTATGATCATCTAGTGGGAACCAGGGGCCACCTCAGGAACCCTCACCTTGGTCTACCGCCTCTGAGGTAGCCCACGCTTCCCTGGCCTCACCAAAATGTGGCCAGGGTCACCTGTTTTAAACCCTGAAGGGGAATACCTTGCTGTGTATCATAGGCTGGAAAACTGCGAAAGGTCTGTCCATTAGAGTGCCCTCCCATGTGGCTCCTGCCTTGGTATCCACTGCCCCCTGGACAGTTGTCTACGGCAGACAGAAGTTTCCCTGCTTTCAGGGCACTGGCGTCATCACTTGACCCATGGTCTTATTCCCTGTCACGGACCCTCCCCTTTTCCGCCCTGTCCCCCCGGTGGGACCATCCCACTACGCCGCACATAGCCCCTTGGTGCTACAGTGTTTCTCCCCATGTGCGCTGGTGACATCTGGCAGTTCTGCGGTTCCCCCTTTTCCCTTCTTAAGGACCTGTTTACGCCCACTGGTGTTACGATGGCACGACACACAGAGAACCCAGTCTATACAACTTGTAACAGTTTGGGGCTGTACCCCCTTTATTTGCCCTTTGACTCTCCCCGGGGAGAAAACTTCATTGGGTTCTCTGATCCCAAGGTGGCCTTCAGACATGGCAGCTGTCACCTTGTTACAGCCCATTCTCTAGCTTAAGAAGGAGCCTCCTTGGCAGCGGAGTTCTTCACTATCCATGTATGGAAGAGTTTTTTGCCCTAGCAGCCCTGGCATGGCAAAGTGGTAGCGTTGCCCCTCAGGAATACATCTTAGTTACTGAGTCCACAGTCTTTCACAGCCCTCCTTCAATTTCTCAGTCGCCAAGGGGCTGTCTAGATGGTAGTAGAGTTCTCTGCCATCCTTTTTCCTTCCCCTCACGCTTAGTGAGAGCTTCTAGGGGCAAAACCCCGCAAGCTTAGACGAACGGGACCTCTACCTTACATACTAGCTCCACGTGGCCCTTAGTAGGCCATTTTTGCCAACATTGCCTCAGGCCACCATGTGGCCAGCACCTTTCCGGGGTCTCTTTCCTGCGAGAGCCGATTGTGGTACCAGCTTAGCTGAAATCTACGCTCTTGTGCTACCAGGTTGTGAAGTAGCATGCTGTAGGCCCGTCTTGCTTGGCTTGACCCTACCCATTGTGGCTAGTGTCCCATGGTCTTCTCAGTCGACTTCAAGCCCACCTCGCAACCTTGTACCCTTTTCCTCTCCTTAACCCGATGGCTTGCTTGGCTGCATCCTAGATAAGGGGTATTGCCATCCTCTTACTTCTCCTTGCGTACTCAGTAGTTGCCAGATCAGTCCATGACTACGTGGCTCTTGCAAAAGCCTTCGGGTGCTCTATGCCTGCCCTTTCTTTGTTCTCGCACAAGACGTGGCCATATGGCTAGCCTCATCGGCCAGTTTCAGTGTTCTCCTTCGAGGCCATGTGTCACAGCCTAGACCAGACATTGTAGTCTTTCGATTACATTCCATGTTTTTTCATTCTAGGCGGGGCGCCCAGATAACTTGTTTTCTTAGGTTGTGCCCCTTCTCTTCAGCTCCGGTGACTTTGCCGACCTGCATATGTGCTCTGCCTCAGTGGGTTTGGTTTTGCCTGTTCTGGTTGACCCCCAGCCCTTGCTTCTTCCGGGCCGCCAAGGCCCGTTCGCCTCTTGTCTTTGGCAAATGTCTTGCTGCGGGGCCTCTACCTTACAGGGCTTGTTGCTGTGCTGGAGGCGGAAGTACCAACTCCACCCGCTGTCCTTCAGCATGGCTAGTAGTCACCTATTACTGAATGCATCTGAGCAGCGCTCGAAGAACGGTGGGTTACTCTCCAGTAACCGTCCTCCTTCAAGGTGGGTTGCTCAGATCCATTCAGGTCCCTCTTCTCCATCCCTGCTTCTGGAGTTGGCGACTCTAAGGAACTGAGGAGGGCGTGGGGAG
>ML681973.1:31442454-31462202 GCA_007922195.1 Podocnemis expansa | reverse complement strand
TTAAGTGCCACAGGACTCCTTGCTTTTTTTGCTTTACTAGACTAACACGGCTGCCCCTTTGGAACGTGGCATGTTTATTATATGCTATTTCTCATGAATCAAAGAATTGCTCCTTCACGGGGGCACCAAAATCACAGTTCACTTAGGGCACCAAAAATCCTTGGGCCAGCCAGGGGTGTTACCGAAGAGGTGATCAGGACACCCCCCCACGTGGCCCCGATCCTGCTCTCGGGCCTGATGTGGTGGCAGCAGCAGGGGCCTGATCCAGCTTCAAGCCTCCTGCAAGAGGCTCGGGGCAAGAGATGGTCCCTACCACTTTTCACAAGCAGCAGGAACTGTCTCTAAGACTCCGCCGCTTGCCAGAAGTGGCCTGGAGCCAGATTGGGCCCCTTTCAGCTGTGCTGGTGGCCAAAGATCCAGGGCTCATACCCTGCTGGCCCCAGCACAGTGATGCCCCTGGGGCCATTCCCGATCCCCTTCCCTTTAGCGGATTCTCTGTGTGAGTAAAGATTACTTAACTAATCCACAGTTGCAGAATTAGCCTCACAGGATCACACAGGAACTATGTGGCCATCACCTGGTACTCTGACTGTGATGTCCCTGTTTCAGCTGCGCTGTCTCCTTAGATGCATGAGCTCAATTCCACTGGTTCCTTGCCTCTCAGAGTTAAATCAGTTAGAAAATGTCACTGTTAGGTCTTTTGATGGTTCATAAGGCTGCAGAGTCAGATGATGGTCAGAAGCCATGTTTAAAAGTGACATAGCATAAAAAGCCATACAATCATTTTCTATTTTAATTACATTGGTATCTCTGGTTGAAACCAGAATTTTCTGGAATCGCTTTCTTGCTCAGTCATCTCAGATCTAGGAAGGAACAGAAATTATCTGCATAATTTTAGTTCCTTCTAGCGGTCAAAGTCAGAATTGCAATGGATGATTCAGAATCCTGCTTCTGCTCATAGTGCGTTTAGTTCTGGTCGCTCAGTTAGGTCACAGTGTACAGTGGGCTGTGAGGGAAATAGCTGGGGTTAAATTAACTAGTGTTAGTAATTAGAAAGCCTGGACACAAAACTGATTATTTTTATTTATTGTGTGTATTGCCTCAGCACTTAGGAAACTGAGTTGTGGACCAGGACCCCACTGTGCTAGGCATTGTACTAACATAGAACAAAAAGACAGCCCCCTGCCCCAAAGAGCTCACAATCAAGCATAAAACAAGGGACAGCAGATGGACACAGATGGAAGTACAAAGAAACAATGAGATAATACTGGTTAGTATGATAGGTAGTGGTCTCGGTCAGGGCCGTCGCTGCCCTAAAAAAGGGTTGGGGCCAAGGCCCCTGGGCCTGCTTCGTCCCCCCAGCCCAATGTGGGAGCCAGGTTAGGCTCCTCCCACCAGCAGCCCAGGTCAGATCTGGCCCCTGCTACTGCTCCTGCTCCCACCACCAGCCAGCAGCAGGGAGCCTGGACCCGATCTGGCCCCAGTCACTGCCAGGGCAGAGCCGGATGAGCAGGGGTGCAGTCCCACGAGCCCAGTGGCAGTGACACCCCTGATCTCGGTACCACCTGCAGCCTAACCATTGTCAGGTTTTTTTGTAGGCACTACAAGAAAGGAGAGATTGGAAGGAGATTGAGGAGGTAGTTTTGTACATTTTTACAGGGGGGCAGCATGGGAGAATTCAGAAAGGCGTTTGGAAATTTAACAAGTGGATAATGGAAGCACAGGCACCATGAGCTGATCAGAGGCAGGAGGCAACATCTTGGTGATGAATGAGATATGATAGGTCAAGTAGGGTACAGTGTGAAGGGCTTGAGAACAAGTAAGTTACGTTTGATGTGGTAAAGAAAGGAGAGTCAGTGGAGAGAGGTAGGGAGGGATAACATTGTCAAAGTGAGAAAATTATCTTTGGAGAAGCTTTTTGAATAGATGTGAGTGGGCCAAGATTACATTTGTCAATAGACAACATGGATAGAGACAGGTGGAGAAGCATGAGGAGACAGGAGAAAATATTGGTCAGCATGACAGATCTTAAAAGAGGCAATTGTTTAAATAAACACATACAAGTGAAAAACAAAGGGTACGTCTACACTGGAGCATTAGGTCTTACTTAAGGAAGGTTAAGTCGACCTACTAACTCCTGTAGCCACATTGGACTTTTATTAAATCGACTTAGTGCTTTCTTAAGTTAATTTAATAACACCACCTCTTAAGGTTGACTTAACGCTTAAGTAGACCTTATTAAGTCAGCTTAAGCCAATGTAGACGGGGAAAGCCCTTAAACTGACCTACTTGGCCTCCAGGGCCCCACCCAGGGTTCCCAGCTACCCACAATGCACCAGTCCTCCATCGACCTAGCACCTGCCAGCATGGACGCAGGCAGTCGACAGGAGTCTTCAGTGTGGTCTCTCTAAGTTGACTTAACAAGGTTGACTTTAAGTTGACTTAAAGTTGACCTCGTTAGGTCAACTTAACAGAGCCTCCAGCATAGACATACCCAAAGAGATTTAACTTATAATGTTGATATCATGGGGAACATGAAAAACATATTATCATTTATTATTTGGATTAAGATAAGGAAATGTAAAAGTACTTAGGAGATGCTGCACTCAGCCAGACAATGCCTAAGTGACTTTGGAGCCTACATCTAATTTCTTTTCCCCCAAAAGTGATGTAGGCATGTAGGAGTCTACATTCATAGGCTTTTGGGTCCTGAGTGCCTAAACCCCTTTTGAAAATGAGATTGAGGCAGCAGTTACAGTAAGGGAGAATGCCCCAGAACTACAAATTTGAGGAGCCAGAGTTCTGGGGCCCCTAAAAATAGAAAAATCCAATGGAATACATGTTTCACCCAGCCCTGGCTGCTGGCAAATCCTAAGCTGCACCATTGTTAATCAAAATACTTACTGTGTTACGCAGTGTTTGCTATTTTGTGACAATAATTGCTATAGACATAAACACCATATAAATTATAAATATTTTTATGGCACAATAACTGATGCATGTGGTACTGAGAAGTGGTTGCAAAAGCCTACTTGGGCTGGGGCCTGCACATGCATGACAGACAATATGGGAAGGGGGCCTGGAGATTAGGAGGTTTCTGGGCCTGTGAAATTATACTTTTACCATTGGATTTAAGGTTAGGTCTTGCCACAGTGAACGTAATCTGGGCCTTGAAGGCCAAAGCTCTCTTGTGTTAGGCACTGTACAAATTGAGATGCATAGATTTTCAGACTGGATGGAACCCTTACAATTATCTGGTTTGATCTCCTCTATGTTCACATAGTAATTTCTGCATCAAGGTATAACTGAGCTTTCACACAGAGTCTCTGGATCCCCAAGAGCTTGACAAGGGAGGGGGCTATCATCACACCTGTTTGACAGAGGGGACTGATGGCAGATCCCCTAGCAGTGCAGCTGGGAAGAGCACACATCTAATCTCTGTTATGCTAGACCAACCGAAAACAGCACAATGCTAAAATGTGGGGGTGGGAGAGAGTCACGTGAGTGGTGAGAACAGGGGTGACAGAGGACACCAGGTTTTAGTCCTGGCTCCAGGAGGAGAGTGTGGCTATTGGTCAGCGCGCAGCCCCGTTCCCAGCACTGTCTGCAATCACATCATGGCTTTGTGTCTAGTGTTTCCCAACCAGTGTGCCATCAGGTCTGAGCAGCTGGGCCACAACATTTTTTGAAAAACTACTCCAGAGAGCTGTGGACTGGCTCATGGATATTCATGAGTCTATTTGGAAGCTATATGGTGGCATGCCTCAAATTAATTCAAGGCAGCAAGGTGTGCCATGCTGGAGAAGAGGTTGGGCGAGCAGACGGCAGCCGGCAGGAGCTGGGGGTGATGGAGAATGAGGGGGGCCCTGAGGCTCTTTTGCCCTGCCTAAAGGGGGGGGGGGGGGGGGGCCCACCGGGCCCACCCCCGCCGGCCCCCCTGCCCCCCCCCCGCTTCCCACTCCGCCTCTCCGCTGCCCCCTGGTGGCCCGTCCGCTTGCCGCCGCCAGTGGAAGCTGCGCCACTCTCGGACCAGCCGGGCCGTGTAGTGCTAAAAACAGTGTGCCTTCAGGTTTTGTTATCTGGTTCTGTTTCTGACATCTAGGCTGCGAAATGCAGAAAGTGTGCACGCCTCAGAAACTGCCACACGCACTGTTTCTAACATCTAGTGCTAAAAACAGTGTGCGTCATGTTTTGTTACCCGGGTTCAATTCCCAGGGGGTTGGACTCGATGATCTTATGAGGTCCCTTCCAGCCCTATGATTTGATTTGATTTGGTTCTGTTTCTGACATCTAGGATGTGAAATGCAGAAAGTGCGCGTGCCTCAGAAACTGCCCCACGCACTGTTTCTAACATCTATGGTGCTATGATCAGAAAGTGTGACCTTCTCTGCCACCTGCAGAAATGCTCTGTTCTGTGTCTAACAAACCTGTGCCTCTATTATAAAAAACAAGTACTGTGTAAAGGCTTGTCCCCCCAAAATGCTGCATTTTATGAATACCCATTGATCACACTTTTCCCAGCCTGTGATCCAAAACCTGCACAGTGTAATGTTTATAGATTGTCACACAAGGCCATCAGGGGTATCTGAAGAATGTGCTTTGTCCTGCCATGAGTTCAGAGGAATGGGCCTGATGAGCTCCTGTAGTGGCTTCCAGTTTCTATTATTCTACCCCCAGTAATCACCATTTTGCTGCTATTCTAAATGTGACAACATGTATCCTGAAGTACAGGCTAAGATGATGACTTGTGGAAAAGGAATCATGTTGTACAGTATTGTAAATGGCAAAAGGAATACTGTGTATTCCATGCCAGAAACAATTGTTACGTGCTACACACATTATCTGCAGTGTGTGCATCAGTGCATCTCCTTACCAAAGCAGCATGCCTTTGGTCATGGGCCAGAATGATTTGTTGCCATCCTCTTTTGCTGACATGTCATCAGCATTTTTTCAATGTTTGTGTGATGATGCATCATTTTCATTTTCCAAGCCTTGTCAAACAGAAGGCACAATTATATTGTATGGACATCCTGATTTCACTGGGTGTTTTGCAGCTGGTGCTGAACATAATCCTCACTAATGGAGAAGCTTACTCAATGTGTGCTGATCTGCATATCCTTCCTGTCCTGTTTATCTGTTCAGTCTTATTCTGTTTTGGCTAATGAAAATAGTCTGTTACATGGTGTTTGAGGAGTAGGTTTGACAATGCAAACATTAGTGTTACAGTGCCCATTTTACTGACATAAGATACATACATACATTCTTCGAAGCTAATTCACATTGTCCATATTCCCAAATTTATGTCTGTTGTGCCATGAATAGATACAGGAAAATATTGACTTCTGTTTATGGAATCATGACAGGAATGCAAACATGAACAACTGATTGTCTGTATTGATCTGTGCTTAAGTGAAAAGGCAGTGGAAACTGAGGAAAATTGACCTAGGAAAGAGGCACCCCTATGTAAGTGTATTTGTGGCATACATGTCTGTAGGAGGGGCCCAATCCCCACCTGCTATCCTGGGGGGGTGACTCCTTAGCCTACAGCTGCCCTGGCTGCCTACAAAATAACTGACCCATGGGGCAGAGGATGATCCCCAGCCTGGTTCCCAGACACAGCCAATGGACCTGCCAATCTATTCCCCTGCTCTAAATGCCTCCATCTCTGCAAGCTGCCTTCACTTTCTCCACTAAACACACAGACACACAATACTTATCACTACCATGCAGATATTGCTCGTTAATAAAGCAGTACAGCCTGTGCAGCGGGAGAGGAAGAGTATTTAAAATTGCCTCTTCTCTCTGCTCCCTGTCTGAGCTGGGTGGTGGAAAGCCCCAAATAAGTGTCCTTTTGATAGGCTGTGAGGAGGGTGAGGCACAAAAACCACCACTGTGTTGAACCAAAATCTTTTATTGAACAAAACTTCAATGAAAATAAATCGTCCTCCCTTATTCTTTTAAGAACCCTAACACAGAAAATAGACAGATAAAAGAATAAAGAACATGACAAAAGTGGCTCAGTTCACAGTTTAGTTTATTTCCAGCCACACACCTCCCACACTGCAAACGTGGGAAATCAGATCCATGGCCTCAAGTAAAACATCCAGGGACAGTGCAGGTTCATACTTTTAAACATCTTTTCTCTTCCCCATACAAGAATATTGATATGGAACATCACAAGTGTAAAGTTTGTTTTATGTAATGTAGATAATTAAAAAAAAATGTAATCCTGTGAATCACACAACTATACATGCAACAGTTTTTCTAGTCATGTGACCTATGCACAGTTAGTGCACTTGTATGCTGTCCTCTCATCAGCTAATTGTTCTTCACTTAATCCTGTAGGAAGGCACTGAACATGTGCCCACCTATAACAAGACTCGCATTGGACCTTTGAAAGGAAATAGATGAGAAAATTTGTTTAGAGAATAAACATTAACCAATGATCTCTCATTATTGTAATGAAATCTCGATAATGCATACAAAATTTCATAGAATCATAGGGTTGGAAGGGACCTCATAGGTCATCTAGTCCAACCCCCTGCCAGAGGCAGGACCACTCCCACTAAACCATCCCAGTCATGGTTTTGTCCAGCTGGGCCTTAAACACCTCCAAAGATGGAGATTTCACCACCTCCCTCGGCAGCTCATTCCAAGGCTTCACCACTCTCCTAGTAAAAAAGTTTTTTCTAATATCCAGCCTCGACCTCCCTAACCACAACTTGAGACCATTGCTCCTCGTTCTGTCCTCTGTGATTACCGAGAACAGTCGAGCTCCCTCTTCCTTAGAGCATCCCTTCAAGTAGTTGAAGGTTGCTATCAAATCCCCCCTCAGTCTTCTCTTCTGCAGACTAAATAAGCCTAATGCTTTGTGTCTTTCCTCATAGGGCTTGTGCTCCAGCCCTTTAATCATTTTGGTTGCCCTCCTTTGAACTCCCTCTAGCATGTCCCTGTCCTTTTTGTAGTGGGGAGCCCAAAATTGAACACAGTATTCTAGATGTGGCCTAACCAGTGCAGAATAGAGGGGAATGATCACATCCCTTGATCTGCTGGTAATACTTCTTTTGATGCAGCCCAGTATGCCATTGGCCTTTTTGGCAGCAAGAGCACACTGCTGACTCATATCTAGCTTCCCATCCACCATGACCCCCAGGTCCTTTTCTACACTGCTGCTACTTAGCTGAATGTTTCCCAGCCTGTAGCGGTGCATGGGGTTTTTTGTCCCACATGCAGGATTTTACACTTGTCCTTATTGAAGCTCATAAGATTTCTATTGGCCCACTGCTCCAATTTATCTAGGTCTCCCTGAATCCTGTCCTTGCCCTCCAACGTGTCTACTGGTCCCCCCAGCTTGGTGTCATCCGCAAACTTACTGAGAATGCAGTCTATTCCATCATCCAGATCATTGATGAAAATGTTGAACAGAACCGGCCCCAGGACCGACCCCTGGGGCACACCACTCGTGACTGGCTGCCAGCTAGACATGGAACCATTGATTCCTACACGCTGAAACCGTTGATCTAGCTAGTTTTCTATCCACCTTATAGTCCACCTATCCACCCCATACTTCCTTAATTTGCCAATGAGAATGCTGTGGGAAACAGTATCAAAAGCCTTGCTAAAATCAAGGTATATGACATCAACGGTTCTTCCTGCATCCAGAAAACCAGTCATCTGATCATAGAAGGAGATGAGATTGGTCAGGCATGATTTACCCTTGGTAAATCCATGCTGAGACTGTTCCTGATCACTTTATTTTCCTCTAAGTGTTTGAGGATGGATTCTTTGAGAATCTGCTCCATAATTTTTCCAGGGATTGAGGTGAGGCTGACTAGTCTATAATTCCCCGGATCCTCCTTTTTCCCTTTCTTGAAAATAGGCACTACATTTGCTTTTTTCCAATCCTCTGGCACATCCCCCATTCTCCATGAGTTTCGAAAGATAACAGCCAGCGGTGCTGCTATCTCATCGGCCAATTCCCTTAGCACTCTTGGATGCAGTTCGTCCGGCCCCATGGACTTGTGCACATCCAGCTTCTTTAAGCAGTCCCTAACCTGACCTTCCATCACCAAGGGCCTGTCTTCTTCTCTCCCATCTACCACACCCATGGTAGTGGGCTGGGAGCTGACCCTGCCTGTGAAAACTGAAGCAAAAAATGCATTGAGCACTTCAGCTTTTTCCTCATCCTCTGTCACAAGGATGCCTGCCCCATTCAGCAAGGGGCCTACACCATCCCTGATCCTCTTCTTGTTATTAACATACTTGTAGAACCCCTTCCTGTTATCCTTTACATCCCTCGCTAGCTGCAACTCCATTTGTCCTTTGGCCTTTCTGCTTTTATCCCTGCAGTCCCTAGCAATATCATTATATGCCTTGTTGGTCATCTGACCAAGCTTCCACTTCCTGTAAGCTTCCTTTTTATGTTTAAGCTCAGAGCAGTGTTCTCTGCTAAGCCATTCTGGCTGCCTCACATGTTTGTTCTTTCTCCTAATTGGAATGGCAACTTCCTGTGCCCTTAGCAGGGTTTCTTTAAAATATAACCAACTCTCTTGAACTCCTTTCCCCTTCAGATTAGCTTCCCAAGGGATCCTGCCCATCAGTTCCCTGAGGGAGCCAAAATCTGCTTTTTTGAAGTCCAGGGTTTTTGTTTTGCTTCTTTCCTTCCTTCCTTTAATCAGGATCCTGAACTCAACCATGTCATAGTCACTACTGCCTAGCTTGCCATTTACCTCTATGTCCCTGATCAATTCTTCCCTGTTTGTGAGCAGCAGGTCGAGCGGTGCAAGGTCCCTAGTTGGTTCCTCTAGCATTTGTACTAGAAAGTTGTCCCCAACATTCTCTAAAAAGTTCCTGGATTGCCCATGCACTGCTGTATTGGCCTCCCAGCAAATGTAGGGTAATTGAAGTCCCCCATCAGCACCAGGGCCTGTGATCTAGAAGCTTCCGCTAGTTGTCCATAGAACACCTCATCCACCTCCTGCTTCTGGTCTGGTGGTCTATAGCAGACACCCACCACAACATCCCCCTTGTTGCTTTCCCCTCTCAATGTAACCCACAGACTTTCTATTGGCAAGCTTCCACTTCCATAATGGAGCTCTGAGCAGTCATAGAGCTCTTTTACATATAGTGCTACTCCTCCCCCTCTTCTTCCCTGCCTGTCTTTCCTGAACAGTTTATACCCATCCATGGCAGAGCTCCAGTCGTGCACACTATCCCACCACGTCTCTGTTATTCCTATAATATCATAGTTCCTTGTCTGTGCTAGTATTACCAATTCTTCTTGCTTATTTCCCAGGCTTCTTGCATTAGTGTACAGGCACCTAAAATACCCGGTCGATTGCCTTACTTTGTCATGTTGATTTCCAATTCTATTACATAAACCTCCTTGCATTTTTTCTTGGAGGTCTCCTCCCCCACTTTCCTCACATATTGGGGCTTCAGTAGAGCACTTAAGACATTTATTTGATTCCCCCCCCATGTTCCAACTACCTTCTCTTTTATTGCTGTTGATACAGTCCCAGCACCCCCCAAGTTCCATCCCTTCCCCCAGATCACCCACATTGTTACTTACCTGTGGGCTTTGGTCTCCTTCCCCCGTTGAACCTAGTTTAAAGCCCTCCTCACGAGGTCAGCCAGTCTGTGCCCAAACACGCTCTTCCCCTTCCTTGACAGGTGAAGGCCATCTCTGCCTATCAATCCTCTGTCCTGAAACAGGACTCCATGGTCAAGGAAGCCAAATCCCTCCTGACCACACCATCTTCGCAGCCAGGCATTCACCTCTAGGATGCATCTGTCTCTCCTCAGGCCTCTAGCCTTGACTGGAAGGATCAAGGAGAACACCACCTGTGCTCCAAACTCCTTCACCCTCGCTCCCAGAGCCCTGAAGTCACCTTTGATCTGCTGAGGATCACCTCTCGCAGTATCATTGGTACCCACATGGATAAGCAGCATGGGGTAGTAGTCTGAGGGGCGGATGATTTTAGACAATCCCTCAGTTACATCACGGATGCGGGCACCTGGCAGGCAGCATACCTCTCTAGAGGCCTTGTCAGGGCGACAGATGGGTGCCTCTGTTCCTCTCAGGAGGGAGAAAAAGCGTTCTCCAAAGGAAGTGGCTATGCGTACAAGCAGATTACTTCAAACTAAATGAGTTTCAACTCAGTCATTAGAAATAATAATTATTATTTCAACTTCAGTTAATTCAAATTATCACAGCCACAATAGAAATCCTAATTCGAACTAGCCTGTCCATGCATACGACCTGCTTGTTCTAATCAGGTAGAGGGCATGGTTGCATGGGGAAAATCAAGCTGTGGTTAATTAAAACTAACATTTACTTCAAATTAACACAGCTACATTGGGTTACTTAGAAATAAAGAGTTCAAATTAACCATCATTGTTTGGGAGAGGTCCCTGGGGCACGGACCCCAGAGTGCCCTGCGCCATCGACGCCCCTGACATGCAGTAATTTATTACCAATGAAACCTCCTTAGTTTTAAGTAACTTGTAAGTATAGACATACCCATTGTTAGTTGCCCAAGTCTACTGAGACTACCCCCCCTTACAGGATACAGGATTATCACACTATCTTTGGAATGATAAAAAATGTTCCGTCACATGATATCACTGCTGTCCCATCTCATAAGGTGTTGTGATGCGGGACAGTACACAATTACATAAAAAAATGTGTTTATTTTCCAATGACGATGCTGTCTTTCTTACCATCATGGAATTCTTTTTTTGTTTGCACGTGACTAAGTTGCAATAGATGCAGTACTTCTCCACGCACTCTGCAAAAAGAACACAACAGTGTTCAATAGAGTTATATGGATATAACTTTCCAATTCACAGTTCATTTTATCTGTAGCATACATTAGTTAACCAAAAATTTGTTCGAAGATGTGTCTGTGCTTCTTTAGAAAAGTTTAACGAGTGAGCTAATCACGGTCTTGCATTGGAATGTTTACAATGTTAAGTCTCTAGGAAGTTTTCTCGGCAGCCATTGGTCTATCCATAGCCACCAAATTGAAGAGAAAAACCCACAATAAATATCACACACTCACAACGAATTCATTCACACACATCATAATTGTAATTGTCACATCTCAGCTACTAATATGCTTCCCTTTTCAATATTAGTAGAAAATCTGTTACCTGACTCCTTCAGTAAAACAATAGCAACCTCTGTGTGAAACTTCTTCATGGCCTTTTCATTTACTTCTACTTTACTAATGTCCTCATCTCTTAAATATGTTTCTGCAAACTAATACAAATTTTATTGGGACAGAAACTTATGTTTATGTATGAATGTAAAGTATAATAGGAATTCTTTTCACCATACCTTTAGAATGATTGGTCCACAGTTGTGACCATCAGTTTGTACTGCATGTTCCAAAACCTTAGTTTTCCAATCTTTGCCAGATTTCCCAGTGTCTTTGTAGAAAAAGGACCTAAATTTGTTGGAACAATATGTGGATGTGTCACTGTTGCTTAACATTATTTAACATTTGTGTGTGTGTGTGTGATGTGTATTTTTGCTTGGGCTTGCAGTGAAGGCCACCCGCTAAAAATTTGCAGTACATGTGAGGTAGGAACACCATGCTGCACTGACAGTCATTTCTTGTTGAATAACCTGGCAACTGTATACCAAACCATTTTTTTTCATGGTACTATCATGTCACACGTACATCTAACATGACTGTATCAGTGTTGGACAACTAGTAACATGTGTAACTGTTGAGAAGACACATTTTCATTGCACAGAATGTAATGGTATAAAAAAGATGTGAAATTCACCTCCAATTCTTCAACATGGCTTTCTCATATGCATTCTCATGGCCAAGGGGGTCTAGTACAAGCAACTCTGTTCTCTCAATTGATGCTATCTGACAATTCAATTTGAGTACATTTGTAGTTACACAACTGACAATTGCATGAAAGACATAATGATTTCTCAACACCATGCTTTGGCTTTCCCTTACATGACTTGTACCACTTACCTCTTTACTAAATTTTCGTTACAAACTAGTTCCAAAAAACCATGAGGGAGGATTTAAAGTAATGGCACATTATTACTATGGTAAAATGCTGTTCTTACTTTACACATGCTTCACAAGCCTCTGTTGCTATGATTTCTCTCTCTACAGTCCAATGAGACCACTATATATGAGAGTAACATACATTTGGGTGAACCACTGAACAGCCTATATGAATCTGGCAGTTGTTTAGAACAGCCTGTAAGTGCTGGACGCATGTTCTTCTACACACCCAAAATTATCTAATTGAAAACAGTCTTACTGCAAGAATCCAGTGATTTGACTTATTGAAAGGAAGTAGCACAATATCATGCTGTATAAGTTGTCTCTGTTTGTATGGGAGAAGGAAGTTAAAGTTATTACGTGCAAAGATAGGAAATGATGCATTAAATGCTAATGTGACAGCCCTATTCATTCCATTGATATCACTTATCTTACGCAGACTTAATTTTGCAGTTCTTCCTTCCAAAATACTTGTGGAAATTACACAGCAGATAGCTTGTGCCTGTTGACAGTCATTAATACTTATGAAGCAGAACAATCTATCATGATCATGAGAAACAGATATCATTTCATATATATCTTGAGTTCTGAAAGCAACACTTATTAATCGGAATACCTGATTTTAATACTTCTCACGCAATGTTCCATGTGGAATTTAAGTTGTGAATACACAGTATGCGAAGTGTGAGTGGTCACTCAAGACAAGTAACAGTTACATAGCGTTGGACATACAGCCCTGATACAAGGTTCTTAACAGAAGTCATGCTGTCCCTGAGAGGAAACACTGTTTCCTTTATATAGCTTAACCAATCTTTGAGAAGCATTGTACACACGAACACCTTATCAGATCGTGTAAAGACTTATTCGAAAATTAACCTGTTATGTTACTACAAGTGACCAACCTTTACACTTGTTTTCTTGAGAAGGCACTGTAGATAAGCATCAGTCACCTGCGAATTATTAAAAAAAAGTTTATTCCCAATACTTAAGGCAGCATAAATGTTTTAGGTAGGCATTGATGTTCTTCTGGGCTGAACATTACCTCATCACTCAGCCATCGTCGAGGCTCCAGTGTAGCAAATGAATCCACAAATAATTTTGTGACTCCAACTTTGGCCTCAAGTCTTCCTTTGTCATGGCAGGACTGTATGGATTGTACTGTAACAGAAAGGTAACACATAATAAGTTCAGGTCTGTCCTTCTGTTACTGTACATGTCAGTCTTCAATATGTTGGCACTCTTACAAGAGAGCATCAGACATAGCGGGAGCTATCTATATGTCACCAAACATGATTCAGGTAAATTCTCACCTTTCTGAAACCATTCTTTGTCTTCACCAAGCAGAAAATCCTCCTCCTCTTCCAGCTCTACTTGCTGAAGACTTGCAGACAATTCAGAACATCCTGCAACGCTGGACGTACTGCTTTGAACTTCATCAACATTGTTGTCAGCCATGTGCTCTTGTGATGCTTTTTTTACATTCTCATCAACATCGGGTTTCTTCCCCCAAACTGCATCATCATCAGCATGGGGAATGTCTTGTGATGGCTCTTTTGCATGCTGTATGTTATCTAGACTAGTTTCTTCCACGCCTTTAAATGGTTTTAAGTGTGAAATACTGTATAGCATTGACAGAAGTTTACCATTCTTGCCCTCCAGCTTCAGTCTTTTGCCCACAATACTTGAAACCTTGAATGGTCCACGATATGTAGGTTGCAGTGAACCTTCCTTCCTGGTTTTGCGTCTTGCATTGAGAAACATAACAAGTTGGCCTACATGAAATGTGATCTGTCCATGTTTAGAGAGCTTCCTTTTGCTGTACTGTTGTTGCTGTCTCTCTTGTGCTTTTTGAATAAATTTCAAAGCCATTGCTGTGGCAGCTTCCCTTGTAGCCTCCTTGTCAACGACGTATTTTTTAACACCATTTTCTTCAGCTTCAGTGTGACATGTTACCTTTGTAAAGAGAATGAGAAAGGGAGATAATGGTGAGATTTGTGGTGTGCTATGTTCACGTCCAGTCCAGAAAGCTGTGTTACACGATTGAATTTACCATACAGTCTTCTGGGAACTCCTCTGGAAATCTAGCTTCCAATCCAAATAGAGTTCTAAATGGTGAAAATCCCATAGTCATATGTATGCTTGTTCTCATGGCAAATAGAATACCCTTAAGATAGCAATCCCAGTCTGTGCCAGATGGATCAATGTACTTCTGCAGCGCACTGACAGTAATTGTGCGGAGTCTTTTTAAAAAGGTATATGTTGCAGTCATGGAATATTGAGACTACTGTATTTTAAGCTGGACTTGATCTTTTGAGTACTACATAATGAGAATGGGATAAAAGTATGTAAAGATTATTGATCTGCATTTAAATTTCACTGTTGGGAAACATTCCTTGAAGAACACCTTACAGAAGAAGGCACCTCAACTGCATGAGTAATAAGATGGCATCCCTCAAAGCAGCCTACTCTGGCAGCCATACAGTAACTGTACAAAACTTACGTTTTGATGGTTCTGTTGGTGTGTTCTGCCAGACCATTAGTTTGAGGATGGTATGGGGTGATGAAGGAATGCTGTATGTTATATAATTTGTAGAAATGTTCGTTCACCTGAAAGGGACAAGAAGTTACATCAGGTAGTTTCTCAAGAATGATGTGTAAACATAGGCAATGTTGTTGATTGCAAATCCGTGGTATCTCAAAGTACATTTAACTCGATGTAACAAAGTTCACATTTCCTGCAGTAGTAAGCAGCTATTTGGGTTAACATAAAGTTAAGAATTTCTGTGAGCTAAGTCACTTGACCAACAGCTGTTTTTTGAGACCATCAAAGTACTTTTTGGCAAGGACAGTGTCAAATCATCAACAGTTCATAACCAGTAGCTTCTAGCATTAACGCCAGATTATTCACATGAAAACTGACAAAGTAAGAAGCCGAATGATGAATCTATGCTAATAACATTAGGAGAACAGATATATACCTCATTATTAAATTCAGAACCATGATCTGATAGAATGCAATATGGACATCCGTAATGAGTGATTAGATCATAAATGCAGTCAATGACTGTATCCGCTGCCTTATTGGGAATTGCAAATGCTTCAACCCATTTTGAAAAGTAATCTGTTGCTGTAAATATGTATCTATTCCCTTTCTTTGTCTCAGGTAAGGGACCTATTAAATCCATGCCAACCAATTCCCAAGGTGCGGAAACCTAGATGGAGGAGAAGCCAGATATTATAACAGGAAGTTAGAGAACCGGTTTTGAAATGGAAAGGCAACAACTGATTGTAAAATCAGCATAACACTGACCTGTATGCTTTTCAAGGTGGTATCCACATTCACCTCCTTTCCCACTTTCTGACAATCCGGGCATAAGGCAACCTGTTTTGGAAGGAAGAAAAAATCCTTAATTAATCGTCTTCCTCAAAAAAAAAAAAAAGTTTCCTTTTAAAATTGATTGATACTTTCAATAATATGCGCGATACAGTAGGTTACATTAACAGAATATTATTTTATGGTATGATGAAAAAATTAGTATGTTTTTTCAGTGCTCTCTTCTCTATATCGCTAGATAACATACCCAGTCAGCTATGTCATTTGTCATCCCTGGCCAGTAATTTCTAGCAGACACTGCAGATAATGTTTTCTGTATTCCCTGATGTCCACCAATCGCACCACTATGGTGATGCTGAAAGATCTCCTTGGCTTCCTTCATGGTCTGTATTACTTTTTGGTTTGTTCCTTTTGCGGAATAATACAGAAAATTTCCTGTTATTGGGAAAGAAGAAAAAGATGCACCCATAAGTAAGTACCTGTTTTTTAACAATTCGTATATTGTCAACAGTGTATCGTCTTTTTAGTTTGTAAGCATGGAATAAACATGTCAGCAGTGTGGCCATGTTTTCGAGCCATCAAATGCAAAATGTAGAAAACTGAAATGCTCTAGAGGGATCTTTACATTTAATTTCTTCAGTGTTTTAATATGTGGTGTGGTTGACCTTGCCTGATTGCGTATCTTGATACGTCACCTATTAGAAATCAAACCCATTGGAATTGAACAACAATTGTCAACCCTGGAAATAAATGTCATGGCTAGGTCGACACAAGGCTTTTAAATCGAAACACCAGCAGTTGTTTTGATTTTAGAATAGACACATCCAGATGACATTTTCCTTATTTGGAAAGAAGCAGCTCCCTTATTTCAAAATAATGAAAAATGAAGGAATCAAAATAGCATGTTCACTGTGACATGCTATTTCCAAATAGGGGATTGGACTCCCATGGACGCCCCCTCCCCCCCGGTAGTCCACCAATCCCACCGCCGCTTCTGGGGGGGTGGGGGGCTTCCCCTTCCCCCCCAGCTGTGAAGTGGCGCGGGGGGGGCAGAGGAAGCCCCCCTGCCTGTGGCTGAAGCAGAGGGGGCCCCCCCACCCCAGGCACCCTAACCCTAGCCATAATTGTAAACCACGGTGTCCCTCTCCCAAAACCAAATAGCAAGTCCTGCATCTGCACTTGCTATTTCAATTTTATATGTTTCCTTCATTCAATTTCAGTTAAATCGAATTAAGGGTTTTATTTCAAATTTTATCATCTCAAAATACGCATGCAGGTCTGGACATAGCTATAGGAAAATAGATTAAATGGAGTACATGTTACTTGTCTTCCAAAGAGTATTTAGCAGCAAGGCGACGCAGAGTAAATTTTTCTCCTTTGCTTATTCCTTCTGGGTATATATATTGGTTCTTTTATATGCAAACATCTGTGCCATTTTTTCCTCAAATTATTTTCTTGTCTCTTTATATCATAATTAAAATGATAAAGGAAGCAAACAGTCACAGTCAAATAATTTACCAAATTAATAAATCTCATATCTCCCACTAACACTTGTTGGGCAAGTGGTTTTTTAAATCACACATTGCAAACCTAAATAGAAACGTGATCATGCCAGCAGTATACAGAAAGTTTCCTTAATTTACACTGGAAAAGCGTTGTTTTGTAATGGTTAGTACTTCACTGCCACTGTGAACTGATGGGTCCATGACTGATGAAAACAGACAGGGGACAATGACGCTGTGTGTTGCTGAATGAATATTCAATTATCCAAGTACTGACTGAGTCCATGTTTGCCCCCCACACCAACACACACAACACACCTTAATCCAGAAGCAGTAAGACGTGATAGTCTTTATTTGGACAGAAATCAGGTCTGGTTTTAAGCAGACAGACTACGACACAGAGGCAAAAGTGTACTGCTTGGTTGTGCTCACTATTGGGGATGAATCCAGCACAAGAAATGTCTTATGGCTTTGTTGACCATTGGCTCAGCATATAGACCTGGATCACTTTTCATATAAAATGGAAAGGTTATCATTACCTGACATATTTGTGATGTTCGTATTCTACAGTATATCTGTAGGAGGAGGATTTTCCAGTCAAAATAGCGTTAAAGATAAAGCCATGTAACATTACTTCAAAGCATAACACAAACAAGATGCATCTGTAACCTGCTCGGGTGGGCTATAATACATTTACTTACACCTCTCCACTGCATCACAGAGAAACCTGTGCATAAAGCAGCATAAGAGCCAGGATCCAGTGCGCTCAAAGACTCACAGGATCAGACTTCACATCACACATTAAACTGCTACTACTCAGCATAAGACTAAAACTTCTGGAACATACTCAATGTGCTCCCACACCCTCCCCACAGAAGATTCTCGTTTGTGTGCTGCCAATTCTGGGAAAAAAAAAAAAAGAGTTGTGTGGCACTTTAAGACTAACAGATTTATTATTTGCATGCGCTTTCGTGGGAGAAGATCCCACTTCCAATCTGCCCAGCAACATAAACCCAGCCATAAGGAATCCCTGAAAGAGACTACTCCTTTTTAGGGATCTGGGTTACACATAGTCCAGAAGCACAAAACAGTTTGTTACTGTCCTGTGTTGAATTTTTATATGCAATTTTGAAAAGCATAGGTCATAACATAACAGTACCAGAACCCCTCCCCAACCCACAGTCCCTGACATAATTTTCCTGGCTTCCCTGAATCTCCACCCCCAATGTCCAGGCCAATGAACCCCAGGGCCCCCTTACTTGGCAAGTCCAGGCGCCCCTGACCCTTCCTTTCTACAGCCCCAGCCTTGGCTGACAGCTCAAGGTGGCTGCCCACCAACACTGGGGCTGTGCCCTGCCACCTGATCAGGGAAAGGACAGGGCTATCTGCCCCATTTATAATAAAACCCAGAATTAATTCTTATCACACACATATACACAAAAATGCACCCAAAGACATCAGTAGATGTCCTTCTGGCTGATAGTTACCAGTCCTGGTCGTGGCTTGAGATCGCAGCTTGGATTTGTTGCTGAAATTTGTGGCTTGTGGCAGCTACCTGGGCAGGGAAGATGGGCACAAGGGGGGAGCAGAGTGTCTGGCAGGCGACAGCAATGCTCCTTGCTTCTGGATCTTGTGCAGAATAGTTCCCCAAAGCCTTATGATCTCACCCAGTCTCTTATACAGTTTTGTCTTCAGTGGAAGTCTGGTGGGTACTGTTGCTTATGCACCACTACTGATTCTTGAAGAATAGCAGGCGTGACAAAAAGTCCATGGGTGAGTCACACTGCTCCTGTTAGCAGATGTGACTTTCAACTTTATCTTGATGGTTTGATTTTTAGTTGTTTTGTTCCTGGGGTGTATCCTTTTCATGCTCTTCAGCCTTGCATGGACTTCACACCTCGTCAGGATGAAGTGGCAGTTTGGAAGTAGTTCACACATACAGCATACATCCTTCATCCACACTTTGTTCAATATGTAGTTTCCATTCACAATATGGAGTTTGGACAACATGTAGTCTGGAATGTTACAGAGATTGGGGAAAAGGTATTGGTAGAACCATAGCCTTAAGGATAAATAAAGACAAATTCTCATGCAGTACAGACTGGGGCTGTGTGGCTCAGAGAAAAGAGCTGTTCCCCTGAAGCAACACAAGCCCCAAAGGGCAGTGCTTGGAGTCCAAGCATTCCACAAAAGCTGCAGCCTGTCTAAGAGAGAATACTTATAACATTCCAATAAAGCTAAATGAAGAGTGACATGAGTAATGTGACAAAATTGCAAATACCAAACTAAGACCATGAATGTAAAACAATTAAAATGAAACAAAGATTGGCAGGGACAATATACAAATATTGGGGTACAATTACAAATGGGAAGTAATTAATTAGGAGGCACAGTAACAATAAGAAACATAGTTACAATATATACAGGTTGACAGAAAATAAGAAACAAGTTATACCTCAGCATAAACCAACATAAACCAATAAAATCAATTAAGTTAGGAGTGAGAACAATGAATTTAAGAATGGATAAGGCTATAGATGACAATTAACACCATATACCTACAATATCTGTGTGTGTGTGTGTGTATATATATATATATATAGATTCCAGATTCCAGATCCAGACAGACAGGCAGGTACTGGCCAATCAACCAGACATCGTGGTAATAGACAAGGACCAGAAGACAGCAGTGGTGATAGATGTAGCAGTGCCAAGTGACGGCAACATCAGGAAGAAGGAGTATGAGAAGCTGGAGAAGTACCAGGGCCTGAGGGAGGAACTAGAGAGGATGTGGAAAGTGAAGGCCAAAGTGGTCCCAGTGGTGGTAGGAGCACTTGGGGCTGTGACTCCTAAGCTGGGAGAGTGGCTCCAACA
>ML681973.1:31310391-31442054 GCA_007922195.1 Podocnemis expansa | reverse complement strand
GGAGCACTTGGGGCTGTGACTCCTAAGCTGGGAGAGTGGCTCCAACAAATCCCAGGAACAACATCAGAGCTCTCTGTCCAGAAGAGTGCAGTGCTAGGAACAGCTAAGATACTGCGCAGAACCTTCAAACTCCCAGGCCTCTGGTAGAGGACATGAGGTTGAGGAAGACACATACCACCCATAGGGGTGAGAGGGGAATTATATATATATTAAAAACTCTCTTTGACATTATGCTCATCATACCCCAGTGGTGCAAACCTTGAGGTAACCAAATTTCACTAATAACCAAATTTAATTTAAAAGGATTTACAGTACTACACAGTTTCCAGTCGAATCCTGGGGAACTGTGCCACAGTTTGAGTACAAGAGCCAGCTTTCAAGTAAGAAAAAAAAGTTCTCGGGGGGGGGGGGGCTCTGGACACTCACTGCAGGTCATGGGTCAGGGCAGATACAGTCTTTCACTCAGGGTGCTGGACACAGAAAGCATGTCTGGATCAGCCAGGAGAACTATGAAGTAAAGTTATGTAATAACCTGATGGTGTCTCTGATGCAGTAGAACAGATTATTAAGAAGTTCTTTCAGGGAAGAAATAGTGGTTCTAGACATGACAGTAGGAATGTTTTCATAAAAATAACAACACAAGGAAACATACCAGAGTCACTCTCTGAATATTGACAATTTAAAGTGATAATAAAGGGCTATGGTTGGCAGTTCTTGGTGACAGCTCTCAATGGAAGAAACTTTTTTCTTACTTTTGAGTTCAATTTTAGAAATAGAGCCTACAGTTGCTCTGAAAAGTAATGAAAAATTTTTGTGCAGACATGGGTTCATTAGCTTAAGGAGGAGACCACACCCCCAATATCCTCAGTAGCAGATTTACTCAACCCTGTGAGGAAGAAAACACTCTCCTTTATCTACCCCACCTCTTTTCATTCTCTCTCTTTTTTTTTTTTTACCTATACTGCATTATAAGTATTAGGAAAAACATTACAGTAAACTGAGATATGTTTTAATATTTCTTTCACACAGACCACCTAAAAATTATTGAAGGTCTTGATTTGTAATCATTTCCATCAGCTTCAGACAAGAGTCTAAAGAAGAAATACTATATACCTTGAATTGGTTCATTTAAATGAAAATCAGTAAGAAAAGTTTGATAAGGCTTGGTGTAGATGACAGCTAATTTCTTTGCTAAAACATGCCTTGAGTACTCAGCAGCACATATAGGAGGCAGACAAAAGCATGACGTGCACTGCTTTATTGCCATGAGTGTGATCCTTTGCCCCACAAAGGCCACTTGTCTTACAAATTCAGCGAAGAAAATAGTTTTGATGGTAGAAAAAGAACAGTTTGCCAGAAACTTGAGTCAGGTCACTTGTGACGTCGCAGCTTAGACCTGGTTTGGCCATCAGGTACCAGCAAGAAAAAAAGGTAGAAGTCTTCTGGCACTTAAGGACAAACTGATTGATTTCTCACATGAGCTTTTCTGAGACATAATGCTACTTGGTTAAACACTTTCAAGAGGGGGAATTCACTGAATGGGATGAAATTAAATGGCTGTATTTCTTTTCATCCCATTCTGTAAATTCCCTCTCTTCAAAGCATCTCACCAAGTGGGATTTTCGCACATAAAAGTTCATGCAAGAATCAGTCTATTGGTGTTTAAGTGCCATAAGACTCCAAGCTTGGTTTGCTTTACTAACTAAACACAGGCATGAATTTGCAACTCGGACAAAAACACTGTCACATGGGGGGAGGGGTAGGAGAGACATGGGTTTTCATGGTTTTATACAACTGGAAAAGACAAAGGCTGTCATTCTGTTATACTGCTGTATATGTAAGAGTACTATAGAAGATAGAACTGGAATGGACCTTCTCTAACTCCAAACAGTTTGTTAGACATACAGACAGTATAGAAACTGGGTCACAAGAGACCAGGTCTCACATTCCATGGGAGGGACGTCCACATACCTAACCCTGGAATAACAGATTCTGACTGTGCCTTGACTCCCCCTCTGTGACTTAGCAAGTACAACGCAGAATCACAGGAGTCTGGGACATTTCATAGTGGAGATGCAGGTGCCTACTTGAAACTCGTAATACACAGGTAATAATGTGAGTGTCTGCATGTATCATAACAAATCATTACCATAAAATAAATAGCATACAAAAATCTTCAATATTTATTAAGATACAGCAAGAGTGTTATCAGTAACATAACAGACAGTAAAACATAACTGTAATCGCATACAGATATGAAAAAACAATAAGCACAGAAAAAGGGAATCTTCATTTGTGGAACAATGGCAAAACAAGTCTTGATAGCAGGACAAGCAATCTGAAACAAATGAAAAGAAGACTCCTAAGCTGTAAACGTTTAAAGTGTGAGAATTAAAAACCACAAGAAGAAACACATCAGAAAAACAGGTGCTGAGGGCTTAAGATATAGAGATGCCTGTGCCTTTAAGAGAACAAGCTGCCCTCCACAAGCCAGCATGAAAGCCACAGCAGTGTCTCAGTGAAACACTTTTTTCCCCTAAGTGTGAAACCAATCAAGCACCCCCACCACATTTTTGCAATCAGGGGAGAGGACTCTCCCCTTGGGGTCACTATTACACCCCCTGTCCCTCTGAATGCTGAGTTTGTGCCACTTTTCTAAGACCTGGCAGCCCTCAGCTGGACGCTGGGTCCCCCCCCCATCACCTGATTTCTCACCTTACCCCGCTCCTGCCCCTCCACCAGAGCGCCCGACCCCCAGACCAGTCACATTTCACCCCCTGCTCACACCCTGCCCAGCCAGCACGCCAAACTCACCCATTTCCAGCCCTGTAAAAAGAGGGAGCAAAACCTGACAGCAAGTATGGGCAGAAGTTCACCAGCCCAGCAACAGGGAACTTTACCGAGCATGCCCAGCAGCTCTGAGCATGTGCAGTTCAGCCAAGCTTACAGCGCCTGCAGGCAGCCTGGTTTTCTGGGCAGCCGGACGATGTGGTTCTTCTCCCGGGACCCGGTCCGCGATTTCCCCTACGAGTTCGGCGCGGAGGCGGGCGCGGAGCAGGGGCAGCCGGCGGGGCTGTGGCGGCTGCACCGGGGCAGGAGGAAGGTGAATCCCCCGGGATCGGTCCGGCCTCCGCCCGCCTGACGTGGCGCAGCCTCCCCGGCCTAGAGCCGCAGGCAGCGGGACCTCGGGGGGGGAAGTTTCCAGGCCTCCCCTTTCTAGCTTGGGGGGGTGGGAGGTTTCCAGGCTTCCCCCTTTTTGCTTGGCGTGCGGGAGGGGGAGGTTTCCAGGCCCCCTGCCCCCAGCTCGGGGTACGGGGGGACTTTAGGTCTCCCTTAGCCGGGGGGGGGCACTGGTGGGTTGTGTCCAGGCTCCTCTCTACTGTGTCTTTTTAGCCCCCCCTCCCCAGCCTCGGATGCAGGAGGGAATTTCTGGGCCCTCCTTAAGGGGGAAGGGGCAGGAGGAAGCTTCCACCAGGAATGGAGGGGAGGTTTCAAACTTCATTTCTGTGTAAAAGTGAAATTTCTGAGTTCCTGGGAAGAGATTTCAAGGACTGCCTAGAACAGAAGAGGGGTGTACCGGTTCCTAGCGTCTTGCTTCTTCTCCGGTATATGGGATGGTGGGTCCAAGCCCCCATTCAGGTACTCTTCTCCGCAAGGACAGAAGGGTGTGCAGTGGCACCCACTAGGATGGAAGGAGGCTTCAGGGGCACTTTAGTTTCTTCCTCAGCTGATGATAAAGATGTTCAGGGTCCGCAAGCTTTCTGCACTCCTGAGCATCCCCTGATTTTCAGCTACCTCAAGTGGAAGATCTTTCTCTAGTTTCTCCCTGTACATTCACCACCCACCGCTTTCCAAAGCAGATGGGGTATTTCCAAGGGTCTGGTGCTAATTGCAAGCCAGAGCTGGGATCAGAGGACAAACAGCATTAAAAATTGAACATTTTAGCCTGCTTCCAAAATGACAGCTGTGATCCACCCCGGAGGGAGCCACAATTTTCCTCATTGTAGGGTCCATGTAATGATGATGATGATGATGATAATAATAATAGCGATAACAATAAATATTTAGTTCTGAGATGAGTTTTTGTCAGTAGAGTGCAAAATCCCTTTTCAATGCAAGTTGGTTTCATTATCCCCATTTTATAGGTGGGGAAAGTGTGGCACAGAGAGAGGATGGACATATCAGAGGTCACCTAACAGGCCAGTAGTTGAGTGAGAATAAAACCCAAGTCTTGTACGGGTAGAGCTCTGTCCACTGGTAGACTGCACACATCCCACTAACAGGCCACTGGCCATTCTTTCCCCCACTCTGTCCTGAATGGGAGGAAAGAAGATCCAGCTTGATTTGGATGGCAGCATTGGACACAGGAGGCCTGGTTTCAATTCCACAGACTCCTCATGGGACCTTGGGCAAGTCACGTCCCTTCTCTATCCCTCAGTTTCCCCATCTATACAAAGCAGATAATGGCACGTCTCACATACTACAGTTATGGGCCATAGATACCTTTAGATAAATAGCTCATAACAGGTTTTTGTTTTTCTTCAGGCCACGGGGGATCTGGTATCGGTTTTTGTCTATGAAGTCAAACCCAATTTGGATGAACAGACGCAGGTTGCCAAGGCAGCTTTCAAGCGCTTAAAAACCCTTCGACACCCCAACATTTTGTCCTACATCGATGGATTGGAGGTACCGCTTATGATTTAGATGGGGGGGTGTGGTACCTAGCATTTGTGATGTTCGTGCTTCTCTGTATTGTGGCCCTGTTTGGTGTCTCTGATGTTCATGATTTTGGATTGTGGTGGAGTTTAGAGGCCTTGACCAGGGCTAGATTTGTAGCACATCTAGCATAAGGTAAAGGGCGGTCTTTGGCCCAGAATATATTTAGATTAATGCTCTTTGCTAGGCTAAAAAACACCAGTGCTTAGGTTGCTGGGTTGACACTGTATGGAACAACGCTGTTTTATTTGCTGTCTCTCTGAAACTGTAGCTGATCTTGTACCTGGATGGATGGTGCATGTGACCCAACATGTCCAGCTTGCAATGGGCCAGTACAGCTCATTTATTTATTACCTGTTTTTTTGCATTGTGGTAGGGCCCAGTGGCCCTGAACAAGATTGGAGATCTTCTTTGGGACACCTTGTGGAGCCTGACAGAAGTCTGGGGCCTTTACCCATGCCAGGGGCTGCATGGATGGTCATTGTCTGCAGTGGCTGGCATAAAAGGGCCCTCAATCTCAGTTGTGGGGAGGTTGGGGGGATCCGTGCCATATCAGGCACAATGGGGACCCCAGTCTTGCTGGGGACAGGGAGTCTGTGCAGTGACTGGGCTGGTGATGGCCCTTCCTCCCTTGTGTGGTGGTTGGCACTAAGAATCCTTAATCTCAGTGGGTGGAGGGACGAGAGTGTCTGGCACGACAGGGCCTAAGTTTCAGTTGGGAGGTCCATGCAGCTCCTGGCCTTATGGGCCCAGATTTCACTTAAGGGGGTGCCTATAGGGTGACTGGTTCAGTGTGGAGCCCTGATCTTGGTTGGGTTGGATGTGTGTGGCACCTGTACTGTCTGAGGCTTCATTTGTGGCTGGTGGGGGGACCTATATGTACCTGCCACAATGGGGTCTCCTGTCTTGGTTTGGAGGGTGATCTGTGTAATGCCTCCCTGATTTCACTTATGGGGTCTCCAGTCTTACAGGACCTGTGATCTCAATTTGGGGGTGAGAGTGGCCCATGCAACACTAAGGGTGGGAGCAGTCCATGCAAGGCCAGGTCCATGAGGGCCTTTCTCTCTTGGTTGGGCTTCACAATGTTACTGTAATACTACTACTAATGTGTCCAGCACAAGGGGGCCCTGATCTCAGATGGAGCCTCTGGGTGCTTGTATGACAAAAAAAAAAAATACGTTTTTTTTTTGTTTGTTTGTTTGTTTGTGCGTGGGGTGGGATAGACAGAGAAATGTTTGCACGTGGTGACAGAACCTGTGACACCTCTGAGCACTTACCTGAAGGCGAAAGCAGATTCCGGAGGCTTAAATGAACAGGAGATCTCCTGGGGTTTGCATCAGATTGTGGTAAGATACCGTAATCTCATGCTGATGGTTGTGTCTGCATTGAGAGATTCTAACTCACCAACTCCCTTGTCCATGGCCACTCATCTTGGCTGCCCCATAGTTTTAATAATGCTTGGCAGAATTAGATTTTTGTTTTATAATTTGGACAGATAACACTGATGTTTATTTTTAGTATGTTTTTCAATATGTATTGATTTTAAATGGTCACAGTTGCAGGAAAATTATGGGGGTGGCAGCTGGCAACATGGGGGTGAGACTAATTATTTAAAGAAATTAGATGGTGAGATTAAAAAAGTTAAACACAAGCTGTCAATGTCACATGCCAAAATGTAGAAAGTAAATAGCCTTTAATCAAATTACTGAGTGTGTGAGCAGCATTTTTCTTACGTTGCCTAGTTGCAAATTTCAGTTGTTGAGGAAGAGAGTTGTTGGTTGGTGTGTACGGTGAAGTGAGATTTACTGATACAAATCTAATCTTTCCAAGTCTAGTTTTATTGGATCACTGTGGTGGTGTAATAGTAATGTTAATGTGTTTTGCTGCACTCTGCTAAGAGTTTGAGATGTGCCCTGGGGACAATGCACCTCTATTGCTTCTTTTTTAACCAGGCATAGCTGTTGGTGGCTGCTGGCCTACCAGTTATCTGTTGGGGTAGAGCTGTCCAGGTTAGACACAACTGAGGTTAGAGAGAGACACCTGCTCTGCTATGGTACTGTCTGATCCAGGAAATTGGACTAAACCACCTATGAGTCAAGGAAGTAGGATTATCCCTAAGTATGGGAGGAGGAGGTGGCTTGTCCAAGGGCACACAGGAATCAGTGGCAGAGCTGGGAACAGAACCCAGGGGTCCTGGTTTACAGTCTACCCTGGTTTAACCCACCAGATCCCATTGCTGGCCAAGAACTGGGAATGAAACTAGGAAGCCTGACTCCTAGTTCTGTCCCCCAACTAGACCATTTCTGTCTCTAAGATTCCTCTCCAGGGGCTCCTATCTGACTCTTTCTTTCA
Organism: Podocnemis expansa; assembly: GCA_007922195.1. Lineage (NCBI taxonomy): Eukaryota > Metazoa > Chordata > Testudines > Podocnemididae > Podocnemis > Podocnemis expansa. Next base: position 31,434,986 of record ML681973.1, on the reverse strand, counting down.
CTTGTCCTTCCCTTCCCAGAAAGCTCTCAGCTTCCTGGTGAATGACTGCAACCTCATCCACAATAATGTGTGCATGACTGCTGTTTTCGTGGACCGTGCTGGTGAGTGGAAGCTGGGTGGCCTGGATTATGTGTACTCAGCCCAGGATGACAGCATCCCGCCTCGGAAAGGGATCCCCGAGCTGGAGAGATATGACCCACCAGAGAAAACAGAAAATAGCAAAACCGTTGGGGAGAAATGGTGAGTGGACAATTGGAGAGGGTGCAGGGTCCAGGGGTGTTAATGTCCTCTTCCCTTTTTTTCTATTTAGACTGTAAGGTCTGTAGGGGCAGAAACTCTCACTGTGTAGACAGTTTAGAGGCAGAGATGTGCCCTCTCTTCCAAGCATGACAGGGTCTTTAATACTAGCTGAGGGAGGTCTGTGCAGTACCTGGCATGAGGCCGCCCAGTATTGGCCGGGACTTCTTTAGTCACTGCTGCTATTCTTTAGATTAGAAAACAGATGTTAAAAGACCAGACGGGACCATTAGGATGATCCAGTCTGATCTCTTGCTTAAACAGACTGGAGAATTTCTCCATGTGATTCCTTCATTGATCCCCGTAATGAACTCAGAGGAAATTTAGACTTGAAATTAGGCTCAGGTTTCTAGTCATCAGAGGAGTAAAGTTCTAGAACAATCGTTTGAGAGGAGCTGTGGGAGCAAAAAACCTAGCTGGTTTCAAAATTGAGCTTGATAAATTTATAGAAGGGATGGTTTGATGGGATGGCCTAGTTTGGCAATTGACTGATTTTTGACTATTGGTGGTAGATGTGCCAGTGATCTGAGATGGGATGTTAGCTGGGGTGGGTTCTGAGTTATTACAGAGAATTCTTTCTTGGGTGTCTGGCTGGTGAGTCTTGCCCACATACTCATGGTTTAACTGATTGCCATATTTGGGGTTGAGAAGGAGTTTTCCCCCAGGGCAGATTGGCAAGAACTTTCAGGGTTTTTCACCATCCTCTGTAGCAGGTGGCACAGCTGACTTGATAGTGGATTCTCTTTACTTTCAAGTCTTTCAACCTTGATTTGAGGACTTCAGTAACTCAGTCATAGGTTAGAGCAGTGGTTCCCAACATTTTCTCTGCTGTGGCACACCTTGCTACCTTTAATTAATTTGAGGCACACTGCCAAATAGTTTCCAAATGAACTCATGAATATTCATGAGCCAATGAGCCAATCCAGAGCTCTTTGAGAAGTTTTTCAAAAAATTTTGTGGCACACTGGCTCAGACCCGATGGCACACCCGTGTGCCATGGCACACTGGTTGGGAAACACTGGGTTAGAAGTTTATTCAGGAGTGGGTGGGTGAGGTTTGGTGTCTTGTATTGTGCAGGAGGTCAGACAAGTTGATCATATTGGTCTCTTCTGACCTTAGAGTCTATGAATCTTCTAAGTCTGGGGTGTGCTTTCCTGGAGGGATGTGGAAGAACATTGCAGGGGGTGCAGGAACTCCCATCAACAGGAGCTCCCAGCAGGAATCCCTCCATCACAGGACTGAGAGTTGGGAACCCCCACCATCCTGGAGCTCTCAGCTTGGAAGCCTTATTGGTGTCCTTGGGCCCGAGTGTGGCCCTGCTCCCACCCCAGTTGGGGGTGGGGGGCATGGACAGGAGTAAGGGAGGGTGCAGAGTAAAAAGTTTGGGGGCCACTTACCTGACTACTAAAGCTAAGGCTCTAGAAAGGAGAAGCTATGCATTCTGGTTATCATTCCATGCATGCACTGCTGGGCTATTATTCTCTCAGGTCCCAGTTCCACATTACCCTCCTTGTTGTTAACACATTCTGTGGGCTTTCTCAAGTCACCCTCCGTGACTTTGGCTTTCTTTCCACACAATGTTCAGCCCCTTGCCCTCAGGAATTCACCTCCTTGCATCTGCCTCTGCTTCCCTATCAACTTACCATGCACCGACTCCTTTTCTCTGTGTGTGCAAGACATTGGTCTGCACATGGAATTACCATAACCCCCTCTATTCCCCATTCGGCTTGGCCCAGGGCTCGACAAAATTGGCTTCCAGCTAGGCACCAGCAGTTTTATTTTAGGTCACCAGAGAGTGCTTCTGTATTGCCATGCTACAAATTCTGGTCACCCTGGTGACCTGGTGTCTGGGTTTTGTTGAGTCCGGGCCTGTCCATTTGCTGCACCTCTTTACAGTGCTTTTGCACATGCATGCAAGAGCCTCCATCTCAAGTCCTCCTCTTGATTACCTGCATAGCCCTTCTGCCTAACCTGAAGTGTTTTGGGGGTATAGTTTGCATGGCTGATGTAATGCAAAATACAAGCTGTGTTGAATTGTCCTTCCCCATGGGAAACCAACGAGTTACATTTATTCTTTTGCTGTATCAGGTCAGCAGACATGTGGCGTCTTGGCTGCCTCATCTGGGAGGTTTTCAATGGCACCCTGCCCCGCTCATCATCCTTGCGATCCCTCGGCAAGGTAAAGGGGTCAGTCTGCTTCCCACTACTCTGTTGATAGAGTCTGGCAAAGTAGTAATTAATCAGCAATCCACTTGATTCCAATCCTTCTACTTGTAATGTCGCACCACGGAATGGATCGTCAGTGGGAATCAAATCCACAGTCTGGAGTCTGTGGCCTGTGCTGTGATCTCTGTGATCCAGGCTGTGGCAGACTCATCAACCTGTGTCTGAGTCAGCCACTGCTAGACGGGGACACAGCACCACATGGAGTGGCTCTGGGTCACACATAGAATGGACCCAGCAGGGAAAGTTGATTGCTTGTGGATCTTACCAGTATGCTATGGGGGAAAAATATACCTTCCAAGTGCCACTGACTTCAGTAATAGCTCCTTGCTTTTAGGTAGCACTTTTCATCAGTAGATCTTCACATGCCTGACAAAGGAGGGTAGGCATATTGTTCCCATTTTACAGATGGGGAAATTGAGGCACAGGGAGAAAAGCTGTTGTCTAGTGGGTAGGCTGATGTAGAGTCAGAAATAAAACTGAGGTCTCCTGTGATCCAGTTTACTAGGCCACATACCCCAGAACTAACCATCAGCTTCAGCCTGTTAATGTGAGGGGGAGTTTTCTGTAGAGATGCGTTGGTGGGAATTGGTCACGTATTGCCATTTGTCAGTTCATCCTGTGTCTAAATAGTGGCCTCCTCTGTCCTAGATATCAGCCAAAAAAATAGAGGGGCATGATAAAGATTGTAGATCACTTTCTGCTTTATACAGTCTTTGTGTGGCCAAACAGGCATTCGCAGAGCTGTACAATAGAATTTCAGGTGGGTTGGTAGCGAGCTCTGTTGTGGTTGTGTTGTAGACTAGCAGTGGAGTGCAGTAGATACGGCACAGAATCGGGAGTTGGGAACTGTGGGATGGAGTGAATCTAGGGGTTAAAGCAGAAGGGGCTGGGACTCAGGGCATCTGGGTTCTGTTCAGTTCTGCGATGGAAGTGGGGTGTTTGTGCCCAGTGACTAGTGTACAGGAAGGGGAAGTGTTGTGTCCTCAGCTTTGGGAGGGTCAGGGGGATGAGAATTAGGATGTTTGGGTTCTCTTCCCAGTTTTGTCTTGGATGTGCTCTGTCATCTTGAACAGAATGGCCTGTTTCCCTTGGTCCCCTCTGTTTCCTTTTTCTTAAACAGGGATAGCAATATCCACCCGTTTGTGTCAACTGCTTTGCCAGCCAAGCTGAAAAGATCCCAAACTAGGGGCTAATTAGCATCCATAGCAAATGCTTAATAAACAGATGGGACACCTCTTTCTGAGTCTGTGCTCTCCTTTCTTCAGATCCCCAAGTCTCTGGTCCCTCATTACTGTGAACTGGTGGGGGCCAACCCCAAAATCCGCCCCAACCCTGCGAAGTTTCTCCAGAACTGCCGTGGACCCAGTGGCTTCATGAAGAACAGTTTTGTAGAGACCAACCTTTTCCTGGAAGAGATCCAGGTGAGAGTGATGCCTGTGGTCTCTGTCATCTATCAGGAGGGGAGGGAAGTATTGGCAATCTTCTGTGGGGGCGAAAGAGGCCCGAGGAGGTGCCCCATAGCTTGCTGGGGCTTGAGGAGTCCCTGGTTTGGTTTGTAGTGTATTGAAATGGGCTACAAGTCTTTTCTCCTCCAGAGGGCCCCGGCTCTGATCTGGTACTACAGCATGGAGGGGCTGGATTGGGGGTGGATGGGGTCTGTCCTCTGGAGTACCAGCATCAATCTTGCTTCGTGGTGGGTGGACTGGTTGGCTTAGGGGGCAGGGAAAAGGGTGAGGGATCTTTTCTTCCACAGGGCTTTAGCTTTGATGTGGCCCCGAGTTGTGGGGGGAAGTGGTGGGCTCCGGGTTAAATAGGATAAAGATGACTTCAGCTTTAAGTCCCTGGTTCAACTCCAGCCCACATCAACTGTGCTGGAAATTCGTGCCCCTGGATGGAAGAACTTGGTGCATTTCCATCTGTTTCCTAGTGGAAGCAGAGGCAGTGCCCTCTAGCTACCAGTGATTGATTTGCTTGTTAGCCAGCCCAATAAGACTGAATGGAGTCACAAGGAATGGGCTAATCTGACCTAGTGACCCCATTTCCCTTTCCCCCATCCTGGCAGATAAAGGAACCAGCAGAACGGCAGAAGTTCTTCCAAGAGTTGAGCAAAAACCTAGATGCCTTTCCTGAAGATTTCTGCCGTCACAAGATCCTCCCCCAGCTGCTGACGGCCTTTGAGTTTGGTAGTGCTGGCGCCGTGGTCTTGACCCCACTCTTCAAGGTGAGCTGCTGTCCTAATGGTGGTATTCCTCTGTTTCCATCTTGTGACAGCTTGCTGGGTCTTTAAGGGGTGGGGCACAGGCTGGTTTCCTGTCTCAGAGCATTGCGAACATTTTGGATCCCAGGACCAGTAAGGTCTGCTGTTTGTGGGGAGGGGAGGCAATCGCTGGTGAGAGCTCTGGCAACTGAGCAGGATGAGTGGAAGAGACAGGGAGGAGACAGGAAAAAGGAAGTCAGCCTACAGAGAGAGTTCAAAATGGGAGCAGACTGTTGCTTTGTTGGCTAAGCCCTGATGGGCTGGATTTCTGTCTGCAACTCAGAGGTGTTACCTAGACCTGGTGTGTCTGGCTAGGACAAGGGGGCATTTCAGAGCTACACTGCCCTACTAAGGGATTGTTGTTTCTGTAGGCTGAGCATGCTGGTCCGTGCATCTCTCAATTTCCCCCCTCCCCACAAGTGACCTGTGTACCCGTCTCTTTCAAGGACTTCCTAACACACTTCTCTCATGCCAGGGACTTGGTGTACCCCATTCGCTTCTATAATAGAGTCCTTGATTCTCTCTCCATGCCAGGGGCTCTGTGTATTCCCTCATGCCTCTTATAGTTCTCTGTTGCCCCCTTGTCCCTCTTCTACGTAGCCCTATGCCAGGAAATGGGAAGCTGGGACCAAAGAGGTGTGCCATACAGTGCACATCCCTTGTCAACCAGCACATGACCTTGCTGGGGGTGGTGATGGTGGAACTAGAGAGATCCCCCCCCTTCCTGTGGTACTAGGGGCTCTGAACACCCTGCATTTCCCAGATCTTGGTACCCGACCAGCATCCTTCCACACAGCAGTGTGGGATGGTGGGGGAGATGATGCCAAGAGCTGACATTGGTCCCCCAGGAGGATGTTCAGATTAATTTTGTGTTGTGGCCCACCTAGGAGTATCTCATCTCTAGCAGGCTGCTTGGCCTCCCTCAGTGCATTCCTCTAGAGCTTTGTAAGCTCCATATCTCCTCCAGGATCAATGCTCCTCTTTAGCTCCCTGTGTTTCGGCAGGTGGGGAAGTTCCTGAATGCTGAAGAGTACCAGCAGAAGATCATTCCTGTTATCATCAAAATGTTCTCCTCCACCGACCGGGCCATGAGGATACGGCTGCTGCAGCAGGTTAGTGAGTGCGCTAGGCTGGCCCTGTGGCACAGAATGTTTCTGTTTTTGTTAGAGCAAGGAGGGGACAGAGGGCCTGGACTTTTGACTTCTGTTTTTGGCTCTGGGAAGGGAGTAGTGTCGAGTGGTTAGAACCAAGAAGAATGGGAGCTGGGATGGCTGGGTTCTACTTTCAGCTGGGAGGGGAGTGGTTTGGTGGTTAGGTCAAAGAATTAGTAGACTAGATTTCTGTTGTATCTTGGGAGAGGGTATCAGCTGCTTTGTTAACACGAGAGGTCTGGAACTCAGAACACTCTATGGCAGTCTCTCTCAACCTTTTTGATACCAGGGACTGACTTCTGCTTTCCTAACTGATGTAAGCGGCTGGAGCCAGTCCACAGAATGATTAGAAAAGCTACTATAGGAGCCTGGAGCAGGGGGCACTTGGGGCCAGGATTTCTGGATTTCTTCCTAGCTGTGGAAAGGTGTGATGTTAGAGGATTTGGAATCAGGCCACCTGGGTTCCTCTTGTGACTCTCCCCATGAGGTGCTGAGTCCTACTACTTCTGCCTGTGCACAGGTCTTGCTCAGCAATAGGCTGAATGTTAAATCCTGAACAGCATCACTTGTGTGTTTGTGTGTGTTGCAGATGGAGAACTTCATCCAGTACCTCAATGAACCCACTGTCAACACTCAGATCTTTCCCCATGTTGTGCATGGCTTCCTGGACACCAACCCAGCGATTCGTGAGCAGACAGTGAAGGTAGAACCAAAGAAAGGCTACTGTGATCCTGGGAACGGGTGGGATCTGGAGTAGGGAGGTTCTGTTACATTGGTTTGTGGCATTGCTGAAATACTGCTTCCAGTTCTGATCCCCACACTTCATGCTGCTTATGGATAAAGTGGAGGGAGGGTCAGAGAAGAGTCAGGAAAACGGTTAAAGGGTTGAAAAACCTGCTTGATAGTGAAAGACTGGGAGCTTGATCCACTTAGCTTCTCAACAAGATGGTTAATGGGGCAACAAGTCTGCATTAGTGGGCTCCAGTTTAGCAGACAAAAATCTAAAGAGATCCAGAGGCTGGAAGTTGAAGTGAGGAAAAACTCAGACTGGAAATATGGTGTCTGTTGTGAACAGTGAGGATAATTAACCATTGGAACAACTTCCCAAGGGATGTGGTGGATTCTTCTTCACTGTCCAGGTTTAAATTAAGGTGGGATGTTTTTCTAACGGATCTTTTCTAATTCAAATAAGACAGAGAAGTCCTGTGGCCTGTTTTACGTGGGGGGATGGGAAGAAGTCACACTAGATGATCACAGTGATCCCTTATAGTCAGGACTGGTTTAAGGCAGAGGCTTTAGGGCTGGGGTGTCAACATGCGGCCTGCAAACCTCTTTCATCCAGGCCATGATTGCAGTCAGAGGGACTGCACTCTCTCCCTAGCAGAGAGAGAGACAGAGACAGAGAGTGTGGTCTCGCATACCCAGCACTCCACGATGCCAGGCGAGTATGAGGTCTCACGACATCATGGAGTGCTGAGTATGCGAGACCACATTCTCTCCCTAACAGAGAAAGGTATTGCAGAGTATAGTTTCACGTACACAGCACTCTGCAACGCCACAAGAGTGCCATAGTATTTTGATTTATGGTATGTAATAATGTACAGCCCATTTGAAGTACATTAAAGTCAAATCTGGCCCACCATAGCAAATGAGTTTGACAGTTCTGCTTTAGGAGCTGCAGCCCAGGGTCCTGGGCTAAAGGGAGGGTCTCAGTCCCACAGCACTGCCAGCCTGTGCTGGGCTGGCTGGCTCACTCATGTTCTGCATTGCTGTGACCCAGCACCACCTTGCTCTGCTCTGCCCTCAGGTCCCCACAGAATCTATCTGGCCTGGGCCCACAGAGGCATTAATCTGGCCCTGATTCTGGCTTTAGAATTTCAGGGATGCTCAGTTTCTCCTCCTCAAAAGAAGCTGGTAGAGAGCAGTTAAGGAAACCTGAAGCTACTCTGGATAATTGATCTTGTCTGACTCTTTTGCTAATTCTTGCCTCTGCACAGGGAGGAGGGCTTTTGTGATGTTGTTTTGCACAATAGGAAAGTCCCACAAAGAGGCCCAAAGCAGTGTGTCCTGAGATCTGTCAGTTTTCAGAGGTTCCACTTTTTGCTGTGCACACTGGCTGGATACAGAGACTGTATGGTATAGTGCAGGGGTTCCCAGCCTTTTCAAGGGCAGGAACTGCTTCCCACTTTCCAAAAATTTTGCAGTCCCCCTCCTGGCTGCAGCTGGCAGCCAGCTGGTGCCAGGGATCCGTGCTGCTGCACAGCAGCAATGCCATGGCAGGGGGGCACAGTGGTGGCAGGGGTGTGTGTGTGCGCCCCAGCAGAATCTTTCCTCTACTGCAGAGCTGCACAGGCATGGCGGGAGGCAGGGGGGGCACTGGCAGAGTTGTGTCCCTGCCATGGAGCAGAAGAGCCATGGTGGGGGAGGAGCCCTGGCAGAATCCTTCCTCTGCCACAGAGCCGCAGACCTGCAGCAGGAGGTGCTGGCAGAATTGGGCTGCTGCCACAGAGTGGCGGCACCCACAGTGGGGTTTGACCCCGAGTCACCTCACTCACACCTTAACCCCCCCTCCATCTTACCACCAGCTTCTCTCACTGTCCAGGGCCAACGCCCCACCCAGCCCCACTGCTTTGCCCCCTTACTTTGCCACTGGCACTGAGAGCGGCCATGCTACAGGCTTATTCCCTCCCTGAGCATGCTCAGGGCAGCGCGGGAGTTTTAAAAACAGTAAGATTGTGGCAGAGCAGCTCCCTCTTGGCATCGTTGGGCCCCAGCTCCCAGCCTGTCCACGGATCCCTTTAGGTAACTCTGTGGCCACCCAGGGGTGCACGGACCGCAGGTTGGGAACCACTGGTATAGTGGATAGTGCTTTGGACAAAGACTTTGGAGACATGGGTCACTGTCTCTGATTTCAGTTGCATCATTTAAGATGCTGTTTAAAAAGAGGCTTAATCAGCAGAAAGTACTGAGCAGCTGCCCTCTGACATGTCACTTTCCAATGCCACTAGCTGAGACCCCCAATCACTAGTCTCTTAGGTCTGGATGGTGGCCCCACCTTAGCCACTCTTCTTGGGCAAGTCACCTTCTTCCCCCAGTGTCTTTTTCTCCCGCCTGAAAAATGTGGATAGTGATACTCATTCTCCTTTGTGCACTGCTCTGGGATATAGGGATGGTAAGAGCTGGATGTTGCCTCTGTTTGACCCAGGTGATTAGTAAAAATTTGGGTTCCTACAGGCTGTTTGGGTAGCTGGAGAAATTGTTGATAGTGTTACATTTTCTTTGTTGCAGTGTTCTTTCCTTGCACACAGCAGGAATCAAACAACAGGAGGTAGTTTCTGTGCTCCCAGCCCCTTTCAGTCAACACGCAGTTCAAAAACTCTCTGTTGCCTTGTCAGGACCCTATCCCAGTGCTTCTGTGTCTAGTGCAGGAGTCAGCAACCCAAAAGAAAACAAGAGCCATTTTTAGAAATTCCTTCTATAACCAAGTGTTTTGAGAGCCACAGTGAATGTAGCTTCCTGTTGGAGGGACCTGTGCCAGGGCGCATGCTGTAAGATATCCTGGTGGGAGGAGTGCCAAAAACCAGGAGCAGGCCCCCTGCAGGGTCCCTTGGTGGTTGTGGGGAGCCTGGGATGGGCTGCGCAGAGGATCCCCAGTGGTGGTGGGGAGCCCAGGACCCAGGCCCAAAGCCACACGTAGGAAGCCAAAGAGCTGCATGCGGCTCTGGAGCCAGAGGTTGCAGAGCCCTGGTCTAGTGCTTCCTGGCTGCCTTCTTCGGTTTCTCTCTCACACCTCTACTAAAACAATACTCAGGGAGGTCCCTCTACCTCTTTATTCATATGTCTGAGCTGCCTCACATGTGCCAAAATTAGAGAAACTTTAATTGTTTTTTGTAATTATATTTAATGAAGGGCAGCAGCTATCTCCTTCTGTCCAAGTGACAATGAAGTTTAATAAAAACCTTGCCACTATCCAAAGGGGATTCACTGACAGACAAAGTACCATAGAACTGTCTGTCAGTGCACGACAGAATGTCAGATCCAATGGAATTTCTGTTCTGTGAGAAATTCTGACATTTAAAAAATGTGTTTTTGTTCCGATCCCTTAATTTCCCACAAAATGGAAACTCTGAAAATGTTTTAGAAACACTGAAATGTTTCAATAATGTCAAATTGTCATTTTAATAAGCAAAAGCATTTTTTCAGTCAAAACAATATAATATGAAATATAATATAAAAGGTAGCAAAATAAAACAAAACATTCATTACTAAAATGAATCAATCATTTATTCTCATTTTGTATCAGTAATCTTGAATAATTTGGTTTGTCAAAATCCTATAAAATATTAAGTGTATAGTAAATATAAATATATATAATATTAAAATAAAGAAGTAGAAGCTAAATAAAATTAAATGATAAAGCTGAAAGTCTATTATCAAAATCCATGTGTTCTGTTACATTGTTTCAATTTTGACCAACTGAATTTTTCTGCAGAAAATGGTTCTGTCAAAAGGCTTTGTTCAGCTATAATTATTGTATTTGTACAATGCCTCACACAAGGAGCCTTGCCCTCCAAGTTCTGTTGGAACACAAAGTTTGCGTGATAGGAGCAGTGTTCCCTCTAATTTCTCATAGGCTGTGTGCACAAAAAGATTCTTTTGTGCAAATTTTTGGAACCAGTGTCCAAATTTGTGCACACTTCACTGAGCGTGGTCAAACTTGTGAACACAACACCGCAAGTGTGTATGATGCAAATAATATCTAAATTTTATTTTGATATGGTGATGGAAATGACTTTATAAATTACAAAAACCTTATTTGAAACATGCTACTTGAAACCGCTTTCTTAAAGTGGTATAAAAATATTAGCACTGTTTAATTTTTTTGTGCAGGCTTTATTTTTCTCTGTGCGTGGGTTTCATGACCTGTGTGCGCACGCACACGCGCACAGCTTAGAGGGAACATAGGTGAGGAGTAGTCTACAGAAGATAAAAGCCTGACTGCAACTGCACAGCAAGGGTGGTTTGGGAGCTCCCCATATTATTAGCTGTGCTGTTCACACAGTTTATGAACTTGGGAGGTACAAGACCTGTGTTAAATTCCTGTCTTCCACTTGCTTGCTGGGTGACCTTGGGCAAGTCATTTTTGACCAAACTCTTTCCTCCTGTCACAGTCGATGCTGCTGTTGGCCCCCAAGCTCAATGAGAATAACCTCAACATGGAGCTGATGAAGCACTTTGCCCGTCTGCAGGCTAAGGATGACCAGGGGCCCATTCGTTGCAACACCACTGTGTGCCTTGGAAAGATCGGTCCTTACCTCAATGCCAATGTGAGCAGTGAAACCATTTCTTGAACTCCAGAGGGACCTGCCCCTGGGCAGGAGGAGGGGAATAGGGACACAGACCCTGGCTTCTCTCTCAGGATTTTTTCCCCTTAATATGCCCATTTCCCACTGAGGCCTCGTGTGATGCAGAGGAAGATGGTGACCTTCTTTAAATGGAGGGATTGTGGATTGTTGATCCAAACAATGCTCTAGCTTTCAGGAGGAGGGGATGGTTTTTTGGTTAACATGCCAGCTCAGAGGCTGGGAATGCTGGCTGGTTGTAAAACAGGGATCATCTTCCTTTCTGCAACCCCATGTCAGTCTGTTTTTATCAACAGCCCTTCAGGAAAGGGACTGCTCTTTTATATGTTTGCAGCTCTAGTACAATGGTTTCTAGTCTGTGATGGGGTTTCCAGGTGCTACCATACTACACATAATGAATTGTTCCTTCTCTTATTTCCAGACTAGACAGAGAGTCTTGATTTCTGCCTTCAGCCGTGCCACAAAAGATCCATTTGCTCCCTCCCGGGCGGCGGGTGTTTTGGGATTCGCTGCCACTCACAACTTCTACTCTATGAATGACTGCGCATTCAAAATCCTACCAGTTCTTTGTGCACTGACAGTTGACCCTGAAAAGACAGTCAGGGACCAGGTGAGTTGTATCTGGAGTGAAATTTGCAGAGCCACCCTTTCCCAGTCTCCAACTCCAGTACCCAGCACATCAGGGGTGTCCAGTCATGGATGAGTGCACTCCAGCATGATGGAGGCATCCAATCTAAGTCGGGGTCTTGTAATGTATTCTAATAACAAAGTAACTTCACCTCTGTCTCTTAGACTTTCAAGGCCATTCGAAGCTTCATGACTAAGCTAGAAGCTGTCTCTGAAGACCCATCTCAGCTCTCTGAACTGGGTGAGTAAATCTAACCTTAATCCTGTGCTGAAATTTTCAGGCCTTGCCTTAACCAAACAGAACCAATGAACTTTCCTCCTTCCTTTTCTTTCTGCTCCCTTTAAAGAGAAGGATGTTCACACAGCAACCACCAGCCCTGGCCTTGGAGCGGCTGCCAGCTGGGCAGGCTGGGCTGTGACAGGGGTCTCATCACTCACGTCAAAGTTAATCCGGACAAATGCTGGGACAACGGTTGAACAGACAGCTGTGGAAACTCCAACTGGAGGTTCATTGGAGCTGCCCAGTGTTGGTCAGTCTATGCACAGCTGTAATCTCCAAATTTGAACTGGGCTTTGTTTCACATTGGGGTGGTCGCTCGGCAAATGGTGGGAGTGTGTGTGTTGAAAGCGAGTTTTTGCTGTAACTGAAAAGAGTTGATGCAAAATGAAGAAACACAAAACAATTATTTGTTTAAATAAATCTAGCTAAATTTCCTGCTTATTCAGCATTAGCTTGCAAATAGCTTTAGTGGTGCCCAAAGTGCATTTTTCAGTTAATTTACTGTTTGATGAAATTTTGTTGCCTAACTTCATTCTTGGTGTAATATTTTTATCGATAAAGAATGCACACAATGTCCTGTTTTCTTCTGAATACAGGAGAAACAAACAACAGCAGGTGGTTTTCTTGCTCAGAAATCCTTAAGTCTGCCCCTCTAGTTAGCTTTCACAGACATTTGATGCTAGAAATGGGCTTTGTGATGATATAGATCAGGGGTTTTCAAACCTTTTTTCTACAGACCTAGAAATCTATGCCCGCAACTGACCAAGTAGATCTTTGAGTAACGCAGTCCAGTCTTTTGGTGGTGGCAGTACCTGAGGGTCTGCAATCCAGTACTGGGTCCTGATCTGTGGTTTGAAAACCCCCAATCTAGTCTGAGTACCTGTATAACACAATTTTTAGGTCATAGGATTTTCTTGTGTTAATTCTTGTTTGACATTGTATGGATCTTTCAGAAAAACATCTCATTTTGAGTCAAAAATCAACAGTGATGGGATGTCCACTTGTTGTGTTACCCTCCCTGTCATGGTGATTTAAAATGAATGATTTAAACTAAAAACCAAAACATAACAAAGAGTCAGAGTTTTAAAATTTAATTAAATTGGCTTAAAATTAAATTTGAACAGTTGATAAACTGTGGTAAGGCCTAAAAATACTATAGTTTATTAAGAACATTTAAATTAAATGAAAAAATAACAGTAAGCAGTGCATATATGTGCTGCCAAAGTTTTAAAAGAAAATCGGACCACTGAGCTGGTGGAAATCACTGCCTAAGCAATTGTCGTACTAAGCCACCTTTTGACAGCAGTAGCCTGTTCTAGAAGTGCTGAGAGAATACTTCTTCATGTCAGTTTATTCAAGTAGTTCAGTTCAATGACTAGTTAGTTCATTCAAAATTAAGAAACTGACTGGAAGCTGGAAAAACAGATTATTTACCCTTTTTAGACTATGAATAATAAGTGGATTAACTTTAAATGCAAAATACCTTTTAATGAGCCTGGATTTTGCAGCACATTTGAGGTTTTTATTTAATGAATACAAAAATTAAAAAGTTCTTTTTGCTTATTTCACATTGAATTTCATGAATCACAATTGATCACTTAGTAAATAAGAAATGTGCTATTCACCATTTCTAAAATGATAAAAACTAAGAATTAAACTGAAAAAAAGTATGTAAATTATATAATTGCTTGAATAAATGGTAGCGTGTCCACCAGGTTACCAAAAAAATAGCAATGAATTTAATGTAAGGGCAATATTCAGTTGCAGATCAGCATGTTTTAATGATTACAACAGTGAAAATCAATTTCGATTAGGCAGATAATTAAAAAGTACAAATGTCAAATAAGATTCAAAATTGGTGATTTAAATCAAAGTTTCCTTTTTACTGATTTAGCTAAATTTTCTCTGAACCCTACTAAAATTTTGTGATTTATACCCAGTCTGAATTTGTCTAACTTCCAAGTCCAGTCACTGGATCTTGTTACCCCTGAATCTAAGTTAAACATGCAGCTCCTAGTATTTTCCAAGAAACTCTATTGCTCACTTCCTCTCAGGGTCATGGTAACTGCTCAGTGCTTTTCTGGGCTTCCAGTCTCAAAAACACAAGAGTCCACAACTGATCTCCTAATCCCTGCTGTTGCATTCTTAGTCATTACTGTATGAAGTGGCTTAATTATTCCTTATGCGGAATATGGAAAGGTGAGCTTGGTGCACCCAGCGGCTTTAAGTAGGGTTGCCAGGCTTATATTATGGCAGCAATTAATGCCTTTCAATATACAAATATTACATGAACAAGGGATTTCAAAGGGGATCCCATTGGGAAATTGACTGTTATAACCATAGCAGTCCCTTTGTAGACAAGCCTTTATTTTAATGGGAGTTAGGCATGCCCTGAAGCTGTCAGTGTAGGCCATCATTCTGTTGCTCAGTCCACACTGCCGGCTTTTGTCTTTAAGGAGCCAGCCACGTCCCTTCCCTGGTAACATCGCCAGCAGTTGCCATTCCATCTAGCCAGTGGGATCTGGAGGAAGACGTGACCGAGGAAGAAGAGAACTCCACGGACCGATGGGATGATGAGGATTGGGGCAGCCTGGAGGTGAGCGATGTGCTGTCAGCAATAGGGTTGATTTGAGGATGACAGGTGGGTTGCCTCTCTCATTGAACTGGTTCTCCCCCTACTGAGTTTGAAGTCTGAGTGCGTAGTGGGACAATCAGATTTCTTATGCCAGGCCCAGTTCCCCCAAAAGCAATTCTGCCTCAAGAATTCACACTAGTTAAAAAAATTCAGGGCAGACAGCAAACGCTCCTCCACTGCTTGCAACAGCTTCCCTGAAAAGAATGTGCATGCAGCGATCACTCAGCTAACAAGGGAGCTGCACGTTTCTCAAGACTGGCTACAGCTCATATGCAAGAGTGTGAATGACAGCATCACCCTATGACTTGGGGTTGGACCCTGCAGCTCTCCAACAGGCTGCTGTGTTTTAACAGCTGTGTTGCTGCCTGGATTGAGATTCTGCTTCCTTGTGTGCTGTGCCTCATTTTCTATGCTTTCGCTTCTAGCAAGAGGCTGAGCAATCCAAAGGGCAGGCGAGCCCAGATGACTGGAACACCCCGGACTGGTCCGAACCAGCTCTGGTGTCAAAGAAACCTGGAGCAAAGACGGTAGGTGACTTTATGCATTGATGCCGCATCCTAAACTGTTCTAAATGCAGGTATTCCTTTTTGGTGCATTTGGCCTCCACGGTCTTGGGAAGGTTGAAGGGGCAACAGTGTTGCTTAGTGGTTTGTGCACTAGATGAAGACTTGAGACCTCAGTTGCAATCTTGGATCTGCCACAGCTGGCTGGGTGACTTTGGCAAGGTCTGTCTCTCTGTTGTCTGTCTGGCAACAGAATCAAGGATCATTACATTTAGGAACAAACCTTGATCACAGTGACACTGAAAAGAGCCAGGAGGGGCATTACTTCTGTCTATGGTAGTGGTCACACCATTGGTGGACAGTATATCCAGTTTTGCTGTCTACACTTTTGGGAAGCTCAACCTGTCTAGTTTATCCCCAAAAAGGTTAAAAGGTGGCTTGGTCACGTTCTTTAAAAGACAAAACCTTTGTAATCTTGCAGAATGAGCCGCAATGTCTGGGAGCTGAAATGAGACAAATTCAGGCTAGAAATAAGGGGCAGATTTTTAAGTGAAGGCAACTGTCTTTTTCTGAAGCTTGCAGCCAGGATTCTTCAAAGTCATTTCCACTGTTCCTCTTTTCGTTAACAGACCGGCAGCTCCTCCAAGAAACAGGAATCAGATTGGAACAGTTCTGGTTGGGAGGTTGAATCCAACTGGAGTCACAAGAAGGATGGCAGGCAGGAAACTTTTGATTCTCGGATGCTGGAGAAACCGACCCCTTTACAGCAAGCCTTGGCCCAGCCTGAGGGAACTAAACTGGCCAGCGAATATGACTGGGACAGCTCATTGAGTGCAGCAGAACCAGACCCTTTCTTTTCCATGATCCCTACTCAGAAGTCAACAGCAGAGACCCAGGTAACTTTCTCCATCTCTCATGACTGAGAGGGGAATGTTTGGGTGGTGTATTGGTCTGGGAAGTAATAATGAGCTGCTATGGGCCCATCATCTCCATTCCAGCTCTACAAAAATTGTCAGGTTGGGATAGAGAGCAGCTTTCATCTGCTGGCTGCCTAAAAAATGGCCAGGCAGACTGCTGTATTACTATAGATTATGAAGAGTGAGTGCCCCCATCATTACAGTTTCAGCGCAATGCTAACTAATCTGTACCTAACTTCAATTCCTAGAAACACACGGATGCCATTGCCAGTTGGGATACAGAGGAAAACTGGGAACCCTTGGACTCTGACCATGGTGAGTTGTACCTTCCCTGCTGCCCCAGCACATTATAGTTCCAGCCAGCTGTTTGTACTAGCTGGGAATTCTCACGTTTCCTAGGGCTCGGCAGGGCAGAACTGGCACGCAAGAAGCGAGAGGAGCGGAAAAAGGAAATGGAAGCTAAACGGGCTGACAAGAAGGTGGCAAAGGGACCTATGAAACTGGGAGCCAGAAAGCTGGACTGACAGGCAACTGAGTTTAGCTATAGTTTGTAAATATGTTCTTGGAATTTTATTCTACACATACATCAGCAAAAATCACAAGCAGGGATGCACAAATTTGTGGTTTACTGTATTTATTCTGTACATCTCAGTAAAAAACCAGGTGTTCAGTTCTATGGCTTTCTGCAGTATTCTTTGCATACCCTCACTCTGGTTTGAGTCTTAGAGGCCCACGTGAGGGGGTGGGGGGGGAGAGTGACAGACAGACCGACCCACACTTGTAACTAGACAGACCCAACCTTACACCCACCTAGAGATAGTCTCTTAGCTGGCAAGCTAGCCAGAAGAGACTTTTAGATGGACCCAGAAAGAGACACTTAGTCTCTTAGAGAGGTTGAGAGAGAGAGACTCTTAGGGTATGTCCATACCAGGCGTGGCTAAGCTGCGGCTCGGGAGCGGCATGTGGCTCTTGAATGAAAAAGTGTGGCTTGTGGAAGAATGTCAGCAAATCAGTTTAGTAGGTAAAAGTATATGGCTATGTGCCTCACTCTGGCTCTTGAAGGTTTTGCAATCAACTTGTGTGGCTCTTGAGTTTCATAAGTTTGGCTACCCCTGGTTTATGCTGATGGTGGCAAAATTGCTGCTGTCAGCCCGGTGTTCCAGGAGCACTTAGCAGCAAGTCTGAACTGGCTGCTGCACCTCCCAAAGTTGGCTCTTTAAGTCCTGGGGGCCAGAAGGTGTACAGGAAAGCCAACCTCAAGGCGTTTGTGGTTGGCTTTCCTGAGTGAGTCCTGGCAGCTAAGAAAGTTGCCATCATTTACACAAGGCATTTTACATGCTTTGCATAAATACCAGTTGACTGCTGCCAAAAACCAGCCTGAGTGTAGACGAGGGCTGAGTTTCTTAGAGACACCCAGAAGACTCTTAGTGTCTTAGAGAGAGAGAGACAGACAGACAGACAGAGCCTCTTATAGGGAAGGAGACACCAACTCTCTTACAGAGATGACTCTTGGTCTCTTAGAGACATGCAGAAAGCGACACTGACTCTCTTACAGAGAAAGACTTGCCCTCTAGAGAGATGACACCTGGTCTCTTACAGAGAGACAACCAGAAAGAGACCCCCTAGAGCAGTGGTTTTCAAACTCTTTCTCAGGACCCAGTTGAAAAAAAATCATTTACACCTGCAACCCACCATTACCATCTTTCAGCAATGCATTCCAGTCTTTTGGTGGCAACAGCAGCAGGTGCCACAACCCAGTGCCTGAGAGTCTATGACCCAGTACTGGGTCCTGACCCTAAGTTTGGAAACCGACAGCCCTAGAGAGTCTCTTATAGTGAGAAAGCGACACTTAGTGTTTCACAGAGAGACAACTCTAGATAGTCTCTTAGAGCAGGGGTGTCAGTCTTTCAATGTGGGGGGGCCACATTGGAGGGCAGGACACCTGACAGAGGGCCATGTGTCTGCACAGGCTCCCCAATCCTTTCCCTTGCCACGTGCAGAGTGGCATGGGCTCCCTTTTCTCTTCCCCTGCCCTGCGAGCTCCCCTTCTTCACACTGGCCCCCAGACCTCTCCTGCTGGGCAGCTCTGGGACACCACATCCCCTATCAGGTGGCAGTAGGCAGTCTGTCACAGATAGGACACAGGCGGGTTGGGCTGCTGCCTCCCCTCCCTGCGCACTCACTGTCAGTCACTCAGCATGACAAAGAGTCCTGTGGCGTGTAAAAGACTAACTAACTTATTTATTGCATGAGCTTTTGTGAAAGAAAATCCCACTTTGGTCAGCTGCTTTGAAGATGGGTGATGTTGGCCTTTTGGTTGGGCTCAGTCCCAGCTGGCCTTTGATTAGCTCATTCCCATGTGGGCCCCTTTATTTTTTCCTTTCTTACTTGTGATTTGTGCAATGTGCTGTCAATCAAAATAGCATACTGACTGACTGATATTGAACATTTGGGATGGGGCGGCAATGCAGGGGATCTCCAGGAGCCCAGCCCAGCCTGCTGTGACTGAGACTCTGATTGGTTGGAAGACCACAGCAGAGCTGAGCCAGGATTGGCTGGACCGCTTCTTTTGTTCTCCTGTGCTGTGACTAGGATCATGTGAGAGAGCCAGAAGCAAGTCCACCCTGCTCTGCCAGTCTTCACTGTTCACTGCGGCTGCAGAGAACTCCCAAGCATAGTCCAGGTAGCAGCTTGGGGGGGCCAGAGTAGGGCCCTCGGCAAGCCAGATCTAGCCCCCAGGTCTTAACTTTGACACCCCTGTCTTAGAGAGAGAGAGGGAGGCACCTAGTCTTCTAAGAGCCAGAGATACCCAAAAGGGACTTTTAGAGAGAGACACCCAGAAAGAGACATTGTCTCTTACAGAAGGACCACCTAGTGAATCTGTTAGAGAGAGAGACAGACTCTTAGAGCTAGAAGGACACTCAGAAGAGATTCTTAGATCAGTGTTTCCCAACCATTGTGCCATGGCACACAGGTGGGCCACACAATTTTTACAAACACTACTCAGAGCTCTGGATTGGTTCATTGTATCATGAATATTCATGAGTTCATTTGGAAACTATATGGTTGTGTGCCTCAAATTAATTAAAGGATGCAAGGTGTGCCATGGCAGAGAAAATGTGGAGAACCACTCTCAGATAGTCTCTTCAAGAGAGAGCAACCCCCTGGAGAGTCTCGTAGGCTATGTCTACGCTGCCAAATTAGTCAGGACTAAACAAGCTCAGTTCAGACAAATTTGGCCCATGGCCAAACTAGGCTTTGCCTAGTCCGAACTAAGAAATTTCTTAGTTCGGACTAGGCAAAGCTTAATCTAAACTAGTAAAACCCGGTGGTTAGTTTGGACTTCCATGCTTAGTTTGAACTTTGGCAAGACACAAAGTAATGGCTAGTTCAAACTTAAAAAGTCTGAACTAAGCCATTAATTCGAACTAGCCATGCATTCTAGTTCAAACTAGAACTTGTGGCTAGTTCGAACTAAAAAGCTGTGAGGCTAGTTTGGACTAAACTTGGACTTATTTAGTTTGGACTTGCAAGTCTGAACTAAATTTTTAGATGTAGACATAGCCTTAGAGAGCCAGTAAGAGACTCTGAGGGCTAGAGAGATGACACCTAGTCTGTTACAGAGAGAGAGAGCCACCCAGAAAGAAACCCCCTAGAGAGTCTGTCACAGAGAGAAGCAGGCTCTTAGAGCTAAAAAGACTCCCAGAAGAGATGCTTAGATGCAATAGAGCATTTCTTATAGTGCTAGAGTGATGACACTGATTCTCTTAGAGCGTGAGACAATCTCTGAGAGAGAAAGAGATTCTTAAGAGTTAGCAAGACATCCAGAAGAGACTCTCAGATAGAGCGCCTCTTGGAGCTAGAGAGATGATAGCAGGTCTCTTACAGAGAGGGACAGACAACTGTTAGAGCCAAAAAAACTGAGAAGACGACACTGAGGTCTTGTACAAACTAGAAAGTTTTGTTGTCAAAAGTCAACGTTTGGTGACAAAATGAGCCCACTGTAGATGCTTGATTGCTCATTTTGTTGGCAAAACAGGGCAGTTCTGCTGACAAAAATAACATCACCTGTAGGAGAGGCTTAGTGCCTTTTTTCCAAATTTTTTTTCACAAATGAGTCTGTATACACTGACTAATTTTTCTGTCATGTTAAGCAGCCTCCAGAAATGTCCCAGAACACCAGTCCTCACCGCTCTTGTCTTCTGCTTGCACACGGTTGCTCTGTGGTGACTAACCCCCTCCCTCTTGTAATTCCTGGGAATTTTTCTGTTTCCATTTCCTGGTGGTTCAGCATGGACAGCTAGCCTATTGTAGACCTAGGTGACAGCGACAGCTCCATGCAGCAAACACTCTCCTGCCTGGAGTGCAGCAGAGCTGTTGGACCTGACCAGCATCTGGGAAGAGTATGCTGTGTGGTCACAGCTCCATAGCAACAGGAGGAGTTTTGACATGTACAGCTGGATTGCTCATGGAGGAGAGAGGCTATGAGAGGGACACACTTCAGTGCAGAGCCAAAGTGAAGGAGCTGAGGTGGAATGATCCTGAAGCCAGGGAGGCAAACCATCGCTCTGACTCAATGCCGGCTACATGCTGATTTTACAAGGAGATGGAAGCCATCCTCTGCAGGGACCCCACATTCGCTCCCAAGATGGCCCAGGAGCCAAGGTTACTGGATTAAACCCCAAGAAGGAGGTGACTGATGAAGAAGAGGAGCTGAAGGATGACCCACAGCCAGGAAGCAGAACAGCAGAGATTGGGAGTCAGGCACTGTTGGCAACCTCATCCCTCTACCCCCTCACGCAGCTATTCCCAGCCCTTCAGGTGTAGTGCTCTGAAGGCAGGAGAGGGGGACTCTGGTAAGTATTTGCTAAGCTGATGCTGTTCTGTTTGGGAGGTTCCAATGGGGTACTTGTGTTTGTCTAGTTGAGCAAAACAAAACAAGGAGGCCTGTAACACTTTAAGATTAACACATTTATCACAGCTTTCATGTGCAAAAATCTCACTTCATCAGAAGGGATTTTCTCCCATGAAAGCTCATGTGATAGATAAATTTGTCAGTCTTTAAAAGTGCCAGCTGATTCCTTCCTTGGTAGGGAGGTGACTCTTGTTAAAACACAGTGATAGGATGAGGGTAAAAGTGTGCAGGAGTAGCTATGTTTGCATATAGCGTCCTATTCTTGAGTGCATCGATGTATTGACAATTTCCTGGCTATCCTCTGCTTAGAGCTCAAGGAAATTTCCCAGCTATGCTATCAGATTCTTTGTCTCAGATTCCTTGGCAGAGCAACTGTTTCCTCCCCCGCAGAAGGACGCTCTCCGTTGCAGGTTGGAAATTACGGTACTGGGGACCAAAGCTGTGCACAGCCCTGCAGCGTAGGGACCTGGTCTAAATCTAGTTTGATGCAGATGATGCATTCTAGCCTCCCTAGTGTGAGATACCAGTTTTTATGGCCACTTCCTGGGAAGAAGCAAGGGGACAGATTTAGCTTGATAGTGACACTGCACATTCATTGATGCCCTAAGTGAACACCCAGCTCCGCAGATCAGCTGTGTGTTCTTGACAGCCTGTGTGGAAATCACCATTTGCAACCTGAGGGGAGCTCAGGGGAAATGGTAAAAGTAACGTGGTTTTCAAAGTGCTACAGCTATACTAGGAGGGCTGTAACAATAAATGCCTTTATTCATTACGCTTCTTTTTCCACAGAATGACTTTCACGAGCAGAGGCCCCATGCTTGCCAAACACCTTAGCTAAGGAAGCAACCTTGCCAAAGCAAGGCAGATGTTGCAGGAGCTCCTACAGTCCACAGAGGCATGCAGATGAAAAAATGGCTGGGAGAGAGGCAGTGGCAGAGAAACAGCAGGAACACATAGAAAAATTCAGATGTCAAGATCAGAATGCGTATCTGATGGAACAGCAAACAGCACTTGAAGACAATGATCGACTGGACCCAGCTGCTGCATGCTCATGGTAGGGGTGGCTAGGTGCGGAAGTGAGCTACACTAGCAGTTTTTCACCATCTCTCCCCATCCTGCCCCTAACAGCATTCCAAGGCACCACATGCCACAATGTTACATCCGCCCACCTGCCTCCCGTGCAGCTACAGGTCCAACAGCTGGACATACACCACACTCACTGTGCTGCATGCTCTCCTTTAGCTGCTGACTGTTTGGCATTTACTAATAAAAAGACTGCTTCAGACATGGAGACTATTTTATTCAGGTGCAGCAGAATGCACTTGATTATCCTGCACACTTGTCAGTACAGTAGGCTGGTTGGCTCCAAACTAATTAGTGATTAACCAGTAGCATCTGTAGTTCCCAGTGTCCACACAGCAATTGCAATGCACATCTCTAAGGGGAGGGCAGGGCTCCACTGGGTGTCTTTGAAAGCTCTATAGCACTGCTCATTATTATGGAACAGCATAGTTATGCAGGCCCATCATTCAGTGTTTTTTAACTAATTGATTGATAGCAGTGCACAATGCTGTTTGTCTGCATGTCATAATGCACAACCAGCTATGGTGGGTTGATCAGAGTGCAATCAACACTGGCTGCATGTTTTAGATTTAGGACAAGCTGCTCCTGTCTGATCCTGTGCCCAGCACTACACCTAGCCCCCACCTTTCCAGTGCTCTGGATGCTGCCACTCACTTGCACTGGGCTAAAAGCAACCCTTGGGCCTCTTCTCTGGTGCCAGCTAGAGTCATCCTCTCTTCTGCCCTCCATTTGAGCAGTCCCAGTATTTGACTGAGAGCAGAGCTGTTTGTTGCAAAAACTGCCAGCCCCAAAGAATGGATCCACCACCCTGTTCCAAAGCTTGCTTACCCACTCTGACACCCTGCTTCAGTGCCCCTCCAAGCCCTGTTCTGTGAATATTGAAGAATAGCCCATGCTACACAGAACAGATGACAAAGCTTTGCACAGCATTTAATGGTGCCCTTGTCCAATTATTTACACATTTGTTTTCTAAATCACTGTGGTCTTTGACCAGCCTGTTCCTTTAAATAAGGGTCCTCCCCAGAGTTTTTCATGGAAGAACTTTCTCCCCTTCCATTGAATGGAAACATAAGCTTTGGTTTTTGGCATCATTTTTGTTCTTGCAGAATTATTTCAATGAAAAAAAAAAAACACCTAAGGAAATACAACCAGAATTAAATGTCATGACAATTCAGCAAAGCAACCCAATACCTGAGTAGTTTAAAAAAGCCACATCCCACCAGAATTCCCCCCCCCCGAGCACTGCAGGGGGTAATCAAGATCAGAAACACACAGCAGTTAACAAAAAGAAGCCAAATCTGGACCTTAGTCTGATGACTGCTGGGGTCCACGGTTTCTAGGAGGAGGAACCTCCCCACCCTGAGCTTTGACTGTTTTTGCTTTAGTAGGGCAAGGCACTCTGACAGCACCACCAATGGCCAGCAGGATGAGTTTTTCAGGTGATGCAACTCAGACTCCCTGGAAAAATTGGGGTGCATCTGAGACAGGAGACAGCAGTCCAGCTTGTTCCCTTGAGTGCTGTTCACCACCTGCTGCATCACTCCAATGCATTATCCAAAGCCATTGACCAAAGGCAAGTGAAGAGTCGCTCTTCTCTCTTGTGAAATCACAAGTGTGAGAGGCATCTTCGCTTCTTTCACCAGATGCTCCATTAAGCTGAGTCGCAACTTCAGCTCAGTAAAGGGAAATCTGAGACAATAAGTTGTGTGTGTCCCAGGTCAAAAAATGTTTCGGTGATGCATGGAGGCAGGGAGATATTTTGGCACCAAGTCCAACATTTATGTATTTTAGAATACAGGATGGTAAAATTCCCCATGCGTAGAGCACAGCCTCAGTGAGAAGAATCATCCGCTGACAGTGGGGGCAGCAGCACCTCAGCAACTTGCTGTGACATCTCTGGCTAAAATGCATATTATAAATATGCAAGAGAGTCTAGTTTATGGCATCAGTCCTGGTTGGCAGCTTAAGAACTGGAGCTCCCCTGGCTGGAGCTAATGGAAAGATGGAGGCTGCGGGTCTGATCAGAAATCTGCAACAAGGGAGATGAGTTACCATAGAGAAATGACTGGCAAAAGTAAGGAGCAGGCCACAGCAGGGCAGCCTGGGATAATCACCATGTAGGAACAGTAGCACCTTGAGGCATCAACCAAATCAGGACCCTAGATAGCATCCACATTATTAGGGTTCATGTAACTATTTACCTTATCAAAGTGACCAGATACTTAACACATCTAATATGAACAAAGGGAAGGAACACAAAATAGGGTGAGAACAGGTTAAAGAATATTTAACTAAGTTAGACATGTTCAAGTCTGCAGAGCCTGATGAAATCCACCTGTATTAAACTTGTGGATGACACCAAACTGGGAAGGGTGGCTTGCACTTTGGGGGCCAGGAGCAAAATTCAAAACAACCTTGATAAACTGGAGAAGTTGGCTGACATCAGTAAGATGAAATTCAATAAAGATAAGTACACAGCACTATATTTGTGAAGGGGGGAAAAAATCAAATGCACCAACACCCTAACAGACAAGCTGGCTGTAATGCTGGAAAGGATCTGGGAGGGGAGGTGGGGGTGGGGGTGGAGTGGAGTGGAGCACAACTGGATTATAAAGCGACAATGTGATGTAGTTGTAATAAAGGCTAATATTCTTCTGGGGTATATTAATGGTAGTCTTGTATGTTAGACACAGGAGGTAATTGTTTCACTCTACTCAGCTTTAGGAGACCTCAGCTGGACTGCTGTCTCCTGTCTCAGATGCCATGCTTTATCAAAGAGAACAGAGGAGAGCAACAAAAATGATAAACAGTTGAGAACATCTGACCAAAGAAGAAAAGTTAAAACACAGGCATGTTTAGTCCTGAGAAAAGAAAACTGAGGTAGAATGACCTGCTAAGAGCTGTTATAAAGAGGATTGTGATCCACTGTTGTCCATGGCCAGAGAAGGTAGGACCAGAAATGATCAGCCTAGTCTGTGGCAAGGGAGCCTTAGGTTAGATATTAGGAAAACCTTCCTAATGATGAGGGTGGCTAATCTCTGGAATTGCCTTGTTTTGTGCTTTTTAAGACTAGATTGGAAAAACTCCTGTCAGGGATGGTCTGGGTTTACTTGGCCCTGCTTAGTGCAGGGAATTGGACTAGATGACCACTCGAGGTCCTTTCCAGCCTGACATGTCTATGATTATGGGTAGCTTCAGAAGGCTCCAGCAGAGATTCTCATATACACGTTAACAACAACATTATGGTACCCAACAGAGATGAGGACTCCATTCGGCATACACAGTATTAATAGTAATAGTAATAACTGGAGACCCCAGTTAAAATCAGGATCCCATTAAGGTGCAGACATTCAGAGTAGTACTAGAGTAGCACCTAGAGGCCCACACTGAGACCAGGGCCTCATAATGCTGTGCTCTGCACAGTCTGAGGCAACTAAGGGTCAGAGGGGAATTGAGGCACTGAGGAAGGGATTTGCCCAGACAGCTGGTCAGTGGCAGAACCAGGAATGTACAAGCCAGCAATCCTGACTCCCAGCTGAGTGCCCTAACCACTAAACCAGCACAAAGTATTAGGGTACACCCCTTGATCTCTCAGCAGGGTGACACTAAGGGTGTTGGCAAGGGAGGTTGGTCCCTTCTCAGCCCGCTACAGCTGCTTGGGGTCTCTTACCTCTGTCAGCATGTCAGAGCCTGTGAACAGGCCCTGTGGGGAGGTGAAAGAGTCATCGGAGATGGAGCTGCCTGATTTACGCTTCCCTGCAAGGGGACAGAGTCAAAGTCACTGCCTGGTGCAAACCTTTCCAGCTACTGCACAGGGAATCTGGGACCACCACCAGCCTGGATCTGAAATCATAAGCAGAGCCAGGAACAGATCTCAGGAGTGCCCCTGTCCTGCGCTCTAACCACTAGACCTCCCCTCCTAGAGCTGGGAATAGTACCTAGGAGTTCTGGTTCCCATGTCTCCCACTCCAGCCACTAGGAATCCTCATCCTGTTCTAAAAGGCTCAGGGTCTCAGAGTCCAAGGTCCCTGTACATGGTCTCAGAGGATTCAGGGAATGTGGGGGGCAGTGATTCCCAGTGGTTAGAGCAGAGCAGCACAGCTAGGTCTTACAGGACTGGCTCTCCCACTGGGGAGTAATTCCACTCTGGATCAAGAAGTGCCGCCTCCCTAACTCATTCCCCCTCCTCTCATCGGATCCCTTTACCAGATGCAGAGTCCCCGAAAGCAGTGTCGCTGCCTGACGATGAGGGGCGCCGGGCCTCAGTGAAGCTGCGATGACGGAGCTTGGCCTGTGACTCCCGTCTCTTCTCTTCCTGGGCCTGCGGGACAGTCAAAGTAGGCTCAAATGCATGGCATGGGGAAGCACCGAGACAAGGGCAGCCTGGCTCAACATGAAGACATCAGCCAGGAGAGCACAGAGAGCACCAGGCATAGCCCCTCACCAGTTCCTCCCACACTCACACCTCTCAGTGTCTAGAGATGATCACTTTAAAGGGTGACACCACCAAGCCAAGGGTGGTTTGTTACTGTAGAGTCACTGAGGGCCCACCTGAGACAGTCTGTTACTGTAGGGTCACCACTGGAAAGGTCACTTTGTCACTGTAGGATCTCTTGCAATCACAAGGACTAGATATGGGTAAACCACATGCCAGCAGATCTCACCCTCTCTGCAAACCCACGGCTGGTGTAGCTCCACTCCCAACCTGTGCATGGGCAGCTTCTCACTGCTCATGTGTCACCACCCCCACAGCACTCACTGTTGGCAGGTCCTGCAGCCGGTGCTGTCCATCACCTGGCCCCACATGCACCAGGTGGTTGAAATTGGTTGGGCCAGAAATGAGCTTTGAGCGCACGCTAGGGTCTCGCATCATCTCCCTGCAGGGGGAACAGAGAGGAGCAGTGAATAGCTGAGGAATGCTCTGACCGTGGGCTCCGCCACACCAGCAGGGCACACATGGACAAATGGATGTATGGGGCGAGGGGTCAGACAGACATGGGAGCATGTGCTTGTGCATGCATTCATACAGATGACTCCCCCCACATACGGGTAGTGCCCCCTCATACAGATGTGGAAACATGGACACAAATGCACATAGGTACACATATGCACACACAGAGAGGGGCATGCACATACACACACAAATGCACATGATTACACAGGGACACATAAAAGACATGCATACCCTGCGCGCGCACATGCACGGGAATACCCAGGTTCAGGCAGATCCAGCAATGTGAGCCATGCTGGAGCCAAGTTTTGCAAGGAGCATTTGACTGGCAGTGATGGTGAACTGGAAGGTGAGTTTGCCTTGCACTCACCAGGCCACAGGCACTCCGCTTGTGGAGCAGGGCCTAGCTCACCACCCAGACATTGTGCCTTGGCATACAGGATCACACCACCCAGGTTTGGCCCAGCTGCTTCTTTGACACAACAGGGGTGGCTGGGCCAAATCTGAGTGCACAGGGCTGGACATGGTGCACCACACAACCCTGTCCCTCAATTGCAGCACCCAGCGTGAGGAACCAAGCGTAGCTCACTGGACAGGAACTGCCACTGCAGGGTGAACGTGGGGCAGGCTCATTCTTCAGCTGTGCAAAAGTTCATGTTGCATTCCTGTTTGTCAGCTGTGTTGTGTGCTAGGAAAGGCACCACATGTACATTTGGTGGCTGCTGGGAGAGGAGACACTCCTCCACCTGCTAACTCTGCCACAGGACTTGAAGTGCTGGCCACTGATTTGGAAGACCTAGGTTCAATTCCTGACTCCACCACAGACTCCAAGTGTGATCTTGCACAAGTCACTTTCCCCCTTCAGTGCCTTAGCTTCTCCCCCTTAACACAGAGAGAACTATCAGCTTGTCTGCTCTGACAGAGCTCTTCAGGACAGAAAGTGCCCACACCCATGTCTGTTTAGCATCCAGCAGGATGGGACCCAATCTGAACTCCAGACTTGAAGCACCAGCATACTATTAGCAACATGTATAACACAGTGGGACCCAGACCTGGACAAGTGGGTCTAGGCACTACTGTAATACTTCTAACACCACACACACCACAATGGGACCTCCTTGTGGGTCAGGGGCACCAGGGCACTACCGTAATACATCTAACACCATGCGCACCACACTGGAACCCCCAATTAGATTGCATTTTACAGGCTCTACTGAGATATGTGCAGCATTTCATGAATACAAATAGCACATGCTACACATTAGCTAGGGTGGAATGACACGCCTCTGTCAACATCCAGGCTGCCAGGTGGAGACAGGAGGTAGTTCAGGATGCACGAGACACACATCCTTTCATCTCTGGCCTCACCTTCTCTGCTGCTGCCGTTCCTCGGCTGATATACGAAATGAGAATTTCCGTTTGTTCTTGGTCCTCAGTAGCTGTCGCCGACTGTTGTCTGTGGTCTTGGGAACATTAAACTCATCCTGGTCTGGAGCAGAGGGGTAAAAAGATTGCAAACTTGCAGTTGCACTCTTTAGTCACTAGGTGTCTGTCTCCTGGACTAGTGGCTTGGGGCAAAGAAGTGGGAGTCAGGACTCCTGAGTTCTGTTCCTGACTTGACCATTGACTTGGGTCTAGCCCCCCTGCTCTCCTGTTTCCTTACCCAGCTTTGGCCATTCAGACTACGATCTCTTTGGGGCATGGACTGTTTCACTCTGTAGTGCTTGTCACAGGGCCCCCCCAGCTTTCAACCAGTGCCACGTAGCACATAGGAACAGCCATACTGGGTCAGACCAAAGGTCCATCTAGCTCAGCATCCTGTCGTCCCACAGAGGCCATAGGCTGGTGCTTCAGAGGGAATGAGCAGAACAGATAATCAAGTGATTCGTCCCATCAGCCATGTTCAGCTTTTGGCCAACAGGGGGCTAGGGTCACTTCAGAGCAGGGTTTTGCATCTGCCCATGCTGGCCACACTAATTACTAATGGCACACCCAAGCTCTGCTGGCACCACTAGATGCTATGATAAGACTGCTAATAATGGACAGCAGATAATAGAGCCTGGATCTTTCTTGGTGCCTTGAAATACTACCGTAATATTTCTAATCATGAGCATGCCATAATTGACCCCTAATGGAGCCTAGCAGCTGTGGTGAAACTGCTACCATTGTGTCAGTAATATTTGCTGTATGGAGTTCTAGGTAGCAGTAAGACAAACAAGGAGTCTTTAAAAGTGCCACAGGACTAACACATTTATTTACTGCATGATCTTTTGGGGGAGAAAAATCTTCAAAAAAAATTTTCAAAGCATCTGACAAAGCGGGATTTTCTCCCACGAAAGCTCATGTGATAAATCAATTTGCTAGTCTTTAAAAAAGTGCCACAGGACTCCTTGTTTGTTTTGCTGAACTAGACTAACTTGGCTGACCCTTTGGAACTAGGTGGCAGTAAGATTTTTATTCTAGATGCACAGCCGGAACCAGAATGGAACCATGAGCCCATGTAGCCTGGGTGTCCCACCTGAGACAGCAGCCAGTTACAGGGAGCAGGACAGGGGCTGGTGGTTACCTGCAGACTTGTTCCTGAGATAGATGAAGCGCACCTTCTCGCTGCCGTAGGTGCAGAGGGAGCCCTCGAAGTTCAGGGACCGCACCTGAGTAGGACAGCAGGAGTCACTTGGAGAGCAGCGTTGTTCCCAGGGAGCCATTCATCAACCCCCCCTTCCCCCCCGGGAGGCAGGGGTCATCACCAGCCCCTTAAATTGAGGCCAAGGAGATTACAGGAGGAGCCCAACTTCTAACAGCCAGGTGATGGCGCAGCCAAAAAGAGCCCAGGAGTCCAAGCTCCCAAGCCTGTTCCTTTTCCAATCACTAAACCCTGTTTCCCTCCCACCACTGGAAATATAGTCCAGGAGTCCTGGCTCCCAGCCCCATTAAAATAAATAAGAATGAACCAAGGAAAGTCCTGTGTGCTTTCTCAGCCAAGCTGTCCCACATTCTGTCCACACCTGGCTAATGCCTGAGGGGTGTGGGGCTCAGCTTTCCCTAAAAGCCTCACCTTTTTCAGAGGGACTGTCTGTATCCATTCAGCCTTCCGCACATCAAACACATCCAGAGCATTCTCGCTGAACACACTCAGGTAGGGGGCACTGTAGCCTGTGAGAAGAGAGACCACAGGCATTTTAAACCCATATGCAAATCCCAGCCAATGCAGCTGTCAATTTCTTTGGATGCCCACTAGAGGGTATGACAGCTCACATAGGCAGTGCTAAATTCACCTGACCAATGGGTGTGAAAGAATTACATGGTAGAAATAGAATAGCACCAATGTCTTATCCTTCCTTCTCTTGCAATGTATGAGGTCTGGGGACAGCCTGAGACAGCCAAGCCTGTCCATTTGAAACTGAGCTGTCATGGGAACCCATGGGACTCATTGCCACATGAGGATACCCAGCCAAAAGTGCTTTAAGTAGGTGGATGTTGGTACAGCTGAGGATGGTCAGCAGGGGTCTAGCTGAAGAGGTGCGATCTCTAGAGGCAGCATACATCTCTACAGTTCAGGTTATCAGCTAAGTTGCGGGGAGATGGGTCTGCAGTGTCCATTTCTGGCAGCTTCTTTTGAAGCATCCAGTACCAGTCAACATCAGAGACAGGAAACTTGGCTAGATGGGCCCCATAGGTCTGATGCAGGGCAACAGAGAGGTGGTGGTGCAGGATGACCAGCCAGATGTGCCCCACTGATCTGATACAGAGGGTATGGGGCGACACCAGGCTAGATGGGCCCATGGGTCTGATCTTGGGCAGCAGGCTCTGGTGATGGGGTGTTTGCTGCCCCCTGCTGGAGAGAACAGTGCCCTCCTCCACTCCATGAACACAGCATCTCAAAGCAGGAACAGCCCCTATCTGCCCTTGCCTTTCCCCAACCTCCTGTGAGACTCACAGGCCCCATGGTGGCAGCACTCACAGCAGCTGAGGGGGGTAGCTGGCCACATCAACTCCTGCTGCCGCGTCTTCCGGCCTTGCCCGTCCACGTAGAGGCCCAGCCCACTGAAGCACAAGATCAGCTCATTCAGACTGACTTCCACAGCCCGCAGTGCCTCCATCTGGGCCACAGCTGCTCCGCGGGTGTCCTCAGGGTGGGGCAAGTGGATGGGCGCTGCTTCATTCAGCAGGTGATAAAGGGAGAAGCCTGAGGGGTAGCCAACACAGAGCCGGTCGCCCATGAGGTCCAAGCACTGCACATAGCCCTGGGCCTGGATCTCCTTGATGCGCCGGGCTGGGGGCCCGGATTGGGTGAGCTGGTAGCAAAGCACCTGGCGCTTGGAAGCCACACACAGCACAGAGGTGGTACCCTGACAGATCACCCCTGACACCATGGCCTGGCAATTCTTGGTCTCAGCAATCTTTGTTCCTGGGGACTCTGGTATTTCCAGCTCGGCCCAGGAGAAGAGGCGCACACTGTGGTTCCTGCCGCACAGGACAGAGAGTACCTGGGCCTGGGGGGAAACCAGGAGGAGCTGGACCCGCCGGCAGTCGCCCAGCTGGAACACCTCTGTCAAACAAGACAGAAGAGATGAGAGTCAGAGATGCCCTGTCACAGGTGGGTTGCGTTGTCAGAGTGCCAAAGAGGTTATGCTGGAACAATGGGAAGGGAGATACTTATCTCAGCTACTCACCGGTGTAAATTTGGAGTGACCCCTGATTAAATCCAGAGTAGCTCAAGGAGTCACACTGGTTTGTAACCGAGATCAGACTCTGGCTTGGCGGACTTCTGCGGAGTTACAAACAGGTGTAAACCTGGAGCAACCCTGACTAACTCCATGAGCGACTCTGCCTCTACCACAGTTTGTAACCTAGATCAAGATCTGGCTCAGTGGACTTTTGTTGAGTTACAAACTGGCGTAGATCTGGAGTGACATCTTGAGTGACTCCAGGTTTACACCAGTTCATAACAGAGATCATAACGACTAGGTGGAGTTGCACTGGATGGATGCATAACATCACAGTGTGACCCAATGCTGCAGAATTAAATCAGTGTATCACTGACTTTTGTGGAGTTAATCTTGATTTGCAAC
The DNA here is from genome assembly GCA_007922195.1 of Podocnemis expansa. NCBI lineage: Eukaryota > Metazoa > Chordata > Testudines > Podocnemididae > Podocnemis > Podocnemis expansa. The sequence goes on along the minus strand of ML681973.1, from coordinate 31,402,709 downwards.
AACATTGAAGGGAGCCCAGCACTTGGTTTAATTACCTAAAATGGATTACTCCAGATTTACTCCAGTGTGTAACTGAAATCAGTATATATAATAGTGACTTCAGTGCAGCTACTCCATATTTACACTAGGCTTGTAACCAAAACGGGAACCTGGCTCAGTAACTCGATCTCAGCTACTTCTCACAGCATGTAACTCTGGTCAGAATACAGTTCTAAGTTCAGTGAAGTCAATGGAGTCACTCCTGATTTATATCAATAATTTCAACAAAAGCTACTCCTGATGTAGACCAGTGTGTTTTAGAGACCAGAATCTGTTTTAAATCTCAAAATGAGCTACTCCAGATTTAAACCATATATAACTGAAATCAGAATATGGTTCCTAAAACCAATTCATGTCATAGAGTTACTTCAGATTTACACCAGCTTTAACAGAATCTGACTCAAACCCAAGAGGCATCTCTGTTCCTAAAAGATTACCTGCATCTCAGAATGATTAACTGGCTTGCTCCTGACTCACTCCAGTTTGTAACCAACATCAAAACATTTTCCTAAATCCACTGACCTCAGTGCAGCTACATTAGATTTACTAGCAGTTTATAAAGCAAGTATGATCACTAAACTCCAAAGTCTGCCTCAACTATTTTTCTGGGGATGCTCCAGAATTACACCTGGGTGTAACCAAGATCAGAATCTGATCCAGAACCTTAACTAGTGCCAGATCTGGCAAACCAACTTTTCCTTGACCAGCCCAGCTGTAAGAATATGTCAGTCCAGTTCTCCCTCTCCATATACTTGCAAATTCATTCCATTATACTGCTTACCGTTGGTTTGCAGGTGAATCACAAAGAGTCCTTCTTCAGTTCCCAGTGCGATCCGCTCCCGGTCTGCAAAGGAAGCAAGGGAAAGGGTCTGAGCAAGGCAGACAGCACATGGGAAAGCCTAGGCTCCAAGGCCAGCTGGTTCCTCCCCTGTGGATCCTGGCTGGTCTCAGACATCACGCCAGTCATGACACCCCCTAGGAAGCTGGGGAATTTTATTAGTCTTCATTTTACAAAGGGGGAAACTGAGGCACAGACAGGCGAAGGGATTTGCTCAATGTTGTAGAAGTCAGTGAAAGAGCAGGAAATAGAACCCAGGACTGCTGACTCCCAGCCCCTTCTCCCCTGCTATATCCCACATCCCCTCCTAGAGCAGGGACAGAACGCAGGAATCCTGGCTCCCAGCTCCTGCCCTCACATGACAGACCCCACTCTGTCAGCTCACCAATGACAGCAGCAGAGAGGGCCTGTGGTATGAGTGGCAGGCCATTGTCATATGCCTCCTTGAGGATGTAGACAGAGCGGTCGTGGTGCTGGTTCTCCTGGAGGATCCGGTGCAGCTCTGTCAGCACTTGCACCCACTGCTTCATCTCGGCCTCGCTGTCAGCAAGCAGCAACAGGGAGCTGGTGGTGGGGGGTGCAGCTAACTGGGAGGATGTGATCTAAGGAGAAGGGGAAGGGCAGCTTAGCATAGCTCCAAAAGATGCTGGTGGTTAGGGTTGGCTTCTGGCCTCAATCCAGTCACCCGCTGACTGCAGCAGGCTCAGAGGTGGATTTTGGTGTTAGTTACTCCTGCTGTAAACGCAAATCATTCTGTTGACAGTACTGGAGCTGCTCCAGCTCCGTCCCAGTGGTGTGATTGTGTGGCACTAGCCTGTTGTGACAAGGATCTGACGCACAAGAGGACTCAGGGAACTTGCCAAACTTGGTGACTTGACACAGGCTGGAGGAAAACAATTTACTCTGACCTGAAGGCAGATACAAGATTACGAGGCTGACGCCGACTACCTACCCGGAATATACACGGCACATCCTTGTTGCTGGCATGGATGACATCCGAGGCCAGGACCGACGTCACTGAGAACTGCTCGTCCCTTTAAAGAAAAGGCAAGAGGCGTCAGCACTAAGCAGTGTAGTATCCTCAGGTGCACCTTACACCACCGTGGTAGCAGCTGCTCTACCTTGCATAGCCTGGGAAAGGAGAGGCATTCAGATATGCTCACCAGAGTGTCAGATTTTTAAGGCTAGAAGCAGCATTAGATTGCCTAGTCTGACCTCTTGTGCAGCACAAGCCACAGAGTATCACCCAGTTACCCCACTACTGAGCCCAGCCACTTGTGCATCTCTTCCAGAAAGGTGGCCAGTCTTGATCGGAAGACATTCAGAAGTGGAAAATCCACCACTTCCCTTGGGAATTTGTTCCAAAGGTTAACTACCCACACTGTGGGAAAAACAAGTGGCTTTATCTAATTCACCTGGCTGTCACTTTGGGTGTGTTCACACGATGCACCGTTGTTTTGAAACAACGGGTTCTGTTGTTTCAGAACAACGGCGATGTTTTGAAACAACTTAAAACCCCATGTGGGGACGAAACAACGTTGTTTCGAAATGATTGTTTCGAAGCAATGCCATCTGAACACGTTTCGAAATAACTGTTGTCTGAACCTGCTATTTCGATTCCTGCTTTTTTCCTTAATTCGAATTAACAAACTGTTAATTCGAATTAACTTATTTCGAAATAAGGCGTTATTTCGATACAACTTGTATAGAAATAACCCCGTGTGTGTGAACATAGCCTTTCAGCCATTGGTTCTCAGTCTGCCTTTCTCTACCAGGGTAAAGTAACTGGCAGTAGTAGAAGGGTTTTATTCTCAGTGGAGATGAGGCACATGCTTCACCACCAGCTGGTTCTGCTATTTGCTGAAAGTGGAACAATATTGAGGAAAGGCACATGCTACATTGGCTGTAAAACCTTCTGCCCATGGTCTTCCCAGCCCCTCTGTATTTTCTTCTGTTCCTATTCCCCATCCAAGTCCTCTTACTCAATGGGAGCATGGGGGTATCAAAAGCAAAAAAGAGAGAGCAGGTGATTGGTAAGGAGTGTGGGGTGGGGGCTATGCTAGAACCCACAGCCTCTGTGAACAGCACCTACAAATTAGTTTTTCAAACACCTAAAACACCTCCACCTCTAACTAAAACAGGCGTCTCAAACATGTGGCCTGCGGGACGCATGAGGCCCCTAAAGCTATTTCCTGCAGCCCCCAACACCACCATCATTACCAATATTCACAACATTGTTGTATGAAAAGGTTTCAGTGGTGCAGTCCTTGGGCTAATGTACTAGTCCTCATGCGGCCCCTTACTAGTCCTTATGTGGCCCTCATGGTGATTTGAGTTTGAGACCCCCTGATCTAAAAGATTACATGGGCATCTGTTACATGGGTGGAGAGTTGTGTTTTTAGTAAGAGTTGAAGATGACCAGGAAATTCTGTTCCTACAATTTCAATATTTTTTCAGTACAAGAAGGGGGGGGGGGAAGAAGGTTCGGGGGGGGGGCGACTTCATACATTCTAGTTTTTAAAAAAAAAAAAAATCAAAATGTGTTGATTTGATTTTGACTTATTTACTTTTTAGAAATTAATTTTTAAACAAAAAGTAGTTTCCAAACTAAAAGGTCAAAATGTTACATTCCAAAGATGTCAATACAGAATATTTCCAACCTTATGGACATATTCCCCCACTCTCCCATAATGAGATTGTCAACATCCAGATATCCCCCTGGGAAGTGTCAGCCATTTTCAGCTGGACAAACATTCCCCTGGAAAATTTTTAACCTCATCCAATTCTTAATCCAGAAAAATGATGCTGTTTTCACCTGTGTTTTTAATAAAAATGTTCGGCATGACGAATTAGGTTATGAATTATGCGACATAGGACCGCCATATGAAAGAACATCTAACATGGCACATCACTGATGGCGCCATATAGAGCATATATAGCTACACGCCGCAGTGAAAAGTGGCTTTGGCCACACTGCAGTACATAGCTCCTGATGTCAGTGAAATGATCTGGTTGGAGGGGGCTGCTGGAGCCTTTCCCCAGTACCCAAATGTATTCCTGCAGTGGGGAAGGGCTCCAAGAGGGGGAGGCAGCAGGATGCTAAACTGTTAAGAACATCAGTGTAGGTGTGGGAGGCTCAGCATGGACACCCATATAGCACTCACAGGGGTCTGGCACATCTTTGCTCATCTAAGCAGTGCCTTGTCGTCTACTCTGCTATTTATACTTGTGCCAGGGGCCACGTAGTGCATGTACGTGCTTCTCTAAGGAGTGTCCAGCGTAGACATATCTTCAGCATGCCAGGGCACCATCCTCAAGCACATCCCCTTGTAGCCCCACAGGTATGCAGCCCCCAGCTCCCTCGCTTAGATGCAGCTAATGAAACCAGATCCCCCTTGTGCGGTTTCACCAATTGCCTCTTCTCAGAGAACAAGAACGTCCTCATTAGCCCCACAAGGTCAACCTAGGTTCTAATGCTGACTAGCCTCCTCTCTCTCAGTCAGCAGTGCCCAGTTCTCCTGGAGCAGGGCCACAATTCAGGCCAGCTTCTCCTGCTCTGGCCCTGCTGTACTTGGAGAGATTAGCAGACAGACATCCTCCAGCTGCTGGCTTCTCTGGAAGTGCCTCTCCTCAGCTATACGGCATCTGTAAGAGGACCCGCTCCAGCTGAGCTTTGCTAGCCTACCAGGGCCAGGAGCTCTTGAATCAATAAGCAGCCAACCAACCAATCATGAAGTCAGCTAACCGCTCTCAGTTTGGCAGAGAAGAACTCTTTCTCCTTAAGGACCCCGTCACAGATAAACTTGGCCCTTACGTCCATTAAATTTGGGACTAGCCACCCCATGACAATGAAACAAGGAAGTAATTTCCCTACTCTGCTCAGTATGGGTGAGGCCTCAGCCAGAGTACCATATCCAGTTTGAGAGCTGCACTCAAAGAAAGAGGTGGAGGACCTGGAGAGAGCCAGAGAAGAGCAGCAAAAGGACCAGAGGTTTAGTAAACCTGACTGATGGAAAGAATTGGGCATGTTTAGTCTAGAGGAGAGAAGGCTGAGGAAGGACCAGTTGTAAGGACAATGGTGATCTGGTGATCAGCTGTTCTGTGTCCACCAAGAGCAGGACAAGGAGCAACTGGCTGGATTTGCAGGAAGGGAGATTTAGTTTAGATATTGGGGAAACTTTAAGGATGATTAGGCACTGGAAATGGTTACAAGCAAGCTGACAGAATCCCTCTCACTGGCAGGTGTTAAGACTAGTTGAACAACATCCATTAGGGATGACTGGGTTCACTTGGTCCTGCCACAGCGCAGGGGGGCTGGACTAGCTGATCTCAAGGTCTCTTCCAGCCTGAGATTTTGATGTAACCTTGTGCTGGGGGAAGAGTTTGCTTCCCCCATGATTTGGTACACTCTCTTGGGCAGCAGAGTGTAGGCTCAGCTTTAGCTTCAACCTGAACTGACTTGACCTTCCCAGTATGAGCCATTCAACTGGAATACAGGTCTCAAGTGGCACTGGACCCACATCACTTCAGGGCTGTCAGCTAAACCAGCCTGCTGCTCTTCCCATCTATGCAGGGCACTTCAAGAGCTGTTTGATTATTTACAGCATGGAAATCTTGACTCAGAAGAGGGAGGTTCCATTATTCTATATTTGCAAGGACCCAAACACCACTAGCATAGCATGCCCAGGGCAGGGATCCACAATTCAAGCAAGATGTTGATACATTCAAGAGGGGTCAAAAAAGAGCCAGGGGAAGGATTAAAGGACTGGAATATAAGCCTTACAATGAGAGATCCCAGGTGCTCAGTCTGGTTGTTTTACCAAAGAGAAGCTTGAGGGACAACTTGACCACAATCTATAGGAACCAACACGGGACTCAGAAACCTGATAACAGAGGGCTCTGCAGTCTAGCAGAGAAAGGACTGAGAAGATCCAGTGGCTAGAAGTTGAAGTTGGACAAATTCAGACCAGAAATAAGGTGCAATTTTTTTTAATAGTCAGGGGAATTAACTATTGGTTGTGATAGGTTCTCTGTCCTTGGCCATGGATGGTTCTCTAATGAGTCTGCTCTAGTTTGAAGAGGAATTGGTTCAGAGATGTCCTACGGCCTGTGCTACACATGAAGTCAGACCAGATGCTCACAATGGTCTCTTCTGCCCTTATTTACGAATACCATTTAATCCATCTGTTGCTTGTTGATTTTCTATCAACCCACTGGATCTGTGTTATTTGCTTCAGGCTTTTTGCTTGATTATTTGGTTTAGTTAATAAAGATCATACAACTGGAAATCTGGAGGGACAGGAAGTTTCTTGCCCCAATATCAGGATCACAACCTACAGGAGTCAGGGGAGGAAAACCACCAACTTAATGACCCACTGATCAGTGATCTGCATCCAGATGGGTGGTAAACCCAGTGGGAGTGTTTTGCAGGAGGAAGGGTAGTTCAGCCTGTGGGCTCATTGATCTGATGTGGGGCAGCAGAAGCTGGCTGAGCCTGTGGGTCTGATCTGTGATGACAGAGAGGAGAGATACAAGGCTAGGTCCAACCACTGAGGAACTCCCTGGGTCCCCTTTTCCCATGTTTCACAGGGCACTGGTTGTGCCGTTCCCTACCTCATATCCACAACCTGCATGACATTCACACCACACTGCGAGCTCCGGCCTTCTGGTACATCGTACAGGAAGATTTTGAAGTCACTAACTATGGTGAATGCCCTCTGCCAGCCCTTCTTCACCCCTGCTGGCTTTGGCACCTGCAGGGCAGGAGAGGACAGACAGCAGCAGAAGTTACAGCCCCGCTCGCCAAAGATTTGGCCTATCACTGTCCCTCCACCCCCATCCTAAATAGCACCCAACAGGGCTTGACCCTGCCTCAGTTCCCACTGGGCTGGGATGAGCAACACGTGGGAATCAGATACAGAGCCGAAAAGTTACACCCACGGTCACACAGCAAGTCAGTGGCACAGTTGGGGATAAGCCCAGGTGTCCTCACTCACTCCCAGCCCCTTGATCTAACCCACTTGGCTCCACTGTCCTCCCAGAGCTGAAGACAGGAACTAGAACTCCTGATTTCTTTGCCCTGCTTAAACCACATTTAGAGCAGCCAAGAAGGTCAAGGGAAAGGTGCACCCAGGGTCTCCTCTGTCATGCTACAGCACGTTAGACAAAAGCCCAGATGATGTTGACACCTGCTGAGGGCAGGGGAACTTACCGACAGATAGCCCTCAAACGCTGTGCCCGTTCCAGTCACTGGGTTGACCCCCATGGTTTTCCGCAACTGTTCAGGGGGTGTGGGGCAGATGGCAGTGCCACCAGCACAGGACACATGGCAGACATAGTTACAAGCTGCAGGGAAAAGCCAGGACGTGGGGCATGAGTGAGGGGAGAGACCCCAGACTCTGACAGGCACCTGACACAGGCAGAGGGGCCAGAGAGGGTTCAGCACCTGGGCCCACTATCTAGCCCTGCCTGGCAGAAGACCTGGTACCCCATGGCCCAGCCCACAGTGCCCAACCCGGCTGGGTACGCAGGTTCTAGCTCCAGGGTTCAGTCTCAGGCAGGAATTAACTTAGGGAAGCAGGTGCAACAGGCCCTTCTCCAATCCCCTGCCCTGGTCCACACTCACCCTCGCAGGCGTAGCCCTGGCGCAGCAGCCCAACCATCAGTGCAGTGCAGCGCATGCATTTGGTGGGCACGGTGAAGCTCCGCACCTTGAAGCCGTGAGATTTTGGCTGGAAAAGGGGACAAGGGTATCAAAAAGGGGTTTGATCAATCTTGAGGGAGGGTGTTTCCAGAAACCAGTGACAAAGGGTGATGAACAATTGTTTGATGTGTGCGCACACACCCCACACCATGAACACAGACACACACAACATGCTGAGACCACACACTAACCACCTGCCTTCACAGCAGACACCTAGACACAGCACATCCAACACCCTAATCACAGAAGACACGCAACACTTTGCCAGGACAGATGCACACACCACATCCCATACTCCTATGATCACAGCACATCTAGACGCACCCATGCTCACAGCATAGACACACACACAGAGCATACGTACATATAATCACACATCACACACAGACCAGATGCATGTGTCATGTCACCATGCTCAGATCACACAAACATACAGACACGCACATCCATCCTCAACATACCTACACAGAGAACTCATCATATGTGCACAATATACCTGTAAGAGACATACATACTAGACACACCCCAACACACTAAATTCACACCACCTCATTGCACAACTCATGCAGGAAAAAGATGCAGTATCTTTGAAAAGCCAGGGGATTTACAGGACTTGCACACACATACACCAGCACTCTCCACTGTGCAACAAACAAAAGAACAACACAAAATGCAATGACATTTGCAGAATACAATACGCATGACAACTGAATATACAAGGGGTTCATCTGAAAGAGGCAAGAACACACTCACCCACCCACACCACACACCTGTGCAATCAGTGGTATGAATACATGCCAAATAAACACAGATGCACAGCACAACACACTTACGCAAAGATGAGGGCAAGAGAGGATTTCTCTCATCCCCGTGCACAGACATAAAGGTACTTAGATATGGGTATCATGCACACACAATTGCAGACACCTACCCAAAGCAAAGTTCTCCCTGAGCCACTTTCAGTTTACAGGTTGATGTGGTTAAAGGTGTGTGTCAGTTTCTGTAGCCAATGGTACACATGGGAGCAAGTGACGCGAAAAACACCACATCCAAACACTCTGGGCTCCCCTGACCTGACAGATCAAGTACCCACTTGTAGCTTGGTGGACCAGAAGTGGCCCATCTGTGAGAGGGAGAAAGACTGAAATCTACAACTTCTAGGGCTGCACTAAGCCACTTAGCCCCACCTGCCGTCTACTGCGCCAGCTGAAGACTGGGAAAGCATCTGGCTAAGGGTGGAAATGAAGACGATTCTGACCACAAACATGGCAAAAACTTGCACACACAAAACCTTCTCCCATGAACAGACAGCAACCACCACACATGCACACAGAATAATGCACATTGAAATGCCACCTATGCAACCGAGTCCTGGTTCCCAGACCTCCTTCCCTCGCCTTAACACACACTACTAAAACCCCACACAAATGCTCCATGGCCCCAAAACAGAGCAAACACACACACACAAACCCCAGGTTACCTTTAATGCACCTGGGCCACTTCCTTCTGCAGTAACAGCCACCTGTGCAGGTGGTTTGGACGGAGCTGGCTGTGATGAGGCAGGGCAAAGAGGAGAGAGGGCAGAGTCAGAGAGCTTGAAGGGAAAACATTTCCAAAGCAGCTACAAGTGACTTTTCCAAATCAGATCTGGGAAAGAGCTGGGAACAGAACCCAGGCATCCCACCTCCCAATCCCAGGCTTCTCTGACCTCTAGACTCCACTCCCCACCCACAGCTGTGGAAAGACTGTGCTGTGCCTTGGGGAAACAATGGCTGCAGCCTCCATCTGTGCCCCTCATTGGAGCATCAGAGGATATTTGCATTTACTACTCACATTGGCTCTGAGGCTTCTCCTCCCTTCTGGACGCAGCTGGGCCTCCTCAATTGATCTCCGATTCTCCTGTGTGTCTGGGCGGCTCCCAAAACCAATTGCATCCTTCTGCCAAAGAGAAAACACTGTGCAAACCCAGCCACGCACTGGCAGTATGCAAGGCAAAGCAGTAAGGGGAGCTGTCTTCTGAATCACTGCTCGCCCTGGGGGCACTGGGCTGGAGGGCATGGGGAGGCAACACAGTAGCCAGTCCTGACCCCAGATTGGCCCTACGGGGTGCTGTGCCCTCACAGGCATTGCTGACCCCTGACTGGGACCTGATGGCACTATATGAATCAAGGGTACCACCAGTGCATGCAGCTAAAGCACAAAGTTCCCTGTGTCAGTGTCTTGCGAGACCTGAGTCAGGCAGAGAACCCAGCTCCCCCACACCTCATCAAACCCCAACCCCTGCCCAGAACTGGGGTAGACTCCTCAAGCCTTAACTCCCAGATTCCCTGAGCCAGGATAGAATCCAGGGGCCCTGACTCCCAGCCAGCCCTGCTCCTGCCACAGGTTGATGGACGTACTTCCGCACCCCAGAACGACAGGAAGGGAATCAGCGGCCCCTGGTGTTTTGTGCCTAGAAGAAAGAAGATTCACACACAGTATTGCAACATCTATGGCCAGGGGGACCCCAGCTCCCCCCCCCCCAAAAGCCCAGACCATACCTATTCATGCTAAAGGAGAATCCCCTATTAGCTGCTAGAAATACAGGTGATTTGACACATGGTGGAGAAGTTCCTATTGCGTCCAGCAGAGAGAAATGGTGTACACAGACACTGTACACAGTAGCCAGTACACAGAACCATTGTGTAAGCCAGGGGTCTCAAACTCAAATCACCATGAGGGCCGCATGAGGACTAGTATGTTAGCCCGAGGGCCACACCACTGAAACCTTTTCATACAACAATATTGCAAATATCAATAATAATAGTGTCATTGCGGGCCACAAGAAATAGCTTTAGGGGCCGCATGCAGCCCATGGGCCACGTGTTTGAGACCCCTGGTGTAAGCCAATGAGAATGTGACACACTGGTTAGGGCTGGGAACTGGGAGTTTCTCCTTCTAAGTGTATCCTATCAACACTGCATTTACCAGCTCCAAACAAGACTGGGAGGGGAGGGAGAATCACCCATGCAGGCCCAGGTACGCATTTTTGAGCCCCACCAGCTCTTTCCTCACAAATAAAGCACAGCCACAAATCCACTTCACCCAACTTTGTCCACTAGTGCCCACATCAGACCCCTTTTCCCCCACATGCTCCTCAGCCCGTCCCCACTCCCTAAGCTCCCTGCCTCCAAGTCCCCACTCCATCCCTCCTAACCCCCCACCTCCCACATCTTCATTCAACCCCCTTCAATCCCCCCAAACTCCTCCCCACCTCCCCCAGCCCACTCCACCCCTCCAACCACCCCCATCCCTCCTCAGCCCCCCACCCAGTCCCTACTCCAGCCCTTCATAGTCCCCTCCACCGCTCCCCAGTGCCCCTAACTCCTTCCATCCCTCCCCAGACCTTCATCCCTATGCCTTGCTTCAGCAACTTGCACTGCTCCGGACCCCTCCATTCCCAACCCTGGTCTTCAGCTCACCACATCCACCACCACTTCCCACTGGCACAGTACTTTGTGCTTGCCCTTCAGGCTCTCCAAGTGGAGGGGAACGCAGCAGCAGCGAGGCCAGGAGCAGTGACTGCGAGGATCTGGCAGGAGGAGAGAACATGGTGCGAGGCGGGGGGGGGGGTTGCTGCTGGGGTGGCTGGGACAGGAGTGAGCAGGGGGAAGTGCCTGCACAGGGGTAGGAAGGGGAAATGGACCAGAATGCTAGAGGGCTGCGTTCCAACCCATTATTTTATTTTTAGTGGTCCTGGGATGCTGGCCCCTAAAAATTGTGGGCCCCAGAACAGCATTCCGGTGCATTCCCCCTTACCTTAACACCTGCCCTGATCTCATCTGGGGCTTCCAGCCATTCCTCTAATATCAATAACACACTGAATTTTCTCAAATCTCCCACCTCCCAGGCTAGAGCTGCAACCACAGCACAGCCACCCTCAGCCCTGGCTGTTCCACATGTCCTCAGCCAGGCTGGAAACTCAGCTCGGGGGCCTTACCTTCTGAAGACCTGACCTTCAGCTCCTCCCTCAGCTTCTCCATCTCCAGCTGCAAGGCCCGGTTCTGAATCTCCACCTCTTGCAATTTCCTTGTAAAAACACCCCAACAACAAGGGATCCCCTTGTCTTCACAGCTCCAAAGATGCCTCAAGTCCAGAGCCCAGCAGCCCAGCGCTGGGCCCATGCACCGCCCCCCCAGACAGCTTTTAACCAGACCAACATTTTATGTGGTGAGAACTGTAGAAGCAGAATCTGTCTAGCCATTAGGGCAGGGGTCTCTAGACTCCTCCCTCCTGGGAGGGACTGGAAGAGGAGATGACTGGGAGCCAGGACTCCTGGGTTCCAGTCCCCTTTTCAGCCCCTGATATGGGGCTCCCACCGCCCTTCCCTGGCTAACATGTATTCATTTCCCACCCTCCTCACCGCTCAGTGGCTAGATGGGCAGCCTTCATCTCAGTCAGCTCCTCCTGGATGCCCTGCTTGGCACGGATCTCAGCTTCCAGAGCTGACTGAAGCTCCAGTTTGGCTGAGGCCTCCATCTTCTGCAGGCGCCTGGCCTTCCAGTGACTGTCCTGCAGATTCAGGGAGAGGGGCATTAAGCCAGGAGCCACAGGGAGCCCTAGGGTTGGGCTGGATCAGGAGTGGGACCCATGGCACCGGTGCCTGTCCCTGCACTTGGGCAGGGCACTGGCTGACTGAGGGGTGGAGAATGGGATAAGGGGCCTTTCCCCTCCCAAGAGCACTGGCTCCATCCCACTCCCACCAGAGATATGCAGCCCTGCTTGGCTGGTACCAGGGTCCTGGTGCTTGAGGTCTGTGTGCTGATGTGCTTCAGGGACTCCAGCTCCTCAGTCATACGGGTGGCCAGAGCCTGGAGGTAACCCCTGGATTCCTTCTCATCATTGACCCTGCAGGTGGGAAACAGAGTCAGGAAAAAGCCCTGTGGGGAGCCAGCTAGACCCCACCTGGGACCAGGGCAGCAGCGTCTGTTCTAGGGAAAGGAGCCCCCGGTCCAGCATGTTCACATCAGCCACGTGAGGGAGGTAAGTGATTCAGGGGAAGTCATAGCTATCAACCCAACAGCCCTAGATCCCAGCCCACACTGCTTTAACCACTAGACCCCACACCCCTCCCTGAGCTGGGGATAGAACCCAGGACTTCTGGTCCATGGTAAACTGGGCTGCTGTCTCATTCTAGGATGGGGATAAGCCTCTGCATGTGCTCACACCACTCCCAGTGAGCCCCAGAATCATCTGGCTCAGCGCAGGGGCTCACCACTGCAGGATATCAGAAATCTGGGCCTCCCAGTTAGTGACGGTCTCTCTTCGGTCCTCCAGTGAGCGCAGCTCTTGCTCCAGCTGTCTGTTGGAGGTGTTTAGCCTCTCCACCAGGCCTAGGAGCTGTGAGCAGAAGAGGAAGACAGTGACGCAGAGAGTAAGGAAAAAAGAGCTGTGTGAATAATAGGCTTTTATTACCTCACAGTTCCTAATATCAGGAAAAAAACATGTATCAAATCAACCCAAAAACAAAGGTTCTAAAAAAAAATTTTTTTGATAAATCAAGAAGTTCCAAGTTTTGTTTCCAGACAATTGAACTGTGACATTTTTCAGCCCCCACTCTCCCAATCTTTTATTTTAAAATAAAACAAAAGCTAATTTCAAAACAAGAATTTATTTCATGCCCCAAAATCAATACATGTACATTTTTGGCAGGTTTGTCTGTCTATTTCCACTGCAACAAATGGCTGAAATTGACCCAAACACACAAATAATTCTGTCTGCCCAAATTTGCATTCTTCACTGATAAAAAGCTTTGAAGGAAAAACTTCAGCCACCTGTACTGCCCCCTCCCTTCAAAGCCCTCTTTCTCTTTTAACACTCAGGGGCCACCAGCTCTCTATGGCTATGTCTACACTTACAAGTTATTTCAAACTAAGGATGCTTAATTCAAAATAACATTCCCTGGCCAAGGATGCATTTTATTATCTCAAATTAAGTGGTTCCTTAATTCAAAATTAGGAACCACTAATTCAATATAATAAAACCTTTTACTTCAAAGTATCACTTACTTTGAAGTTATTAGTTCAAATTAAGCCATTTTAAGCCACGGAACAGGCTTAATTCAAACAAGTTTCCCTGTTCTTTTGCCTGCTGTCCCCTATTTCAAATTAGAGAGTCTAGTGAAGACTCTACTTTGAATTAATAAAGCCCACTTTATTTTGAATTAGAGAGTCTTCACTGGACTGCTAATCTGAAAGAATAACTTCAAAGTAGGGCTAGTTCAAAATAATAACTGATTTAAATTCTAAGTAGTTATTTCCAATTAACTACTTCAAATTAATTTTGTAAGTGTAGACATAATCTATATGTGCATCAGACCTGTCCCCAATTAGATCAGTTGTTACAGCTAATGAAGTTGACCTTTAAACAGAAAGGGCTTCTCAGCCTTAACACAGTGGAGCTCATGGTGGGACATAACACAAGCAAGAGATCTGTGCAGCCAGTTAATGAGCGTCATATGCATGCACTCTATGGGGGAAATGTCTGTGCACATAAAATAGTTATTTAAATTGCCAGTAGAGGGTACACCGAGCACTGCTTTTCCTGGGCTTTTAAGGGTCAATTCAAGCTGAAGCGCATCCTTGCAAACAGCTTGTGTGCAGCTCCCAGTGAAGGGCAGTTTGCACTCTGTTCACCAGTGAGATGAGACAGACCAGCCCTGAGGCCCTGGCTAAGCTCTGTCTCTTTCTGTGTACTGCAGGGACTCCAGCAACACTGTGCTCGCCTTTGGGGGGCAGAGATCCCACAGCCCCACCTCAGCCTGCATCCCCTGCTCCAGGACCCCTCCAGCTGCCACCTGCAGTGCCTTCTGCTCAGGAGACACCCCTGTGGCAGCAGGCAATACTACGCCCTGCAGGGACACTGCCTTTCCAGCCATCCAAAGGCAGAAGCCCAGCAGAACCTGGATTGCAAGGGGTTGAGCCTCATTAACTCTGGAAGAACCAAACCACCCAGAGCTTAGAGAAATGGGAAGATTCGGATTCCTCTTACCCTCTCTTGTTCCTGGGCGAATTTAGTGTTCTCTTCCTTTAACAAACTCCTCTCCCGTTCACTCTGATCTTTCAGCTCCTTGTGTTCCCATAAACTAGATCCCAGGAGAGAGAAAAGACCCTCACAGAGCTGCGACTAACAGGAACATCAATCCCAAGCTCTTACATACTTTCCACCTGCAGATCTCAAAGTGGCTTACAAAGCTGGTCAGGATTGCTACCCCTATTTTTCAGATGGGGAACTGAGGCCTAGAGCAAGGCAATGACTTGCTCAAGGTCACCCAACAGACAAGCAGCAAAGTGGAGACTAGAACCAGTTCAGGACTGTAACCCCCGGGCCACAGAACAGCAACTGCTACAAATTCAGCTGCTTAAAATGGTCTGAAGGATGTTTTCCCCCAACATCTCCCTTGTTAAAAATGGTCACTTTTCTGAGTGAAAAATATGAATGGGGGTGGATTTCTTCTTCAAAATTGGAGAGAAGAAAAAGACTAATCATTTTACTATTCCTATTCCTTTTTGCCACTGAATGGAAGTGAATAAATGGTTATTCCCCTTCCTTTTCGTTCTGTCATTAACTCTGGAAAACTTCTCAAATTTTTGAAAAGCAATGGAAAAGGGGAGGACTGCCTAGGATGCAAAAACACATCATTGAAAAATAATGGGGTATCTAGTTCTGTGGCAGAAGCAGAGAAATTAATGAAAGATGGTGAGAGAGGGAGGAGGAAAAAAGGAAATTGAAAAATTAAGGACTCCAAACATTTTCTTTCAAGAAAAATGTTCCCAAGGAAAAAAAAAAATTTTCTCACAGGAAAAATCCACCTTCCTCCTACAGGAGGAAAAAAAAATTAAGTCCTCTTCACTACCCCAAGGAAAGATTTGTTCAGTGGGGATACACAGCCTGGAAGAGGGCTCTAGGTTCAAGTCACCTCTCCTCACTCACCTCTCCTTCCCAGCTTTCTCCACTTGTCCCTGCAGCTGGGCAAGCTCACCCTGCAGTGCCCCTTGCTGGCTCTTCTTCTCCTGTAATGTCTCACGCAGGCCTTGCAGCTCCCCCTTTTGCTGGGGGTTCCTCTGTGGGAAGGTGGAGTCCTTAGTGTGGTTGGGACAAGCAATGGGCTCCAGAGAGGCTGTGCCATGCTTCGCCTGCAGGGGGCAGAAAGGTTCAATTGCAGCCACCCACTTGCCCATTACAGGGGGGGAGTGGAGGTGGGAAGGGGGTACTGATGTAGCATCACTAACCACACCAAGAGGAGTGCTGATGCCTACAATTACCAACAGGCCTCTCCAGAAGCCCCCACTGACTAGGCAAGGACCCTTTGTGCACTCACCAGTTGTCCCACTGACCAGGCAAGGGACACCCATGCACTCACCAACCATACCCCCAAGGGAATAGAATAGAGCCATCACAGACAAGGTGAGGGGCCCCATGCTCTCACCAGCCTCCCTCCTCAGGCATCCCAATGACCAAACAAAGGGCAGTCGTGTGCTCTCTGACAACCACCCGCAGGGACTCCCACTGAACAGGGAAGGGGAACGCTCTGGGAGCTGCGCTCACTGTTCTCTCCACCGCACCCTCCCCGGGTCACTAGTGCCCCCCTCCCCTTCCCACTCACCTTCAGCCCCTGCAGCTCCTCCCTCATCTTCCTCGCCTGCTGCTCACTTCTCTCCTTCAGCTTCCGCTGCTTGGACACCTCGCTGGAAAGACCCTCGATGCGAGACTCCAGCTGGGGGGGGGGGTGACAGGGCAGCTCATCAGCCTCTAGCCCCCCCCAGCACCAGGGCTGGGGAACAGCAGGCCTGAGGCAAGGATGCTGAGGGACCCAGCCCTTCCCCTGCTGGCAGCACCAGCTCCAGACCAGAGGAAGAAGATGGCTGGCTCAGGTGTGGGGAACAAGACATGAAACCCTTCCCACAGGCCCCCCAGGATCTAATCTGATCTCAGGGTGCAGAGAGCCTGACTGAGAAGTGGTATATGGCCCCCTGCCCTTCTAGGGGGGTCATAAGCCCCAACACACTACCAGGTCATCCCCCTCTGACATAGGTTGGCAGGGGCCTCAGCCAAGTCCCTAGAATGGGGAAATACCAGCAGAAGAGGGACTGACCACTCACACCCCTGTCCCCAGGAGAACATGGCCCAGAGAGTGTGTTCCTGTGCACGGGAATCCTCCCAGGACAAGCAGGGGAGAGCAAAACACCTGTGCCAGGGCAACACCACAGAAGTCCCAACCGAAGGCTGCAGGGACTTGCTTCTCAACATAGCACATCCCCTAAATCATCTCAGCAACAGTTCAGGGTCACCCACCAGAGACACCAGCCCCCCTCCTGGCCTTAAGCAATTAATAAGGGGACCATCTTCTATTCCCACCCCACAAGCCACTCAAAGAACCTCAGAAACAGCACAGAGGAGCAAGAATTACTGGGGGAAACCAAGAAACAATGCCCTTCAGATGAGAGGGGTAATTTTTATTTTCTAGTGGCTCCCCTAGCCCAGACAACCTTCCTACACCACAGTCCCAACTGTCTCTACCCTACACAGAGCTGCACTGGCTGCTTTTAAAGGACCCAAGGTTAACCAGGCCCAGCTGCCACTGATTGATCCATAATCGGGATTTAACCCCTGCCCAGCTGGCAGCTGGGGAATGCAGGCAGTGCTGCAGAGGTGGCCAGCAGGAGGGGTCACTGTGCACCAGCAGAGAGTGCCCAGCGCAGGGAGCCTTGCACGTGAGGCCCCATCTCAGTCCAGGGAAGCTGAGGCTGGAGCTGCACAATCCAGTGCAACCTCTGAGCAGCATCTTTTCTGCTGAGCAGTGGGAAGGATCATGGCCAGCATTATGAATGACTGCAAGAGCCTTACTAGGGATGGGGCTGCCCTGTTTGCTGCAGCCAGGGAGCAGTGGGTGGTGCCCAGTTACCTCCTTACGCCCACTCTCCACCCGGGCCAGCTCCTTGCGCAGGCCATCCACCCTCCGCGCAGCTGCCTCCGTCTCCTCCTGCCGTTCCCGCAGCTGACGCATGTGCCGAAGCAGCTGAGCCCGCAGGTCGCCACACTTGGCCTCAGCACAGCGCAGCTCCTCTGCTGTCTGCTTCTGCCGGGCCAGGACCTCCTGCAGCTCCTGCCCCTGGGCCTTCAGCTGCTCCCGTGCCTCTGACAACTCCTGTGTGGGGTGCAGTCGAGGGTAAAGACAACTGCTTCACACCACCCCAGAGCGGCTGCATCTAAGGGTTAGGCGAGGGATCGCAGTTATTCTGTTCAGGAGGAAGGGGCAGAAATGGGACTCCCTGGGTATCTCACCTTACAGGTCTCATCCCGCTCCCTTCTGAGAGATTTCAGTTGCTTCTCCAGGATTTTCACCTGCCCAGATGCCTCCCCCTCCAGCCGCTGCTTTAAGGTACCTCCCACTTCCGACTGGTTCTCTGAGCACAAGAGAGGCCAAGAAATTGATGAAGATTCCTTACCCTGATCAGGCCCAGCTAGCCCTGTATCCTCTACTACCACCCTGTGACCCCAGAGACCAATGGCCCAGCTGATCCATGGCCACTATCCCACAGGCTTCAGTACTGTCAACTTTCGACTCAACACCTCTATTTCTCTTTTCAAGCTCCCAGTTTCCGAGTCCTTGCTGGGTCGTTTGGAAACTCTGGGTGGGGGAGGAAGGCAGATTTGGGGGCGGGGGGATCTAGGCAGTGCATCTATATGGGGAAATGCCAGGCAGAAACAAAAGAGGTCAGAACGCAGAACTGGGCAAAAGAGACCAAACAGGGAGGTGAAGGATGGTCCCAGCCTCCTTCCCAGATGTGCCTCATAAACAGCTGCTTGGTTCTGTCCCCAGCTCTGGAAGAGGAGAGGGGTGTAGTGGGTTAGAAAACAGTGAGCTGGGAGACTGGACTCCTGGGCTTTGACAGGAGAGTGGGGTGTCCTGGTTAAGACATGAGGCTGGGGGTCAGGACTCCTGGATCATCCCAGCTCTGGTGGGGTCTGGGTCTGGGGATTAGAGCAGGGGGCTGCCAGGCAGGACTCCAGTCTGGTTCTAGTCTCAGATGCACTGTCACATCCCTGTCAAATGGGGATGGGGATGATGACCCTGGAAGCAGATCTGGCCATGAATGTGTGTGCAGGAGGACCATTTGCGGTGCTAGACAGAGCAGATCTCTAGGAGTTAACCCTCAAAGCACCATGCTCCTCACCTTGAAGTTTCCAGGCCAGCTCCATCTTCTCCCGCTCCAGGATCTGGATCCTCTTCTCCAGCTGGGCCACAGCAGGAGACGGGGAGGGCGATGTGGGCTTCTGCTCAGAGAGAAGACTGCGAGACACAGTGTTGGGGGGAATTAGCACCCAGCTTGGTCAGCTTAGCTCAGGATGTGGCTCTCTGTCACCCTCTGGTGACTGGACAAAGCCACAGAGTGGGTGGCAGGTCAGCCAGACCCCGAGATTCTCACATTTCCAGATCTCGAGGTGACAAGTTTAATCCTGGCCAGAGGTCACATGTGGCCCATGAGGGAAAGCCAGCAGGGCAGGCTTAATGTGGCAGGGAGGTGGAGGCATTGATGACCAAATTGGAAGCGGCAGGGAGAGAGGCATGCTGGGCTGTATAGACTCGTTGGCAATACCTCTGTTAAACTGGCATCTGGCTAGCCGCAGACTGGCCTGTTGATAAGGCCAGCCTGCACCGGTGTTGGCTGCTCCACCCCTGGGGGAACAGTAAGCTGGGGCCTTGTACTCACCAGCCAGAGGTGAAGGTGAACCCCACAAAGGGAAGATGGTGGCCAGTGAATGCACTGTGGGAAACGGGGGGTGGTGTCTCCTGGGAGGTCAGAGAGAGGATGCACAAGTCACAAAGAGATAACATGGTTACACCCCTAGCCCTGGGGCAAGATGCAGGGGTTGTTTCTACAGAGCCTGGAGACCCTGTCCTCAATGTATCTGTGATGCCAGGACCCAGTTCCACATCCCACAAGCAGTGCAGTGACTCCTAGAGTTGCACTGGGGCCGGCGCTGAATGGAGAGGAGAGCATCCCCTAGTGAGCCACCCATGCCCTCCCTGCAGCACACCGCCCCCAGAGCAGTGCTCACCAACTCCTTGAGTGTGTCGTCATCCACGTCGAAGTTGGAGGTATCTGCCGGGCTGGTGACCTCGGGCACGTAGGGAGGTGTGCTGGCTTGGATGTTGTCCCAGTCGATGCCCTCAAAGAAGGGATGTCGCTTGAAGTCCTCAATGCCTTTCTGGCCCAGCCGCAGGTCTTGGTGGCACAGCAGCCCTCGGATCAGGTCCTTGGCTTGCTCTGACACATCTGTGATGTCTGTGGGGAATTGTAGGTGGTCCTGGGGGTACAGCACAACCAGGGGGGCTCAGAGTAGGGCACTGTTGGGGGTGGGATTCAGGCTGGAGCTCTTTGCTGGCTTCCTAGCTCAACTTCCCTTTGTTCATCAAGTTCTTGCACCTCTGGTCAGAGCTATTAGCACACACGCCAAATTATCACAATGTATGCAAATTATCCCAATACATGGATAATTTATTTAAATAGATGCAGAAATCAGTCTCCTGTATGTCAAATTTATTCATATACATGCAGATGTATTCATAATTATGCCCATTTACCCTCCTAGTTATCACCACACACACCCTTTCATCCCCATGTACCCAGCCATTCCCAGTTCCATTCATGCAAACATCCCTGTTCTTCCCTCCACTCCAGCTACTCACCCATCCTCATCCATTCATCTCTTTCTTCAGCCAACCCTTCCCATCTACCCCTCCCTTGCCTCACACCCCTCCATTGATCTCTCCAGCCACATTAATCTATCTATCCATCAACCCAATCATTCCCGATGCCATAAACTGATCCACATCCATTCACCCATCTGCCCATTTTAATCTAGTCATCCATCCATTCATTCATCCCCATTCCCTGTCCATCAATCCATCCATCCACCTACCTACCTGTTCACCCATATTCATCTAGCCATCCCTAACCTCATCCAGCCATCCTCATTCATTCACCCACCTACTCATATCTACCTACCCATATTCTTCTACCCAACACCACCTCTCATATCCATCCATCCATCCATCCATCCATCCATCCATGCACTTGTTCTCCACCCCTGCCTCCCCACCCTTACTTCCTCTGAGAATCTCCCAATCTCCCTTTTGCAGAAGAGTTCACACCATAATCTCCAGTTTCTAATTCCCCTTGGCAAGATTGAGAAGGACTGGTTGGAGTGCTCCCTGCCTTGCCCAACTCACCTCATGGTTCATGATTTTGCCATAAGTTTCCACCAGGGACTCGGCATAGAAGGGCGTCTCCCCAAAGAGCAGCTCATACATGCAGACACCCAGGGACCACCAATCACACTCGGGGCCATACTTCCCTTTTCCATCCTCCATGGCCTGCAGGATCTCAGGGGAGATGTAGTCAGGGGTCCCCACGGCCACCGATGACTCCACCTGGCCAGAAGCAGTGAGACAAGGCATTTGTCTCCATGTGTAGCCATGGCAGTCCCCATCCCATGGATCCCCATCCCAGGGCAGACAGAAGAGGTCTGTTCAGTCCATCCCCACCTCCACATGGTCATGCCCAGGAGCCCCACTGCTCAGGAACTGTTACCCTAGACTGTGCTGAGTCCTGGGCAATAGATGGGAGGAAATGATCCTGCCCCACAAGGGGGAACAGGCTATAGGGGATGATCCTGTCCCACAAAAGGGAACAGGTTATAGGGGAAGATCTTGCCCCATAAGGGGGAATAGGCTATAGGGGATGATCCTTCCCCACAAAGTGGCACAGGCTATAAGGCAGGGTGTCTCAAACATGTGGCCCCTAAAGCTATTTCCTGCAGCCCGCAATAACACTATCAACAACGATATTTGCAATATCATTGTATGAAAAGGCCTCAGCGGTGCTGCCCTCGGGCTAATGTGCTAGTCCTCACGCAGCCCTGTGCTAGTCCTCATGCTGCCGTCGTGGTGGTTTGAGTTTGAGACCCCTGCTATAGGGGATGATCCAAGCCAGGGTCTGCAGCCGATTGTGCCCCTTACCGTCCCATCTGGTTGTAGTCGAAGACAGGAGCCAAAGTCAGCCAGGCGGATGTGTCCATTCATATCAAGCAGGATATTATCTGGCTTGATGTCCCTATGGTGAAAAACAGGAGAAGACAGGGAGGGACCAGTCACTGAGACAGTATACTTTACAGGGCTCAGAGCTGAGGTGAGCTAGAAGCCAGGACTCCTGGGTTCTCCCCAGCTCTATGAGGAGAATGGGGTTCAGTGTGTTCAAGCAGGGGAGTTTGGAGCTGTACCTGTGCACGTATTGCAGCTGGTGGATAGAGTGAATAGCCAGGACCATTTCAGCCAGATAGAAGCAGGCCATGTCCTCAGGCAGCCGGTCCTCAAACTTGCTCAGCAAGGTGAGCAGGTCCCCACCCGCGTAGTAATCCATCACCAGGTACTGCAGACAAGGCAGCATGAGTTGGGAAGGTTGGGGGAGAGGAATCAAATAACTCACTGTACATGGAAGCAATAACCCCTACAGTGCCACATTGGGAATACCAAGCACCTGCAGCGCCTTGCACCAGTAATGCCAGCCACCCACATGGTGCCCTCTGCTGGCAATGCCCAGCCAGCTCCACACCCCTTCTGCTGACAATGCCCAGCACCCAGCACTATTCCTGCTGGTAACAGCAAACATCTGCAGCTTCTCCAGCTACCAATGCCCATCCAGCCACACAGTACCACCTGCCAGAAGCTAGCTGGATACAACAAGCAAAAAAAAAAAAAATCTGGATGCAGTCAGGGCAGGATTTAAACTAGGCAAGCAGGTTGTGTAGCTGCTTCCTCCAGGGAAGGGTCTCCTTGCCCATGGAAGGAGAATAATGGCACTCAGTGGACTTAGGGCCCCTTTGCCACCCCCAGCTCTCGGGGCAGGGGGTGGGGGGATCTTACCAGATACTGCTCATCTTGGAAGGCGTAGTGCAGGGTCGTGATCCACTGGCTGTCTCCTTTCACCAGTACATTCCTTTCCTCCCGGAAGCAAGCTGTCTGCAGGGAGATTGCAGGGAAATGGGAAGGCTCAGGGGAGGTGTCCCCAGGGCAGAGAGGTTGCAGGGCATTGTCACAGCAAATCCATTCAGCCCAACACCCCATCCACCCCAACATACCAGGCACCCTGCTATTGTAGATCAGACCCCTGGGCACATCCAGCCTGGAAATGGGTTACCTGCCACTGTTCAAGGCCACTAGAATGAATCTGTGCATCAGCGGTGAGTATGTGGGTAGGAGTCTGGGGGAAGGGGTAGGTACCTCCGCTCTCTTCAGCATCTCCCACTTGTGCAGTATCTTCATGGCATAAACCTTCTCGCTGTTCCGCAGCCGCACCACTGCCACCTGGTAGCCAGAGAATGGGATGATCAAAGAGGGGGCCTCCAGGAGCCAGTTTGAATTGGTTCCAAAATAGCTGTGGGGCACCAGGCAAGGGCCATGGCTGCCTGGAACTCCATCCTCTCCCTCTGTGGAAATAGCCTGCTATAAAGCCCCCCCCCTTCTCTTTGCAACCTGCAACCCACTTGCCCCAGGACCATCCAGCCTCCCACCACCACCCAGTGGCAGCCAGTTGTACTGCACCATATAGTGATCCCACAGCTCCATCAGAACTAGAGACAGCAGGGGTACTGCACCCTACATGCACCCAAGAGCTCCAGCCCTACCTAAAGACAGCAGGTGGTACTGGACCCTACAGGCACCCAACACCTCCAGCCCCAGCCTGGGACAGCACTGAGCAGGATACAGCAGAGGCAGCAGGTGGGACTGTGCCTGACGCTATGACCAAAGCTGAGGACCACTAGCCCCATGTGAGGCCAAGCTGGGAAGGCTGGCAGCACTCACCTCGCCAAAAGCCCCTCGCCCAATGACCTTCAGAATCTCAAAGTCCTCCCGGTGCAGGCACATCTCCTTCACTTTGGTGACAAATGGGGTGGCTAGACAGGGAGACACAGAGAGAGACTCAGTTTGGGCCATGACTGCTACTCCAGTGCTCCCTAGGGGGTCTGCAAATGAGGGGAGATGACTGGAGACATCAGCAGTAGGTGTGAGCTAGAGGCTTGGACCCAGGACTGGAAGTCAGGATCAGGGCTGGCGCAACGTGGTAAGCAAGGTAAGTGTTGCAGGGGGGCGCCAACGTTTGAGGGACACCAAAATGGGGACTGCGCCGTTGCGCTGCACTGTGACGTCACTCATCTGCCCGGGCGTCTGCTGCGCTGCTTGGGGGTGCCAGAAACCCTAGCGCCATTCCTGGTCAGGATGCCTGGGTTCTCTGGAGGCGAGTGGGGTCTAGTGGGTTAGGACAGGTGTGTATGTGACTGAGATTCAGGATTCCTGGGTGAATGAACAATATGAAAGAGGAAAGATGGCATTGTGGTTAAGGCACTAAATTGAGTTTAATCCCTGACTCCCCACCCCAGGTACCCTTGGCAAGTCAGTGAATCGTGCTGCACCTGAGCCTCAGCTGGTGTAAATGGCTGTGACTTCACTGACCAAGGGAGTTCTGCCCATCTCCCTCAGCTGGAGATTGTCTGTCTCAGACTCAGCTCCTATACCTGTTAAAAATCAGGGAGGCCAAAGCACAACTGGAGTTACAGCTAGCAAGAGACATGAAGAGTAACAAGAAGGGTTTTGACAGGTATGATAGCAACAAGAAAAAGTTCAGAGAAAGTGTGGGCCCATTACTCTAATGGAGGAGGCAATCTGGTGACAGATGATGTGGAAAAAGCTGAAGTACTCAATGCTTTTTTGCCTCTGTCTTCACAGACAAGGTCAGTTCCCAGAGGACTGCAAAGCATGGAGAGGAGCCAGAGATGAGCAGCCCACAGTGGTGAAAGAACAGTTTTGGGACTATTAAGAAAGGCTGAACATGCAGAAGTCCACAGGATTAGATGCAGTGCACCTGAGGGAGCTGAGACAGGTGGCTGATGTGATTGCAGAGCCATTGATCATTATCTTTGAAAACTTATGAGGATCGCAGGAGGTCCTGAATGAGTGAAAAAAGGCAAACAGTGCCCATTTTCCTAAAAGGGAAGAAGGAAAACTGGGGAATTACAGACCAGAGAGCCTCTGCTCAGAAAAATCATGAAGCAGGTCCTCAAAGAATCCATTCTGAGGCACGTGGAAGAGAGGAAGGTGATCACAAACGGTCAGCATGGCTTCACCAAGGACAACTCATGCCCAATCAACCTGAGTGCCTTCTATGATGAGATGACTGGCTTTGTGAATGTGGGGAAAGTGGTGGATGTGATTTACCTTGGCTTTTGCAAATCTTGTGATATGGTCTCCCACAATATTCTTATCAGCAAATTAAAGAGGTATGGGTTGATGAATGGACTACAAAGGCATGTCTTCACTGACAGTGGCAAAATCGCAGCAGGTACTTGCTGCTGCACTTCCAGAAGTCAATGCTGGAAGTCCAGACCCCCTGAAGGCGTAGGGGAAAGCCAACCAC
Source organism: Podocnemis expansa (assembly GCA_007922195.1). Lineage (NCBI taxonomy): Eukaryota > Metazoa > Chordata > Testudines > Podocnemididae > Podocnemis > Podocnemis expansa. The sequence goes on along the minus strand of ML681973.1, from coordinate 31,377,613 downwards.
AAGTCATTTGCGGTCAGCTTTGTCAAATGCGTCCTGGCGGCTTAAAAAGTCATTGGCAGTTATGCAAGGCATTTTACGTGCCTTGAGTAAAGGTTGGTCGACTGATGCTGAAAAGCTGCCTCAGTGTAGACCACTGTTCCCTCTAAGCTGTGTGCATGTGCTCGTGCACACAGGTCATGAAACCTGCACACACAAAAAAATAAAGTGCACACAAAAAAATTCAATAGTGCTAATATTGGTGCTCACAAAGAAATGTTTTTGCACACACAAATTGTTTGCGCACACAGTCTATGAGTAATTAGAGGGAACATTGGTGTAGACTATGGCTAAAATGGATGGAAAGCTGGCTAGATCATCAGGCTCAATGGTAGGGATTAAAGTAAGCTGGAATGCACCAGAATGCAGTTCTGGAGCCCACAAATTTAAGGGGACAGAGCTCCAGAGCCCTGAAAAATAGAAAAATCGGGTGACACGCGCATTCCACCCTGCTCTGGCTTGGGAACTGGGGCCAGGCTGGGGGCATTTTCAAATCTCCCACTCTAAGCATGCTCAGATGCATGCTCAGCGTGGAAGCAGTCTAGCAAGGGAGCAGCTCTGGCCAGGAAAGGGGGGTGATATGGAGGGTCAGGGAGCCAGCAGGGGGCCCAGAGATTAGGAACGTTCCAGGGCCCGTCCAATTACACTTTAACCACTGCTCAATGGCTAGTGGTCAACAACTCAATGTCTAGATGGCAGCTGGTAACAAGCAGAAGGTGCCAGGACAGGTTTTGTTCTAGATCTTCCTGAATGATCTGGAGGAGGGGGTGGATTGTAAACTCAGAAGCAGCTTTTGGGGTAAGCGAAGCAGACTGTTGCCTAGGGCTGCGATTAGTAAGGGGGGGGCTCTGTAGCAGTCACCTGCCTCACTTACCCTACTGCTCGTGGGGTGGTGGGGGAGTGGGGAACCATGGACTGCTAGGGCCAGAAGCTGCAGCCCCCACCCACCCAGCATCTCTGCAGCAGGGGCGGAGCAGCGCTCCCTGCCTACCTGCAGCCCGCTGCACCTCCCCAGGGGGAGGGAGGATAGTGGCTGGCGTGGCAGTCTGCAGCTTCCTGGGAGTGGGGCGCCTGGAGCGGCCACTCCGAAGAATTCGGGCCACTTTGCACCGGCAACCCCAGGCCTGAACAGGCCAGATCCAGGGCCTGGGGGCGAGGCAGCCTCTATTCAGGCCTGGGATGGCTGGGGATGAAGCGACCCAAACTCTTCGGAGTGGCTGCTCCAGGGGGCCCTACTCCTGGCAAGCTGCAGCTCAGCAGCCCCCTTGCTCCCACCCCCATGGGAGTTGGGACTGTGGGGGGGGCAGTTAGGGTTGCAGTGGGGGACTATGGGGGCCCCATAAAGGGCTTTTGCCTAGGGCCTCCATTGCCTATGGCTGTGTCTGTGCACACTCAGCAAGTTTGTAGATAACGCTAAGCTGGAGGAAGTGGTAGCTACACCGGCAGGTAGGGATAAGATATAGAGAGACCTAGACAAATTGGAGAATTAGAAAAACAAACAAAAAGCTGAGGATATTCAACAAAGATAATTGCAGAATCCCGCACATAGGATGAAAAAATTCTGTACACTGCTACTGACTGGAGCCCAACTGACTGGGCAGCAGTTTTACAGAAAAGGACCTGGTGGTTACAGTGGACGAGAAGCTGGATATGAATCAACAATGTTCCCCTATCACTAAGACGGCTCATGGCATATTGCGCTGCATTAGTAGACACGTTGCCAGAAGATCAAGCAAAGTGATCATTTCCCTCTCTTCTGCACCAGCGAGGTCACGGAGTATCATATCCAGTTTTGGGACCCCATTACAATCAGGATGCGGACAAATTGAAGAGAGTCCAGCAGAGAACAACAAAAATGATTAGTGGGCTGGAGCACATGACTTATGAGGAGAGGCTGAAGGAACTAGGCTCATTTAGCCTTCAGAAGAGAAGACTGAGGGGGGATTTGGTAGCAACCTTCAACTACTTGAAGGGATTCTCCAAGGAGGACGGAGCTCAGCTGTTTTCAGTAATAACAGAGGACAGAACAAGGAGCAATGGTTTCAAGTTGCAGCTGGGGAGGTTGAGGCTGGATATTAGGAACTTACTAGGCGACTGTGAAGCATTGGAATGGGCCACCTAGGGAGATGGTGGAATCACTGTATTTGGAGATGTTTAAGGCCTGGCTGGACAAAACCCTGGCTGGGATAATTTAGTGGGAGTGGTCCTGCTCTTTTGGCAGGGGGTTGGACTAGATGACCTCATAAGGTCCCTTCCAACCCTATGATTCTATGAACTGGGCTTATTTAAGTTGCAGAAGAAAAGACTGAGGGGCCTTTAGCAGCCTTTAACTACCCAAAAGTGGCTCCAGGGAGGGTGGAGCTAGGCTGTTCTCAGTGGTTGCAGAGGACAGAACTTGGAATCGTGGTTTTAAGTTGCACGGGGAGAGGTTGTGATTGAATGTCAGGAAAAACACTTTCACTCGGAGGGTGGTGAAGCACTGGAATGGGTTACCAAGGCAGGGGGGTAGAATCCAGGGGCATCGCTGGCACCTGGCACATGAAACATGTGCACAAAGTCCCGGTGCCAGTGCCCCAAATGCCTGGGGTGCCCCCTGCCTCTCCCATCCCCAACCCCGGCCAGGTATCCGGGGCCGGGCCGGCTGTGCCACTATGGTACCAGCCTCTCCCGGCTGGGTAGCTGGGGCCAGGCCAGCCACAGCAGTGCCTGCCTCTCCTGGGTCAGGCTGCCCACAGCAGCCATTGTCTTGGCCGGCCCCATCCAGGCTGGGGATCTGGGGCCAGGCTGGCAGTGTCAGGAGCCTGGGGCCCCAACTCTGGATCGGGGTCAGGGCCTACAGGCCAGAGCCCAAGCCCCGGGTCTTTCCTAGAGGCAACGACACTCCTGGTAGAATCTCCATCCCTAGAGGTTGTAAAGGCCTGGCTTGACAAACCCTGTCTGGGATGGTTTAGTCAGAGTTGGTCCTGCTTTGAGTAGGGAGTTGGACTAGATGACCTCCTGAGGTCCTTTCCAAACCTAACCTATGTTTCTATGACTCCAGCTAGCTGATGAGCCCGCCACCCAGGAACAGGCAAAGAAATAACCAGTGATTAGCCCTCCTGGCCCATTGCAAGCAGCCTGACCAGAGCCTCCCCAGCCATGGTGGTTTTGTACCGCTCCACTGTGGCTGCCCTGGGAGGAGATCTGCAAAGGTGCAGCGGAGGCTGTGTGTGCAGGGCAGGGCTGTGTAACTCACCTGAAAGATGAGTAGCTGGGAGTCAGTGAAACTGGAGGGCAGAGGCCAGGGCTGGGCTGGGGGAGCACAAGAGACTGCACTGTGAAGTTACCATCCCTGCCTACTGAGCTGGCTGACTGTCAGTGTCACAACCCAATTCCTCTTGCCCAAAAGAATACAAGACCCTTCAGTCATGAAACTCTTCCACTCCCCACCCAGAGCTGGGAAGAGAACACAGGAGTCCTGACTTCCAGGGCACCACCCCTGCTCTAACCACTGGACCCCACACCAGAGCCAGGGATGGAGCCCAGAAGTCCAGCCTCCTTGCCCATTCCCAGCAATGAGCACAAAAAAAAAAAAAAAAGCAAGTTACAATGTTGCAACCTTTCTAGATTGTCTTCAGTTAGACACTTGTGGTTGCTGTGCACCAACTTGTTCACCACCCTCAGGGGCCCCGTTCCCCCAGCCTCCCTACTGTGCCACAAGGCATAGCATGATCAGGGCATGCCCCATCATGAGTCAGCCCCTGTCCCAGGCTGAGAGGGCATGCTAGAGAGGGTCTGACTGAGGTCACTGCAGACCCCCTACCCCCAGCACTCCACCAAGACTGCAGACGAGAAGAGAAGCTACTACAAGTTTCAGGACAGCACTGGTTTCTCTAGGAATGCAGCTGGGACCTGCCAAACTTGTTTCAGGTGTGGGATAGCCAACAGTGGCCAGATGGGAAATCTGTGGTGTGCACTATCCTCTGTGGGTAAATCTGCCATAACAAAGCAAAGCTCATGAGCCTTGCTCTGGGAGGGGAGTGTGGTCCTGTGATTGGATCATGGAGCAGGTATCCCTCCAGGATGCCAGGGTTCTCTTCCAGCTGTGGGAGGAGTGTGGGAACTAGAGGGTTAGAGCAGGCCAGCTGGGAGTCAGGACTCCTGTCCCCAGTTACTCTAGGGTCCAGTAAAGGATTCTTGGTTCACCACAATTTTCTTCCCCACCTGGCACAGGCAGGGGTGGTAACAGCTAGTGTAAGCAGTGTGGAGGGTGTGGTCTGGCCTGGACGTGCCTGCGAGAACCTGCATTGCTGCATTCCTTCCCCAGAGATCCCGGCCCAGCGGGCAAAGACAGTGCCAGTGTGGGGTCTAGAACCCCACAGGGAGGCTGCTGAGCTGGCCCTGGCATATTTCCCTCCTGCAGCCCTGGAACGGGACTCTGCCTAGCCACCAGGATCCCAGCTAAACAGCAACAGACCTCACCAGCTGGAGGGATCCCTGAATCAGATGTGGGGGAGATATCAGCACAGTTGCCCCAGGGCTTGGACTGAGGTAGCAGGGGGGTAGGGCGATACTGGAGTAGTTGGGCATGTGGGTCAGACTGGGGTTAGAGGGTGTTTGGGGGATACCAGAATAGAATTGCTGGCTGGGGGAGACTGGGGGGGGCACACAGCAAGAGCTGCTGGGGGGGGGCAAGATTGAGGGAACACAAAGAGGTGCTGATGCTGCTGGTGAGGAAAATCAGGGACCCTCACACGGGAGGACGGGGGTATCGGGGGGACACACAGCCCCTGGTGGAAGGGATGGGGACAGCTGCAGGTCATCCCTGAACTAGTGGGGGCTGGAATATGGCTGCAGAGAGCAGCCAGGGATGGAGGAAGGCAAGAGCTCGACCCACCCAGTGGAGATAAAACACACACCCTTGTGGGGCTTCTGGTTGGGCTTCGAGGCACATATGTCACCCAACTAGCTAACAGCAGTGCTCCTGCCATGGTCACTCATCACTTCACAGCAGCAGCCAGGAGACAGCTCTGATCCTCCTAATGCCAAAATCCCGTGTCCTGCAGCTAAAGGACAATTGCTGTTAGCAGTACAGGGCTGATGACACATAGCTGAGCAGGCCTGATGCCATCCAGTAGAGGGCAGCAGTGACTCAGCTATACTGGCTGGAACACTGCAAAGTTTAGCATCCTCCATCCCAGCCCTCCCTGCTCCTGCCTCCTGCCCCCAGCTGAACCCAGGAGTCCTGGCCCTGCTCCCCCAGCTCAACCCCATGCCAGAGGGCTATCACCAGGGCTATGAGTGGAGTGGGATTAGGGGTTAGAGCAGTAGGGAGCAAGGTCTGGGAGTCAGGACTCCTGGGTTCTGTCCCCAGCTCTGAAGGGAGTGGGCTGGAGCAATGGGGAAGCTGGGCATCAGGACACCTGGGTCCCATGCCCTTGTGTTCTGGAGGAGTATCCAGCACTGGGAGGAGTCCAGGGACAGCCAGTGCCCAGGCACGTTGGGGCAGGTGCCAGCTGAGTCACAGAGGAACAGGCGCCTGCAGTGTGAAGAGAAAACAACCAGCGTCTCTGCTTCCACCACACACCCAGGGATGCTGCCTGGATCTCTAGAGTAACCTTGGGGGATGGGGGGGGGTCAAGAGCAGGGGAGGGAATGGAAGGAGAAACCAGAGACAGAAATAAAAGGTTGGGGGCATGGGGGTGGCAGACACAGCATTATGAGACAGGGGGGCAAGGGGAAGGAAGCAGAATTTATTTCACAGGCTCTATGGGTGAAAGGGATCATTGTGATCATGCACCCAGGGGTTAAAATAAGCCAGAATGCCTCAGAACCCAGTTCTGGGGCCCCCAAATCTGACAGGCCAGAACTCCAGGGCCCAGATTCCAGAATCTAGAAAAATTGGGCCCACACATGCATGCAGGGGGCCCAGAGATTAGAAAGGTTCCAAGCCCCAGCAAATTATACTTTAACCACTGCATTCGCCCAAGTTCCTGTCTGACACAGGCCAGCTCTACACTTGTTCCTGTCTGAGGCTGAGCCAGAGCAGGTTAGCTAGAAAAATATCCCATCTGGCATTACAAATCACCAGTGTTGGGGGATCCATCCACACGCTAGGTCAGGGGCCACAGGCATGAATTCCCTCCGTGGTAAAAATTTGCACTTTGCTTCCAGTCCAAATTTATCTTGCTTCAACATCCAGCCACTGGGTCTCATTGATTAGGCCAGGCATGGCCAAACTGCAGCTTGGGAGCCACATGCGGCTCTTGAATGAACAACTGTGGCTCCCAGAAGAATGTCAGCAAATCAGTTTTGGAAAGCAGCCCCAGTTTAGGAGCTCAGGAGGGGGTCGGGACAGTGGGAAGAAGCGCAGCATGGTCGGGGATGGCGGGGAGAAGTGTGACATGGTCAGGATTTTAAATAACTGGCCACTAGCCTGCAGTCTTCTGCATCGAGCAGCAGCTAAGTTTTTACTGTATAGGCCTAATTTTCATGGTAACCTTAAGCAATTATTAGAATCTGACATTAGTAGGATCAATATTTGTCCTCTTTTTATAATAAAATTAAAGTGTGCAATGAATTTTAAACTTGTAATTTTGGAGGAAGTAAAAGTATCTGGCTACATGACTCAGAGCGGCTCTCGAAGGTTTAATAATCAACTTGTATGAAACTCAAGAGCCACAAGTTTGGCCACCCCTGGATTAGACCTTTGTCTGTTGGACTGTAGAGCCCTCTGTGAGCAGATTTTTTGTTCCCCATATATGTGCTTGTAGATGGGGATTTAGTCACCCCATAGCCTTCTCTTTGGTAAGCAACACTGTCTTTCAGTCTTTCCCATGGCTCAACTCCGTTCATCCCTGATTTACCCACACCCTCCCTCACTACTGGGCCCCAGAACTGGACACTATCCCAGCAGCAGTGGCACCAGAACCAAGCAGAGAAGCAACAGAAGCTCCCCAATCCTACTCCAGACTGGCCCGTTTGTACACCCCCAGACTGTGACATTGAGAGTTCAGGTTCAGTGGCTCTCAGTTGTGACCCCAGGGCTTTTCCAGAGATGCTGGTGGCAGCATGAGGAAGGGGTGAGAGTGGATGGCAGCAGAGAAGCACCAGGAGGGATAGAGCTAGGGCAGGACCAAGCTGCAGGTACTCAGATAAGAATTCTGTGGTTTGGGTCATGCATGCAGGAGCCAGAATGAAGCTTGCCTTTGACATGTGCAGTCACTGGGACATCTCCCCTCTCTCTTCTGTCCCTCAAGCCAGCAGCTACAGCTCCAATCCACAAGCCAAGATCAGGGTTGGTTGTTTATAGACATACGTTAGATTGGCAGCAAGTCGCAACTGACAACTGGGAGCCAGGACTCCCGTCTTCTATTCCTGGTTCAATGATGGTGGGGTGTGGTGTGGTGGAACAGGACTGGAAGCCAGGACTGTCGGGTTCTATGCTCTCTGCAGCCAACACTCCTTGTTGCTTTTGGCAAGTCCTTTCTTCTCTGAGCCACATGTTATTCGCTAGCTGAGGACTTGTGATGCAGTTTTGAATGTGACCAGTACAGTTCATGGTGTCTAGGGCAGGCCTACAATCTATTGTGGAGAATTAACGCATGTCTGTTGCTTGAAGAAACACAGCCTAGGACTCCTGGATTCCACCCCCAGCCCTGGGACGTGTCTGGCATACAGTGGTCAGAGCAAAGGGGACATGACAACTGGAAGTCAGGACTCTTGTGTTCCATCTCCATGTCTGGGGTACAGTGGTTAGAGCAGAGGGGACGTGATGGCTGAAAGTCAGGACTCCTGGGTTCTGTCCCCAGCTCTAGGAGGCATGACTCAGTTTCTTTTCCTGATGTTGGAAGGGCCAAGGATTCATGGAGCTGGGCATCATGCAATAGCACTGTTTGACCATCTCTCTGAAACCCTCTTCCATCTCTAACCTTTGCTCAAGTCCTCTCTTGCCTCATCTCTGCAGAACAGATGCTCATGGAGGTTAATCGCAGTCCAACTGACAGCTGCCAGTCAACTCCGCTCATTCCATGGCCATGCTCGGTGGTGCTGCTGCCCAGGATGTTGTTTGGTTTATGCAGATAACGAACATCCTTGAGTCACTTGGGCAGGAGCCCAACTCCAGCAAAGCTTCAGATGAGGCCCAATGCCAAGAATGATGTTATCACAGCCTAACTGAGATTCGGGGTGTCTTGTAGGGTGCATGTTATTAGTGATATTATGGTACCACATTAGATCCTACCTGAGATCACACTCATCAGTAGTAATATTATGGTATTACCTACAGGCCCATATTGAGATTGGGGCCCCATTATGGTGTGCTAATTCCCAGTGAAATTACAGCATTGCTACAGCCACCAACTGAAATCAGACTGTATTACAGTGCGTGCATTATTTGTAGTAGTACAACACTACCTAGAAGTGCCTGCCAAAACTGGTATATATTTTGGTTTGTGCATTATTAATAGTTTACAGTACCTCTCAGAGGTGCCCACTGAAATTGTTTGTATTTTGGTTTGTGCATTATTAGTAGTATTACAGTACCACCCAAAGGTGCCTGCCAAGATTGGGCTGTATTTTAGTATGCACATTATTAGGAGTATTACAGTACTGCTCAGAGGTGCCCACCGAGACTGGACCATATTTTGGTGTACCTGTTATCTGTAGACAGTTACACCAGTTGAAGATTAAAGGAGAGAATTTAAAGCAGTGCAGTTAAACCCATTCAGGAAAGCCCACATGGACAGTCTTATTTAGAATTAAACCCAGCTGATTGGGAGAACACAGGGGTGGCAGGGGCAGCAGTAGGCAGCACAAGGGGCAATGGGGAGTGGACATCATTAGATCAGAGACCCTATGTCCAGAAGGGACCACTGTGATCAGCTAGTCTGCCCTGCTGCATAAAAGTATCCACAGAACTTCCCTGAAATAACTCCTATTCAGACTAGAGCAGATCTGATAGAAATACACACAATCTTGACTTTAAAATGGTCATTGATGGTGAATCCAGCACAGCTCTTTGGCAGTTGTTCCAATGGTTAGTTATTCACAAAGGGGTCTATTTGCAGTTTATTTCCAGTCTGAATTTGTCTTGCCTGAACTTCCAGCCACTGGATCTTGCTAGTCCTTTGAGAAGTGCCATCTGTTACCAGATTTCTGTTCCCAGTGTTGGTTCTTACAAACCATGATCAAGTCATTTTTCAACTTTCTTTTTGGTAAATGATAGAGACTGAGCTTCTGTTGCCTCTTCCTATAAGGCAGCTTTTCTTATCCTTTTATCATTCCCCTGACTCTTCTCAGACCCCTCTACAATTTCTCCATATCCTTCTTGAACTGCAGATCCTGGAAGTGGAGGTAGGATTCCAGCAATGGTTGCATCTATGCTTCAGAGAAATAAATACGACTTTCTGCTCCTATTTGAGATGCCCCTGCTTGTGCCTGTATCTTTATCAACCCAGGTATGACATTGGGTGTAAACCTGGCATGTCTGGGAAAGGTTTGTGGGTATCAAATAAAGTGTGAACTAAAACTGATACAGTTCTACCAATTTCCAAAGGGATAGCCATGTTAGTCTAGTCCACCAAAAAAACCCAAGGAGTCATGTGGCACTTAAAGACTGACAGATTTATTTTTCGCATGAGCTTTCATGGGAGAAAATCCCACTTCATCAGATGCTTCAAAGATGGGTGAACTTTAAGTTCTACCAATGTCACCCTGCTGTGGGTTCTCTTATTCTGATGTAAGTGGCCTTTCATGGTTTAGTTGCTGTCTCTTGGGAAGGGATTTAAGCTAACTCCCAAAAAGCCATTCTTATACCAACACAAGCCATGGTCTCCACCCAGCTTATGTCCTGGTACATATAAATATGACTGCTAGGGTGTGATTTGTTTAGTTGATATCATTGTATTGGTACAACCCTGAGCAGTCATGGCTGCCAGGATCAGGATGCTTTCTCTTTGTGGCTTGCAAATCACCTGACAGCTGTTTGAAAACTATGCTGGCTCATCATCAACAGCTGTATTATGGCATAGCTGGAGAGGAATCATAGGACAGCCAAAGATCCACCCTGGGAAAAAAATCCCAGAATGCAGAGAGCTTGGCTGTGAAACACTGCACACTGGGATACCCATGTGCTTATTTACATACAAGTTCGAAAGGATAGCTGGGCTAATATAGTTCGGCAAAACAAATAAGAAGTCCTCTGGCACTTTTAAAAATTAACAAAATTTATTTATTTCATGAGCTTTTGTGGGAGACATCATGCCAGAGTGGGATTTTCTCCCATGAAAGCTCATGCAATAAGTAAACTTTAAAAGTGTCACCAGACTCTTTTTCTGATTTACAGACAAGTATAGTTTTGTGGTGAGACAAGGCTGACTAGCATCCTTATCTGACCCCATCAGTGTTATAGCTGAGCACTTCATCATCTTGAATGCCTTCAGCCTCTCACTGTTTCTCTAGGACGTGCTGTTAGCCCTTTTGTACAGATGGGGAAACTGAGAGACTAGGTGACTCATCTTAGGTCACAGGAAATCTATGGCAGGGAAGGCCATTGACCTTGGATTGCTTTTAAGTCCCTGACCAGCATCCTAAATTCGGGCCCATCCCTCTCCAAGGGGGTCATGCTGGCTAATAGCTGTAGAACTGACAAAACTTTCCTGAGGCAAAGTCCTACATCTCCTTCACAGCTGAGTTACTGACTCCAGCCCCAAGCTCTCTGATCAACTCCCTTCCTCCATTCAGCCCAGCAGGTGCCTCTCAGTTCCAGCTTGAGACTGGTTTAGAGTCAATGCTGGGCTATGGGTTTGGGCAGAAGGGGCTGAGAAGATGACAAGACGCTTGGGCGTGGGGCATGGTGAGGCTCGCCCAGCCCCCAGGCACCATGCAGCGTGGTACGGAGTGGCTCTCCAAGGAAGCTGTGGGCCTGCTGGCACACACAGAGCCAAGCACAGCCCTGCCTGTGCCTGGGGACCATTGCTAAACTCCTGCAGCTCCAACAAAGGACGGCTGTCTGCTTACACAGCTGGGTTAGGATGCAGGATGGCTGTGCTTGGTTAGGGCACCTGGGTTGGACTCCCAGCACAGCCTGAAGGAGATCACTTCCCCTCTGCAAAATGGGTTGAACAGTCCATCCTTCCTCTGTCCAGTCTGCAAGTTCTTCATAGCAAGAACTGTCTCTCGCTGTGGGGTTATGCAGCACCCGGTGCAATGAGGCCCCAGTCTCAGCTGTGGTCGGGGCAGTGCCTGACAAAATGGGCAAGCTGAGGCACAGAGAGGAGACAGGACTTGCCCCAGGCCACAGAGGGAGTCAATGGCTGAGTGGCGAGCTGTGGTCAAGTTACTTGTATGTCAGGTCAGAGTGCTCTACCACTAGGCCACACTTTCTATCCTCTTCATTCTCTTTCCCCCCCACCAAGGGGACTGTATTACCTTCTGCTTCCTGCTCTGGAGTGCTAACATCCTTCTCCCTGGATGTTAATGGACAAAATAGCTCAAAGGATCTGGGCCAGAGACCCTTTGTGCATCACTGATGCTATATAAAAATATGTTGCCTCAGTTTTGCAACCAACTACCTTTCCTCCAATTACCTTGCCCACCAAAGGACAACTGACACCCAGTCAACTCCTCCAGTGCCTTTTTAGTGGCAGACCAGAGCTGTGTACAGCTGAGCAGCACATCCATTATAGGAAGGGAAATAATCAGTGTAAACTGAAGCATGGCACAGGGAAATCTTACATGCCCAAGATCTGTCTGAGGATGGTGAGTCCATCTAAAGTGACTGTAGGCTGCAGCAGCTGAGTGGTGTAGCTGAAGATGCAGAACAGAGAAAACTGAATAAAACCCAGAAGTCCTGACTACGACTCAGCCACTAGACATCTCTCAGAGCTAGAAACAGAATCCTAGACTCCTGCTTCCCAGCACACCCTAGTCTAACCACTAGACAGCACTTGCTGATTCTTCACCACCCACACTCTGTTCCTTAGCCCTTGTCTACTCTGGAAGGTTCAACCAGTTACAGTTTATCAGTCCACTCATCTGTCTAATCCCTATGGCACCACACTTATTTCAATATGAGTGTCATTTTAGGGGCTAGCTTAGACTCCATCACTTGGTTGGGATATTAACTAAGTTAGGGAAGTCCCTCTTATACTAGAACAAATGCATCTGACTTCCCAGAGTTCAAGCCTGGAAGGCACCATAAAATCATCTGATCACAGACTGAATTTGTGGTATAACGCAGACCAAATGAGTGAGAATCCCCTATACTGAGCCCAGTAATGGCTTCTAGGTCATTGGTTTCAGCAAACTGGTGTGCCACAAGGCCTGTCCAAGTGTGCCATGAAATTTTGTACAAAGGTAATGAAAATCAACGTAAAACAAACATCATTTCATCTTAAACAATATTCTATCCAACCAAAATCACATCTCATGAAACTCATTAAACTTAATCACCAAATTAAAAGCCAAGTATTGGTCTTTCAATTCTAAAAAGTGAACATTCTAAACACAGGTGTTGAAAGGGTAAAATTGAGATAATGTATTCTTTTTCCCAGTAGATCTGAAATGTTAATGGATTTGATCCTTCTTCAGTTTGTCATATGCACTGTGTTGCAAATCACTCTAGTAAGACTGTAACCATAGTAAGTGTAAGTAAATGTGACATTTATGAGCAATCAATTCAGCTGAAAAAAGTGGATGTGCTGTGGAACTGTTTTGTCTCATTGAAGTGTGCCATGTTACTGAAAAGGTTGGGAAGCACTATTCTAGGCTCTTGGTGGCAGGCATTTTCTCCAGCCCTTGGATTGCTATTTGGCTCTTCTCTGCACCCTCTCTGAGTTTTCAACATCTTATTTAACCAGACAACACACCTAAGGTGAAACTGGTGTAACTGTATTGGAAAAAATTTGCACCTTCACTTACACCCTTTTTGGGTGTCAACAGCCCGGGAAATAAAATAGTTGCAGCTTTCCCACTTGCTGCAGCTGCACAGCTTCCTTTAACAGTGACTGAAAAACTCTCCACCAAGTAGTCAACAATGTCGAGCACAATGGGGCTGGAACGTCCGGCTGGACTGCCCAATTCATTCCTGGGTTATCAGGATTTGCAGGAAGTAAGGAGCTCATGTACATTCTCCCCTGTGAGTCAGAAGATTGAGGTGGCATGTGGGAGAGTGGGGTTTCCTGTTTGATCAACACTACACTAGTCAGTAGTTTTCAAACTTCTTTTTCGTGGGACCCAGTTGAAAAAAATAATTTATGCCCATGATCCAACAATTACATCTTTGAGCAACACATTCCAGTCTTTCGGCGGCAGCAGCAGCAGGGGGCACAGCAACCCAGTGCTGAGGGTCTGCGACCCAGGTCCTGACCCTAAGTTTGAAAATCACTGCACTAGATCATTGCAAGCTTGACCAAGACTGGGGGCCCCCCCATCATGCCAGGCCCTGCAGATCCAACCCCCCATCACTGACATTAGGGTCCCACCCTCATGCCAGGCACTGCCTAGACATCCACCTCCCTGATCGTACCCTGTGGGGCTGTTCTCACCCCAAGGAGATTACACTCTCCCTAGACAAAGGGATTCTTCTCCCTGTTCTACTGAGGGGGAAACCAGGGATTAAAGTATAATTTGGCAGGCCTTGGAACCCTCCTAAATTTCTAGGCCCCCTTCCCACAGGTCCAGGACCCCTAATGCAGGTCCGAGCCCCCCCACATCCACCCCAGCTACTGCCCCCCCAAATTCCTGCTCCTCAACTCCAGCTACTGCTCCCCACATCCCAGCTACTGCCCCCCATCAGACTCTTCCCCCATGTCCTCCTCAGCCCCCATCCCGACCCCTCTTCCCACCCCACCCCCTGCACACTTTCCCAACCCTCTAGGCCCCCCCTTACCCATGCCACTGAGGTGGCCGAGGAGCTGGGCGGGGGGGGCTGGAGGCAGCACTGGTCAGCCCGCGAGAGGGGGCCTGGGCCTGATACTGGGTCCAGGCCGAACGCACGCTGTCGGGCCCAGCAGGAAGGGGTGGGGCCACTGCAGGCTCCAAGGGAAGGAAGAGACGGGTGGCCAGAATCACTCCAGCCTGCAGCCCCTTCCCCAAGCTGGCGCTAGGGGAACGCGCCGGAACGCTGCTTTCCGGTGTGTTCTTTGTATTTTTAGGGGCCCCCGGAATGCAGCATTCCAGCACGTTCCCCTATTTTTAAGGGCCCTAGAACGCTGCCCCCTAAAAATAGGGGGCATTCTGGCTAACTTTAACCCCTGGGGAAAACAGAGGTGTGGAGATGTGGATTGAGTAACACAAGTCACTCAAGAAGCCTGTGACAGAGCAGGGAACTGAACACAGTTGTCCCGAGTCCTAGATCTATGTGTCAACCGCAGACCACACTTCCTTCTGCTTCTGTGCTTATACCATGGTCACAGAAGGAAGGAGCCCTGGCTGCCAGGTCCCCTGCTCTGACCACTCTACCCCACTCCTCTGGGGCCTAATAAATAGTATTTCAAGCCAAAAATTGTCACCACCTCCCAAACCTTTGACTAGAATCTAGGCCAGGAGCCCTGGCTCTCACGCCTTGCTGCTCCAGCTGCGAGTAGAATGAATCCAGAACCACCAACACCCCAGCCTGTGTTTCACCCCATCTGTTTCCCTCTCCCTTCTCTACACTTGCTCCTCGAGCCACAATGCCATTCAGAACAGCCCAGCATGTCCCAGGGCAGGGAGCAACCCCAGCTGCCATGTTGCCAATGGTTAATTTAGAGACTTTCCCAGAGCCCTGACTCACCAGAGCAGCAGGGATAGCTGGGCTGACCAAGCCCCAAGCTAGCGTGTTACACAGTGACTCAGATTTGCCCTACTCCATAGTTGATCATTAACAACCTCATTCAATAGAAATCCAGTCGCTCAAGGCTTGATGCTGGCATCAAAATGTGCCTGTGCAGCACCCTGTGAGGAGATGGGGCCTCTATGCAAGGCCTCTGTTCGTGCCACATGGAAAAGGATTTCAGACCCCTGGCATACACCCCCAGTAACATCCACTTTCTCCGCTCTCACCCCTTGAGGGTAACACTGAAATAACCCCCTGCACGTTCTCACCCATTGTATGCATACTTACATTCACACGTGCATTGCATGCTCTCACACCAGCTGCATACATACAGCCACATATCCTCACACCAGCTATGTACGCACACGTGTGCTCTTGTACCAGCTTCATAAGTACACCCACCTGTGCTCTCACACTAGCCACACACACAGGCATGCACACATGCAGCCCAGCTAGTGACACACACATGCTTTCACACTAGCCACACGCATGTGTGCATGCACGAAGCCTAGCTAGTCACACACATGTGCTCTCACCCTAGCTATTCTCTCACATACACTCACCATCTCACACCAGCTACTGCAACACTGAGTTCCAGATCCTAAGGAAAACAAAAAAAGAGCCATGCCATGCATCTGGGATACACACTATTTTGCAAAGGCCCCCGCAATGGAAGGCTGGCTCAAGATTAGGGGTCTCGGAAGAGGTCTGGGTCTTGGAAGAGCAGGATTCAAGTCCTGCTCTGCTACAGACTCCTCAGGTGACGAGGACAAGTCCCTTCCCCACTCTGTACCCAAAGCCCCTCCCATGCCCCCAAAGTTCCTCTTCCACCCCATATTCAGCCCATGAGCTCTGCAGAGCAGAAATCATTTCACTCTGTCTGTGCAGCTGTGCAGTGCCCGGCCCATGGGGGTCCCCATCTCAGATGGGGCATGAGATGTTACTGCAATATTACTGATAATCTGCACCTCAGAAACAGGCTCCCAGTTGTGGTCTTTTATGTGCTATCATGAGATAGCCAATACTTTGGGCCATGCTTTTATTAACCTTGATCAATGAGCCATTAATATAGTGACACACAGATGTCCTCAGCACACCACCGAAATGAGCAGGGTGTTACAAACTCCCCAGCACAAGGGGTTAAAGAGAGTGATTAGCAACTGTAACAGTCAGTCAGTCAGTCATTCAAACAGCTAGTGATCTATTAAACCTCTAAACGCCTGCATTGAAATGGAATGGTAACACACAGTGTCCAACAAGGGGCCTCTGATCCTTTCTCACGGCAAATCCAGGCTTGCTGCACTTTGACACACTCCTGTGTCAGGTTGAGGCAAACCAGCTGATTTGGCTGAGCTGGATGGGTGGTGGTTAAAAATTGGTGGTGTCCCCTTTTAACAGCTCAGAGTTTTCAGGATGCCTCAACTCTTTTCCAATCAATCAGTTGACAGAGCCAATGCCCTTGGAAATCAACAGGCGTTTCAGGATCCAAAAATTGCCTGCCAAGATTCCAGCCAGGTTACCTTGGTGACAGGAACAACACACATACACACACACTCACTTTGACACTTGTGGTTTTTTCTTGATATCATCTCCACTCATCTCAGGTAGTTTACTCACTGATAACAACCTGCATAAGGAGAGATTTATATTGCAGCAGTGCCTAAGCATCTGATCTGAGATTGACTCTCCACTGTGCCAGGTGCTACAGAGATAAACAGCCACAGCTGACCTCTGGGAACCCCCCCTCATGCCAGACATGGTACAGACATTCCTCAGCCAAGCCATGCCACATGCCACACAGATTACTCCCCATCCCTGTCAAGGTGCTCTACACAGACACAATGGGAGACAGTCCTCACACTCCAAGGAGACAGGGTAAATAACCATTCCCTATTTTACAGACGAGGCAAACTGAGGCCCAGGTTAAGTGACATGTCTGAGGGCTCACTGGGTTTGTCCACACTATGGGCTTAGGTCGACTTAAGGAGGTTTAAGTCGACTTAAGGAAAGCCTTGTCCACATTTGGAGTTGATTAAGTCGACTTCAGGGCTTCGTCGACTTAAAAGCCAACTTTAGGGGGTTAAGTTGACTTTATTAAGTCAACTTAACACAATGTGGACATTAAAGTCAACTTAATAAAGTTGACTTAGTGCAGTGTGGCTATGTAAGTAAGTCGACTTAAGCCAGGGGACCCATTTAAAGTGGACTTTATTAAGTCCACTTTAAGTGGGTCCCCTGGCTTAAGCCAACTTTATAACGTCGACTTCATGCAGTGTGGACTCACTAAGTCAACTTAATAAGGTCTACTTAAAGTCGACTTAGCTTTTATAGTGTAGACATAGCCACTGCCAGGTGTCCTAAAGTTCTTTACTGCAAAACCATCCAACCTTCACCCCCCACTTGCAATGCAATCAATCACACGGGCCTGGCTTTGAGATGGAGCATGGACTATTCTTACCTAGGACAAGGTATTAAAGCAAAACTTGCCTTAAAAAGAATGTGGGCAAAAGATGTTGGGGGGGGAGGTTATTGGGTTGGGGCTCTTCTGCGCTGCTACTGCCCTGCTGGGGGACCTTGGACAGGTCCTTTCTCCTCTCAGTGCCCCTCTTTCTCCTCCCACCTTTTGCTCCTATTGCAGTCCAGAGCTTGGCAGGACAGAAACCAAGTCTCACTCTCGGTCAGGGGATTTCAAGTCTGGACAGAGCCCCACATGCTGGGGCCCTGGTCACATTCTGCTCCACTAGGCACTAACACAGCACTACTAATAAGTAGCCGCCATAAACAGGGAGGGTATAAGAGGCTTCTAATCTGCTGTGCAGCAATAAGGCACTACCATAACACCACTAATAATGCACACCACGGAATGGTCCCCACTCAGTGGGGCCCTCTGGGCATTACCATAATATTATTAATAACGGGCACATCATAAGGGAACTCTGATCTTGATCTATATCTCTTGGATCTATCTTACTACTACTGATGCACCAACCATAAGAGGGCCCTCATGTCAATGAGAGTCTATGCATTTTGGGGCTCCACAGGATCCCCTGCTCTGGTCCCACAGGGCCTCCACTCATTGCTGTCATACCAGCAAAGGCCCAGTAAAAATGTGGGGATTTCAAAAGCTATTTTTAAACCGCTGGTCATCTCCGATTTACAGATCATGAGTGAAAATAAATCAAGTTTGCTTTCAGGTTAGTCACACAAGCATCTGCCGTGGTCCCAAGGTCTGGGCCATGTCCCAGAAATGATGGCTTAACTTTAACAAAAAATAAAACCAAGCATGGTCTTCTGAAGTTTGGATCCTACAGCAGTATCTCCAGCAAGATCAAGTGCCTTAGCTAAGGCAGGCAGCGCCTAAACCTGAAAAACAAGTCAGGTGCAGTTGGGGAGTGTGAGTAATCGTATTTCCATGGCCTCACAAGAAGGAGCCAGCAGAGTTAAGAGTTACATCATAGATGTTTTTAAACAGGCCGCTGCAGCAGAGAGTTTCAGACAGGAGTGGCAGTGGGCACGCAGCGAGATGCTGACTTGATGACCGTGGAAGGAAATGGGATTCCCAGGTTCTGCTCGCATGTATCGCAATGGTAGAAAAGACAGTCTTGTCTCCACTGCAAGAGGATAAGAGCTGCTGGAGATCTCAAGAGCCAGACTGTCACATCAGGAGCCAAGGAACCAATATCTAGGTTATTATACGCATCGCAATAGCACAAAGGAGTCACAGTCATGGACCTAAGATCCATAGGGACAGCTGTATTAATCTAGTTTTCTCTCATGAAAGCTCATGCAATAAATATATTTGTTAGTTATAGACCTGACTCCCATTGTGTCTAGCACTGTCCAAAGACCGAACCAGAGATGATCCCTGCCGCAAAGATCATACAGATTTTTTTTTAGATCTATTTACAACTGCCTTTCTGCATGTAAATTAAACCCTCAGCCATCTATTAAAGATTGAAAGAGACACACATACACACATGGAGATGTTCCTGAAGTCAATTCAGTTTCTGCATTAGGAGAGGCAATATGTGATTTCCCCACTATTTCTGTACATCAAGTAGAAGTTGAACAAGCATTTTCTCCATCAGGTATATTCCAGGAGTACCAGATGCAATATCAGCACCCAAGCGTTTCCATTGCTAATCCATTGATCTAGCCACTAGCCTCGAGTACATTTCTTCTCTTTAAGTCTAAGCCCACATACAGGAGTCACATCATTTCAAATCACTGGCTATCATTAAAGCAGCACAATGCACCTGACATGGTCAGAATTTTATTGCTCCCGATGGACTTGGACTTGTACAGCTATTCCCATATAGCAATTCCCAACCTTTTTGAGTATGAGGATCCCTTTTTATGTCAAAAAATTTTGTGGACCCCCAAATTATAGTTCTTATCAGGGACTGAATGCAGGTAATGGTACTGCAGAAGGGCAGTGGAGGACCAGGCCCCCCGGAAAGTGGGGACATATTCAGGAGGAGGCTGCTCACAGCAGGCAAATAAGATTGATTTATGCAATACATTTTAGAGCCCTTTCCACCATGGGTCGCTGGCTGGCAGCAGCTGGGGCTGATTGGGCCCAGGCCTCCTGCCACTGCCTGGTAGCAGCTGGGGCAGGATCTGCTCATGGACCCCTTGCAATAACTTCACGGACTCCCAGGGGTCCCCAGACCACAGGTTGGGAACCACTGCCATAGAGGAAGAGGAATAAACCACACCTGCAGCCCGAGAAAGGTTCTTTTCTCCAGTGCGCAACTGGCCAGATGGAGCTGGAATTTTTCCACCTTCCTCTGAACGTCCAGGATCAGTCACAGCTAGAGATGGGACACGAGTGCTATGAGGTGACTGAGAGAACTGTATGGCTTTGATGGCTGGCTGGTGGCCCTTTGTCCCATGCTCACGCTCCAGCTTATGGCCCGATTTCAGGTTGTGAAGGAATTTTCTCCCTTCCTCAGATTGGTAGGGACCATGGGGGGAGAATTTCATCTTCCTCTGCAGTGTAAGGGGTGAGTCACCAGCTGGAATCATCAGTGGTGAATAGATACCTTGACACTATCAGGAAAGATTCAGTATTAAGGGCTTTGGCTCACTGAGGCAACTACTACCCCCCCCCCCCCAAAGTGCCTGATTTTTGCTGTCTGGACACCTGATCACCCCAGCAGATCTCTCCTAATCAGCTCCCTGCTATAACAGGGGCCATGGCCAAGAAGAGTCCAGCAATATCTCTGTCCAGGGTTCATGAGAATTTAGATGGAAGCATTTCAGTCCTCAGGATGCCACTGTCACTGAGCCAAGTGCAGAGGTTGCTGGGTGAAGTTTAAGGGCCATAACGAAGACCAGCTAAGATGACCTGATTGTCCTTTTCAGCCTTGGATTCTATGAAGCATTTACCCTTGGGGCACTGAAAGGAGCAGGGGGGCTGGAACAGTTCATACAGTGGGGGTGCTGAGAGCCACTGAACCAAACCATAAACCATGCACATGATGGAAACCACTTCAAGCCAGGAGGTGAGGCAGTCCCCCTGGACATGCCTAGCTCCAGCCTACAGGTGAGAGTATCTCTCACATACCACCTCCCTCCCCTACAACCAGCAGTACAAAGGCTGGGGTAGGCCAGAGCAATAAGGTTGTACAACTATGCATTCTCTTTCACTGATTTAAGCAAAAAATGCATGAAGCACACACACATCATCCCCTAGGAGAGCACCCATGCCTTTCATGGATCAGGCCATCAATACACCATGGGTTGGCAGGCTAAGAATATGATTCTTGTGGGAGGTAAACAGATCCCACTTAATTCTGCCCCATGGGTGAAACAGCCAGCCACTGGAAGTGAAATTAAAATTCACACATGAAATGCAGAAGCAAGTTCTGGTTGTTCGATAGTTGGGGACATGGTGGGTTATTCAGAGACTTTCAATCAAGCCTCAGTTTTTTTCCCTGCAAACTCCTCTTGGAATTGGGACCTTCTTAGTCTGTTGGGTCAAAGCAGGAAACACCACGTGAAATGCTCCAGCCAAGAGGATGCATAAGGTCCAATTAGATCACCATAACAGCCCCTTTCTGGGCTTAATTGGGAACTCTGCTTTGAGCATAAGCTCTTTGGGACAGGACATGGCTCTCTGGAAGCTGCCCAGAACCTAGCACAACAGGGAGATATCACTGTTCACAGATGGGGATCTGGGCAGCATCTAACTGGGATAGCCTCCTGCTCTTAGTCAGCTGGACCAAACCAACAAACCAACTCATCTTTTCAGAGCTCAGTGCAGGAGTCTGGCGAGCCAATGGCACATCCCCACCACCTGGCAGATGGTCCAGACACCACCCCACACAAGCACTTGGAGGCCTTAGCTGGTACTGGTCTACACAAAAGAATATCTGGTATCCCGTGAGGTTTATAGCTCAGTACTTCTCAACCCATGGCTCAATCAGCACACAGCTGTAGCCCATGTGACATGTTTAGGGCCAGATAGGTAGTACATACACTGTGTGGATGCAGCCCACACAAACACAGTGAGCTGCAGAGGTAGCCCACAACACTTGTAAACAGGTTGAGAACCCCAGTATAGTTCAGAGCTTGGATTGCAAAACAGGTGGTGAATGTTTGAAAACCAGCAGCTATGCTCGCCAGGGAGAATTGAAGATTGCTAAGGGAGAATCAAAGGTCTGGACTTCAAGAAACAGAGGATTTTCAGAAACACAATCATATAACTTTAAAATCAATAATTATAGACATAAATAAGAACTTTTTAATTTAGAATAAAAAGTTGCTGCTGTGCTATAGCCAGTCTAGTTAAGTGTATGAGTTCTGTTGGGCAAAGGCTATTTTTTGGGTCTGTGTTTGTACAATGCCTAGCACCATGGGATCTTGGTCCATGGCAGGGGTTCCTGAAGGTGACTGCAAAATACATAGAGATCCACTCTGGCTAGAAATAGCCTAACAATTGGAGGCACTGTCACCACGGACAGAGGGGCCAGAAGCTTCCTGTACCTAGCATATAAAAGGAAAGGTTGAGGGGTCACTTGACCCCAGTCTACAAGTACCCACATGAGGAATCAAAATGTGAAACAGGGCTCCTCAGCCTAACAGACAAAGGTCTAACATGATTCAATAGCCAGATCCCAAAGCTAGACAAATTCAAGTGCTCTTTTTAACAGAAAGGAGAGTTAAGCAAGGCCTGTGTTGGATCCACCACCACGGCAACTGGTAAATTAAAACAAGATGTATTTCCAACTGATCTGCTTTAGCTCATCCAGATATTACTTCAGGGACACCCTAGGGCTGTGCAGGGGGTCAGACTAGATAATCGTAATGGTGCCTTCTGGCCTTAAAAAAAAAATTGTCAGAAATTATACTTTTATTTCTGAATTCCATGATTTTGGCCCCCAAAAGTCAGTAGCTTCATTATCTCCCTGCTTTACATTTCCTCCAAGTGCCAAATTTAAAATGCCTGTTAAAATTAAAGAACCTGTAACTATGCACTGTTTGCTGCTCATCTGTGGAGTCCACAGTGCTTTACAAAGAGCATCACTAGCCCCATTTCACAGAGGATGAAACAGCAGCAGAGAAAGGGGCAAGGACTCCACCAAGGGCAGGCAGCAAGCTGGTGCAATGCTGGGATTAGAACCCATCTCTGGAAGGCTAAAGGGGTTGGTGCTCCACTAGGTAAAGCTCCACATGCAGAGAAGATGAAAGAACTTACAGCCAGTGTACTGACCATCACATACTGAATGGTTTTGTTTCTGAGTGCTGAATAGCTAGACACCCCACTGAAGCCAATGGGATCAGAAGGAATACCAGGAACCAGGATATCTTCATGTTACCAACATTAAGCATTCAAAAATGGTAGTCAGCCCCTCAAAGTCATGAGCTTATCTTAAAGAATCATGGGATTAAATGAAATAATGAACATTGGGTTCATTTTTAATTCGTCTCCCATGGGTGTTGGGGTTCTGAGGAGCTCATTTTTCAGCTCACACTCTCTGAAAGGATTAGAAATTCAATTTCAAAAGGGATAGCCATGTTAGTCTAGTCCAGTAAAAAAACAACAAGGAGTTGTGTGGCACTTTATCCCTCCCTCAGTCTTCCAAAATTAAGGCTGAGGTGTGCACATGAGTTCAGGAGCTGGGACTTGAAGGAAAACATTAAATATCACCCAAATTGTAACCGAGTGGTCACGTGATAATCACACAGCTGTAATACGGCAGTGCTTACCCTCCCTGACCAAAATCCAGGCACCTGCCTAGGGCCTGGCACTGGACAGACATGCAGCAAGAGCCAGTCCTTGCCCAAAGAGCTCGCAGTTTGAATTGACGGAAGGTGGGATGGGAACACTGAGAAGGGAAAGGACTTGCCCAAGGTCACACAGCAGGCCACTGTATCCTTCCTCTGACTCCAGCAGGGACTTCAGCATTTATGGACCTAGACAGAGCGCTTTGCCAGGCTCTCTGCAACACTCAAGGGGAGAGGAGTGCTGATCTTTTAGCCCTGTGGAAATGCACTCCACCTGGGTACTTAGGTGCAGCACTTTTCTGCTCCCAGCAAGAGTGGAGCAACAGGCCACGTAGAAAGCCATGCCGCCCCCAGGCCACTTTTGGCCCCCAAGCCAAAGGCTGGGAAGCGCTGCTGTAGACAATAGCCAGGAGATCTGTTCACTCTGTCCACAGCTAGATCCAGTACTCCCCGAGGGCAATGACATGCTTGGGGATAAATTTAAAGTAGCTAATGGGAATGAGGACATGGGAAATGGAAATTACACTATATAAGGCAGAAGACAAACTTGAGCCGCTGGATGGGACTAAATCGGCAGGCCTGAATAATCTCCATCTGAGGATATTAAAGGAACTGGCTCAGGAAATTGCCTGGCCATTAGCAAGGATTTTTAATGAATCTGTAAACTCAGGGGCTGTATTGTATGATGGAGAATCGCTAATATAGTTCCTATTTTCAAGAAAGGGAATAAAAGTGAGCTGGGTAACTACAGGCCTGTTAGTTTGACCTTAGGAGTATGCAAGATCTTGGAGAAAATTTTGAGGGAGAAAGTACTTAAGGATATTGAGGATAACAGTAGCTGGGATAAAACACAACATGGCTTTACAAAAGGTAGATCTTGCCAGACCAACATGATCTCCTTTTTTGAGATAACAGATTTTTTGGATAAAGGGAATGTGGTGGACTTAATTTACTTAGATTTCAGCAAGGCATATGCTAGAGTTCCACACAGGGAATTATTAGTTAAGTTACAAAAGATGGGAATTAATATGAATATAATAAAGTGGATAAGGAACTCGTTAAAGGGGAGGCTACAGCGGGTCATACTGAAGGGTGAACTGTCGAGCTGGAGGGAGGTTACTAGTGGAGTCCCTCAGGGCCTGGTCTTGGGACTGATCTTACTTAACCTTTTTGTTACCGAGTTTGGCACAAAAAGTGGAAATGTACTAATTAAGTTTGCATATGACACCAAGTTGAGAGGTATTGCCAACACAGAGAAGGACTGGGTTATCATACAGAAAAATCGGAATGACCTTGTCAATTGGAGTATCAGGAATAGGATGAAATTTAATAACAAGACATGCAAAGTCATACATTTAGGGACAAATAGGAACTTTTCCTATAAGTTGAGGACACATCAGTTGGAAGAGACAGAGAAGGAGAAGCAACTGGGAGTACTGGTTGATCACAGGATGACTATGAGCTGCCAATGTGATATGGCTGTGAAAAAAGCTAATGTAGTCCTAGGATGCATCAGAAGAGGTATTTCAAGTAGAGGCAGCGAGGTGTTAGTGCCACTGTACAAGGAAATGTACAACCCCATCTGGAACACTGCATGCAGATTTGGTCCCCCATGTTTTATGAATTCAAATTGGAACAGATGCAGAGAAGGACTACAAGGATGGTTTGCAGAATGGAAAACTTGCCTTATGAGATGAGACTCAAGGAGCTTGGCTTGTTTAGCCCAACCAAAAGAAGGCTGAGGGGAGATATGATTGCTTGCTATAAATACATCAGAGGGATAAATACCAGGGAGGGAAAGAAATTATTTGAGTACAGCACCAATGCGGACACAAGAACAAATGCACACTGTCCATCAGGAAATTTAGGGTGGAAATTAGACAGTTTTCTAACTACCAGAGGAGTAAAGGTCTGGAATAGCCTTTCAAGGGGAGCTGTGGGGGCAAAAAACATAGCTGCCTTCAAAACTGAACTTTATAAGTTTATGGAGAAGACGGTATGATGGGACAGCCTACTTTGGAAATTGACTGATCTTTGACTATGGGTGGTGGATATGCCAATAGCCTAAGAAGGGAGAGTAGATGTGGTAGGTTCTGAGTTATTACAGAGAATTCTTTCTTGGGTGACTGGATGGTGAGACTTGCCCACGTGCTCAGGGTTTAACTGATCACCATATTCATGGCTGGGAAGGAATCTTCCCCCCAAGGCAGATTAGCTAGGGCTCTCAGCAGGGGTTAAAATAAGGGGGAATTCACTGGAACACCGTTCTGGGGCCCATAATTTTTAGGGGCCAGCATTCTGGGGCCCCTAAAAATATAATTATGGGATGGAACACAACATTCCAGTGTGTTCCCCCTTAGTTCAACCTCCACCACCTCGTGCATCCCCTTCGGCCTCTTGGACTTCCTGAGCAGCAGTGCAAACAGCAGCACAGCCAGGAGCTGTGGCAGCTGGCAGAGAGTGCATGGCCCGGGGCTGCCGCATTGGCTGCGAGCTGGGTGAGTGGGGGGAATCACATGGGAGCAGCTCCCAAGCCAAGAGCAGTTAAGCCTTGAGCCCTATGGTGGCTTGCACATGCCACCTGCCCATTGAACCTGGCCAGTCCCACACCAACCACTGATGGTAAGGGAGCTGATCCCCTCCCTGCGGGCACTGCTGGGAGACATCTCTGCATCAGCTGGCCAGTGGGAGAGTTTCTGACATGGCCAGGCCACCAGCTGAGGATGCTGGATGCATCTCCCCATGTGAGTGCAAGGGAGGCAGCACCGCATACCACTTTGCTGTGAGAGCATTGCTGGGTCCCGCTCCCAGGTAGGGATTTTTTCAACACCCAGGAACCAAGGGCCCTTTCTACACTGGAGCAACCTGCATGGCCCAGCCCAAGAGCGTGCTCCTTCCTGGGCCATCCAGGCTTTGCGTTCCCACAGGGGCTGAGCCAGGTGGAGGAAGCAGAGACCGGCACACATGGCTGCCCATCCCCAGAGCCCCAGGCAGGAGACTGGGTAGGGGGCTGGTGGGGACTGGGTAGTGGTGGAGGGGACTATGGAGGGCTTCAGTAGGGACTGGGTGGAGGGATGAAGGAGGTTGGGGGATGGAGTTGGGGCTTTGGACTGAAGGGGGCAAGGGAAGTGTGGAGCAGTTGGGGGGCTGAAGGGCAGGGGAGTGAAGATAGAGAAGCTGGTGGGGGGTTAGGAGGGCTGGAGTAGGGGCAGGGAGCTAAGGGAACGGGGATGGGGGCTGAAGAGGACATGAGGAAAAGGGGTCTGATGCGGGTACTAGTGGACAAGGTTGGAGTGATGTGGATTTGAGGCTGTGCTTCATTTGTGAGTAATGAGCTGCTAGGGCTCAAGCAGTTTGTTTTACACTTGTATTATAACTGGGGCCCACTCATTCATCAAGGGGGACCAAACAATATGGGAATGGGGCCCAGAGATTACGAGAGTTCAGGGGCCCATCAAGTTATACTTTAACCACTGGCTCTTGGGGTTTCTCACCTTCCTCTGTAGCATGGGGCATGGCTCACCTGCTGATGAATTCTCTGTATCTTAAAGTCCCTAAATCTTGATTTGAAGACTTAAATAATTCAGCCATCGATTACAGGCTTAATGCTGGAGTGTGTGGGTGAGGTTTTGAGGCCTGCATTGTGCAGGAGGTCAGACAAGAAGATCCTACTGGTCCCTTCTGACAGAGTCTATGAGGACACCCCGCTCCACGACCTTCATAAAGTCATCAAAAATCCCCCACCAAGCCTTGTCCCAGCAGGAGCTAGTTGGAAGTTTTCCAACCAACTAGAATTTCATCAAAAAATGCCCACTGGTGAACTTGAAGTGTTTCACAAACACATTCTGGGTTCAGCTACATTTATCAAATAGCAGGCAGGTTTCTTGCCAAGGTGCCCTGCCAGATCACTTTGCAGGCCGCTGGGGGAGCCTGATTGATAGGAACTAGGGTTCTCAGGCAGCTCCACCACAGGGATATCTGGGCCTTCCAGGCACCCTACAATGGAGAAGGGAGCCTGAGAACCCAATTCTAACTGCGGGTCAACTCTTGGCACCACAGCAGAGAGCTTGGGAGTCCTTGTGCTAACCAGCACTCAGGCTCCCTATAGTTTATTCAGCTTCTTGAGATAACTGGTTCCCAGGCAGCCCAGGGAATCAACTGGCTTGGCAAGCTAGAAGTCCTGGTGTCCCCAGGGCCATGGCAGGGATAGCCAGGAGTGGCAAACTCTGGGGTCCTCAGCAGCTGCTAGCATCATTCAGGTCCGTGGAGAGAGACATGAAACGGACAAACTCATGTCAGTTTGCAGGGACACCTCCTGGGATGGCTGTTGCATTTTGGAAACA
The DNA here is from genome assembly GCA_007922195.1 of Podocnemis expansa. Taxonomy (NCBI): domain Eukaryota; kingdom Metazoa; phylum Chordata; order Testudines; family Podocnemididae; genus Podocnemis; species Podocnemis expansa. The sequence goes on along the minus strand of ML681973.1, from coordinate 31,350,205 downwards.
ACATGTTTTGGTTTTTCTGAACTGAACCTTCTTAGCAGGTCTGGTCTGCAGGGCATGTCAGCGTCCAGTCAACCACAATCCAAAATTTCACTCAGCTCTAGCATTAGGGCAAACAAGGTAGAGACACCATCATGGCAAGATGTTACAGCTCAGTGATATCTATCTCCCTTTCACACAGTGGGAGGGGATACAGAATCATGCCTTCTCATTCTCGATATCTCTCACATCTTTGTTTTTGCTTTAAGTCCTTTCTTCAGAAGCAAAAAACACGGAAGCAGGATCATCCCCCCCACCTCCCCATCTTCATTCCTACAGCATAAATCACTCCCAACATGGAGAATACATGTAAGCAGTGGGAGGTGGATGCAAACGCACATAGCACAGAGATTCCTGTTTTCCTGCAAACCAGCTATCAGGGAGTGGAAGAAGAGAACAGAGCACTTTACAATTAGCTAATGAATGTACCACCCACCCTTTACAGCCACTGAATGATCAACCCCAATTTTACAGGGGAGGGGCAAGTGTGGGAACATAGGCATTGCCAGATTGGATGAGAGCAGAGGGCTGTCTAACTCAGTTACTTAGATTATCATAATTTGGAGGACAGGAACACAGTTGTTGTTCTCTGTTTATACTTCACCTTACACAAGGAAGACCTTGTCTGTGACTAGGATTCATAGGCACTATAGCACCACAAGTTTCCCATCCTCCAACAGCAGCCAGCATCTACTGCTTTAGAGGAAGATGCAAGAGCCCTGCAATGAGTAAATGTAGGAGAATCTATCCCCATGAAGGTGCCCTCTTGATTTCAAATAATTAAAATAAAAAAATATAAATAAATTATCCTGAGGTTTAATATCCCTGCCAAAGTTTAATAACATAAATTATCTCTGGATTTCCTTGCTATCCACATAATCTGTCCAATCCCTTTTTGAAGCTTGCCAAATTCTTGACCTCAGTATCTTCCTTGGGTAGCAAGTCCCCTACTCTAAAAGAAGCGCTATCACTTGTGTTCAGCTAAGCATTTCATGAAATCATAGAAAAATATAACTGGAAGGGAACTTGAGAAGGTATCAAGTCCAGCCCCCAACTGAGGCAGGATCAAGTAAGCCTCGGCTGTCCCTGGCAGGTGTTTGCCTACCCGATCTTAACTTCCAGGGATGTGGATTCCACAACCTTTCTCAAAAACCTATTCCAAAGCTTACCCACCTCTAGAGTTAGAATTTTTTTTTCTATTATTTGACCAAAAATCATCATTGCACCAGTTTAAACCCATTATTTCTTGTCCTACACCTCTTGTCCTACACAATTGGAGAGCAATTGATCAAATATGCTATGTTTTAAAGAGGATGGTGAAGACTTATCAGGTCCCCCACTCGGTCTCTTCTCAATCCTAAACAAGCCCAATTTTTTAACTTTCCCTCCCAGAGGTCAGATTTTCTAAGATTTTTTACCTTTTTTGTTGCTTTCTCTAAACACTCTCCAGATTGTCTAAGTCTTTCCCACAGCATGGCACCCAGAACTGGGCACGGTTCTTCAGCTGAGGCCACAGCAGAGCCAGGCAGAGCAGGACAATTACCTCCCAGACCTTACAAGGTGAGACTCTTCCTCATACATCCCAGACTGATAGTAGCCTTTTTCACAACTGCATCACACTGTTGTCTTATATTCAATTTGTGATCTGCTAGGACCCCCAAATTCTTTACAGCAGTGCTGCTGTTGTCAACTATTTCCCGTTTTATGGGTGAGTGTTTGGATTTTCCTTCTTACAGAGTTGTGTTTTAATCTGTACTCCTACCTTCAAATCTCATCATGGCCCCTCATTCTGAGATTAGGAGACCAAGAGACCCTGATCTACCATCTCTCCCCCATTTATTATTTTATCAGCTTAGCAGCTCAGGAGGCTTGGTCTGTGGCGCTTGAACAGCCGCCCTACACTGGAGTGATCATGGATCTCCAAAGCACCCATTCTAGCATCACCTCCTACAGGCTGCAGCCAAGCTGTGTGCCAGATCCGCCACCGGTGCCAATGAACAAACACAGCCTCGTGGCCTTCAGAGACTGGCCACAGGTCATGGAAAGAGACCTCAAACAATAGCAGGACAGTGGCCAATGGGAGATGTACAAGAATAACTAAATGCCAAACTGCTGCATTTGGTGCTGTCTTTCCCTTGTCCTATCTTCCACTGTGTTTAGACCAAGCTCTTTGGGGCAAGGACCTTCCTTTGCAGGTGTAACAGCCTCAGGTCACTGTTTCATTATTTTGGGACTGCCCAACTTGTCATGTCTAACATGGATACCTTACGGCAGGTCCCTCTAAAGAACGTCTCCATCAGCATACCCAGAAATCCTTACGCACTTATGAATAACTTGAGCCTCCAACAATTTGTTCTGTATCTAGAGCAGTGTTTCTCAACCAGCGTGCCACAGCACACAGGCGTGCTGTCAGGTCTGAGGAGGTGTGCCACAAAATTTTTTGAAAAACTACTCAAACAACTCTGGGTTGGCTTATTAGCTTATGAATATTCAAGAGTTCATTTGGAAACTATACGGTGGTGTGCCTCAAATTAATTCAAGGTAGCAAGGTGTGCCGTGGCAGAGAAAAAGTTGGGAACCCAGGATCTAGAGCATGAGATGAACCACTCTGCTGGGAGCAAATAGAGGGCCAAACAGGAAATTTACACGTTTATAAATATGTGTGCGCGTATACATGTATAAACCCAGCTGACTCATAGGTGCAGAGAGATGCTACAACAACAGGGTACACGAGACCATGGGTGGGTGGACAGAAAGGCATTCTGTATTCTGTAACAGAGGCAGCAGGTGGATTTTTGAGCATAGTAAAACTGGCTGCTAAACAGTGAGTATCACAATCTGAACTACACACACTGTAACAAGTGTATTCTGGTTTGGGCCAGAGGGAACCAATGGATTATCTAGTCTGAGCTCCTTGATAACACAGACAAGAGAAATTCACCACAGTTACCCCTGCTGAGCCCAATTACTTGTGTTTTCCTCAGCGATCAGCTGTAGGAATAACTTGGGGGAAGGTGTCTGGGCTGTGCTACGCAGGAGGTCTCCTTCTGGCTGTGGAATCTATGAACTAATCTTTGACTAGAGCACTTGCCAGCAAGGCAGCCAATCTAGAGCTGTCAACATTGAGCAATGGAGAATCCATCACTTCTTTTCAGAGTTCAACCCCTGGGAAAAGCTGAAACCTTATCTCCAACATGGATGTTTCTGGCTTTGCTCTCCAGCTGTTGGTTTCTGTTCTGTCATTCTCCGCTGGACTAAAGAGCCCTTCAGTACCTGCTGTTTCCGTTCTACAAAGATACTTGTATTACAGACCAGTCAAGCCACCTCTCAGTTCATCACCCTCCTCAAAAGCAGTGCCACACATCTGACATGGACCAATGTACAGTTTCAGTTCTAGAGACTCATATTTGATCCCTCGCTCTACCACTGACTCCTTGTCTCATCCTCTGTGAGACTCTACACCCACGCTGTCTCAGCTGCCCCATTGGTGAGGGGCCCACTAGCTAAAACAGCCACTGGGAGGCTTCAGTATCTCAGGAACAAGAGCCCAGCAAGGCTGTGCTCACCCAGGGAGACTGACCAGAATTGGTAACCCAGAGTTAAGAGTGACCTATCCTGCAATAACTGCTGTGGTTTACACACAAACGCCTTTCCTCACTCCTGAACGGCTTCCCTGGAGAAATTTAGCAGCGAGCCAGACTCAGTCCAAGCACTTGGGATAGCTTGTGTAGTTGTGAGTTTGCCATGTCTCAGATTAGTCCCCATTGGGTTGTTTCCATTGGCACCCCCCAATAATAAAAACAGCCACCTTCATGATCAGTGCAAACCAAGGGGGGGCCATTGCAGAGAGCAGGCTGGGGGCGAGTGCTTCATGCTCATGCCCCTCTAGCCCCTTGTTTGCTGAGCACCAGCGGGTGGGTAGGGAGCACCCAGAGATGGGCACCTACACCCCCAGTACAGCGTGTGGGCACACTCAGACACACACCCCGCTTCCCAGGGGTCCAGAGAAACACCTATCGCACAGGCCAGAGAGCACCTCAGCCATCACACGTGGGGGGGGGGGCAAGACGTCTCCCCTTTCCAACCTCCCGCTGCATCTTGGGAAGCAGCAAAGGGCTGGTTGGCAGAAAATCCTGCAATTGCACCCCAGGGTCAGCTCTTGCATTAAACAAGCCTGGGGGCAGCAGCAGCCCCACTCCCCCCAGCAGCCCACCCCCCATTGCACAGGATTGGGGGGCTTAGGGGACAGGCTACCCTGAGGGGCAGCCCCCTCCCTCTTGCACGGGCCCCGGGCGCGGGACACTCACCCCACTCCAGAAACTGCTGCACGCGGCGCTCGCGCCGCAAGGGGGCGCCGCTGCACTCCCGGTACAAGCAGAGCAGCACGTCCAGCAGCGACTCCAGCCCGGGGCCCTGCAGCAGCCCCCGCAGCCCGGCCAGGCGCCGCTCCACCGGGCTGCACATGCTGCCCCGCTCCCGCCGCCCGCCCGGCTCCGGCTCCGGCTCCGCTCCCGCCACCGGGCCCCGCCCCGCCCCGCCCCCAGCGGGAGGGAGCCGCCGCCGCCACCTGGGCCAGGTGGGGAAGGGGCGGGGCCAGCTGCGCCAGATGTGCAGTGACAGCGTCACCGCCCAGGGCAGAAGCGGGGAGCCAGACCAAGCTGCCTGGCCTGGGACAAACGGACTGAATGGGGAGGGCCGGACAGATGGACGGCAGGACAGCCAGGGGAAGCTAGAGAGAGCAAGGAAGGGGGAGAGGCGGGAAGGATGGATCAAGAGAAGGGAAGAAGAGGTGAGGTGAGTGGCCAGACGGACGGACAGACAGACGCTCAGGGCAGATTGAGATTTGAATGGAAACGCGGAGCGGGGCAGGGCACACGCTTGTTCTTTCCCCTCCACTCTGCCCCTCCGGGGCCAGGCTGCCCCCTTGGGGCCATCGTTAGACGGGCTCCCTGCCCCCCCCCCCCAGCAAATTCAGGTCTCCCACCCACCGCTGGCAGTAGGCACCAAAAGGGAGCGAGTTTGACTGGGGCTGATGGGGAGCTGGGAGCAAAGGGCAGGGCTGTAGGTACAATCCCCTCAATGCCCCCCCCATCAAGCAGCTGTTCAGATATTAAAGCCACTGCTACACACACCCCCCAGCAGGATCAGGGCAGGGGCTGGCAAGCCTGGCTGAGGTTGCCCCATTACACAGCCTGGGCTACTGCCAGCATTAGGGCAATACCAAGGGGCTCCCTGTAGACCCAAGGTCCTGCTGTGACATGGCTGTTACTAGCACCCCAGGCCAAGCTAAGGAGTCTCATTCTACTCAGCCCAACATGCCAGCTCTTGCCTCAAGCCAGCCTTGTGCCAGCCCATAGCCCCTGCTCAGACTAGATGGAGAGGGGGCAGATAGGAGCAGGGGGGGATGCTTTGGAGGTCATACAGGACACCTGGCACAGGGCTAGGACTAGAAGCCAGCATCCTGAGTCCCCATACACTGCACTAACCCCCAGGCCCAGCTGCCTCCCTTTCACATTGCAAAAGGGCCTAGGAACCCTAATCAAGATCAACCCCCATCTATGTGCTAGGTGCTGTATGAACAGCATCCATCCCCCCCCCCCGTTCCCCCATTGCACTAGGAAGGGCTGGGCCCAACAGCAGCAAGAGCTCAGACTCACAGCACTGCTGCTAGCCATACATTAAGTAATGCTACCCCCTGCTGGGTGGCTGAACTACAGGCAGGTGATTAGATTAAGACCAAGCTCTAGAGGGGCCAGTTCAGGGTCCCCTCTGTTTGAGCTGCTTCAAGAATTTCCACTTCACATGAAGTTTTGCCAAGGTTTCCCCCACAGAACTAAACCTGAGTTAGGCCTGTTCACAGGTCCTTTCACCTTGGACCTGAAACTTTGCCTAATAGGCACAACCCACCCATTCCAGCCAGCCTAGTGGAATTGTCAGCAGAATCCACTTGAAAAGTTGAGTTTAAATCTGTTTTGCTGAAAGTGTTGTGATTCACTGGCACCTACCTGGAAAGCCTAAGACCATGTGAACTAGCTGATGCTATCATAGATAAGTAATGTCCCCCACCCTTGCCTAACTCCCAGGCAGACCCTTTTATTTTTAATGGAAGGGCCCAATCCTGGATACTTGGGTTGAAAAGCCCCCACAGAGTAGGAGACTGGGCCCCCTCAGCCTTACCAAATGCTGCCCTTTAGACACCCCTATCGCTCAAGGCAGCTAGGACCAAGCAACACCCAAGGCTCAGGTCTTGAAGCTGAACTTCCTGGAGACAAGTGACAGCTTCATTTTAGCAGTGAGGGTACAGCCCCCTCCCTTTGAGCTCCAGTCCCCAGCTGCAGGGCAGCTCTCCATAGGCCATGGGTCAAGGCTGGCAGGTCTCACATCCAGCTGTCCTCAAAAGGAGAAACTCCAAAGTTTAGTATAAAACTTGATACAGACCTTCTGAAGTATATTCCAGCTGCTGGCAGCACAGCTTTTTAGACAACCATGCAGGTCCCAAGCCTTCCAGCAGAGTGCAGCATCCTGCCACTCTGTGCTGCACCCAGCTTAATCCAGTCTCATTACATGCACCCTCCCAGCCCTGTTTGGTGTCTCATTGCAGACAGCAAAGGGCACCTGTACCTCACCACCACCCAACTCAGTGTCAGCAGTCCCCACAACTGCAGACTCAGAGAAGGATTATCATTTCCCCCTCAGCACTGCAGCCAGAGGGTAGTAGGACATTCCTGGCAGCAGGCAGCATTTAATGGAGCCCTTGGGCATTGAATGTGACCCCCTCTATGAAAAGCACTTCCTAGATTCCACTTTCATGGCACTGCCTCCTACATGGCAACCTCCAACTTTCAGTCCTGTAACCTGCCTGACTAGATAAGCAGTAGCAGGAGGAGCTAAGCATAAGAAAGGATCAACACTGTAGGGCCTGGCCCAGGGAAGTCCAGAGATCAGGATGCAGAGTGGGTCTCTTAGGAAAGTCCTATCCCTTCCCACAGGGAGAAGGAACCTATGGGCCAGGAAGGGGTAAGGTTGTGCACACAGGCACATGCTCATGAGATTAAACTATGCAGGAGAAGCATGCTCTTCTAGGCAGACCCCTACAGTTACTGGGTGGCTGTGGGCACTACCCCAAGTCTCAGTATCAGATAATACCAGACAGCTCAGCCTCCTGCACTTCCACCTAGAGGGGTAAAAGCAGCTCCTGCCAGCTCACATTCCCCACCCTCCAATGCCACCTTCAGCTCTAGGGCACTCTCCCCTTCCCCAGCTCAGGACAGCCAGAAACATGGTATGAGAGCTGAATTCAGGAGCATAGTCAACTGCTCCTGGGGGTGACAGTGTTCCCCCCATGGGCCCATCATACTAGGGAAAGATAAGGTGGCTGTGAGGTTAAAGGCCCTGGCCAGAGTCCATTGTTCAAATCCCAACCCTCTATCTGTATAGCAAGTGAGGAGAATTATCCTTGCTTTGTATGGAGTACAAGCAAGCATCTCAGACACTGGAGTTTATTTCCACCTTCAAGTCCCTCTCCACTCCCAACCTTTGACCAAAACAGGTGAAAGTGGAGGCTCTATCTTCCCCTGATGCTGGGAGCCATATGAAGTTAGGGCCACCTCTTCCTTCATATGTAAGGAGTCAGGTCAGACCTGTGTTGAAGAGCAACCCCCTGGTAAGAGCTCTTGCCAGCTGGCTCCTTAAGCTGTAGCACATTCCCTTTAACAAGGGTCAAGCTACCACCCCTGGTATTTCCCAGGACATAACCAGACAGACTCAGGACATGCAGAACTTGCCAATAAACTTTAATGTTTCAAAAGATTTGAGGCTTAAACAGAGTGCACTTCCCTCTGAGGCATATGCCTCAGCAAGCTACACCACTGAGAACTGCTTCATTGTACAGAACAACTTATGTACATAGTTGAGACACAGGAGCATAGCCCTTGAGCCCAATGCTCCCTCAGCATAGGAGTACCCAGGGAAAAGGCCAGGAGGCAGATTGGACCCTCACAACTAATAATTGGGAACATGCTGGACAGTTTCCTGAAGTAATCAGAGCTTTGCCTCTTGACAGACATGAACTCACCCAGAAATTCTAGACTCAGACCTGCAGCCTTGCCACAACCTGATACCAAAAACAGCTTTTCATTCCCTTCCATGGTGTCAGTCACAAGCCAAGTTAATGCAAAGCCAGGCTGTGAAGCAGTTGGTAGGGAACCCTTGGCAAAGCATTTTCAGCTGCTTGGCTTTAAAAGCAGCAAGAAACCCACCTGTCCATGATGCCTCCACTCCAAACAAGGACAAGAATAAGGCACATCTACAGAGAAGCCTCCATTTTAGCCATCCCCTCTACCATCCTCACACTGCAGCCTGGGAGGAGACTGCTGGGGCAAACCCTTCATGCCTTCCCCTTTTGCTGTGGTGTTATTGCTTCAAGCAGCTCTGCCTCTTGAAGGTTTGGCAAAAGCACAAGTTAGGCATGCTGAATCCTGCTGAGATTGGCCACCCAACTGCAGGTGCCTCTGAAGGTTGAGGCCTGACTGAGGCCCTCAATTTTGGAAGAGATGGGAATTAAAAAGCCACAAGCAATTGCAAGTTTGAGGGATGCTGGCAGGGCCCTGAAATTGGATAGGAGGTAGCCAATAACCTCAGACAACTAAAGGAATTGCAGGTTGTTTGTGCAGTCAGAGCCACCCTCTCCCCATCAGTGCTTTGCTGATAGCTCCAGACATAGCTCTAGATGCTGACAGGCTGAGCTGAGTCACCAGCATCAGACTGGAGCATGCTGCCAGACTAACCCTGTGAACCCCACCTCAAGTTTAAGGCTTCTCAGGTTGAGTGTTTCTAGACAGATGAGAGGTGAACATGTGAACAGCTGGTGCAGTGCAATGGGCCACCTACATAGGCTCAGATTAGGCCATACCTTGCACCTCACCAATTCAACCATGGCAAAGCCAGAGGTAATTGCTACAGCAGTATCACTTGTAGAGCAAATGAAAAAGTTTGGGACAAGTGAGGAATTAAGACCTGGGCATTTTAAGGAAGAGGCTGGTGCTGGACTAGTTTCATCTTCCTGCTTTAGAAGTTGTGGCTTCCCAGCATTATGGGACAGTAGTAGATTGTGAAATCCACAAGAAGCCCAGTGAAGTTGGTGTCTAGAAGACAGTGACAGCTCTGAGGGGGTGTGAGGTCAAAGAAAGTATGAGGATTAGCTGTGTTCTGGAAGAGGAGTCCAAGAGTGAAAGGCACCAACAAGGAGCACCATGGTTTCCCCCACAGCCAGACATCCATGTTCCTTTAAGAAGCACACCTTCAATTTCAACTAGTCTAAGGTTTCCATAGGTGAAGCCAAGAGTGAATAACAAGCCTTCAAATGAGTCAGGGAGACTGGGAAGCCACATGGAACAATCCAACACTACCCTAAAACAGACCACCTGGGTCACAGGTATAAAAACAGCCCTGTAGTGAGCAAGTCAGGTGAAGAGCAAACTGATTTAGACTCTTCCTAAAAAAATTAAAGTCAACAGCTCTACCACAGGTTGCACAGGAACCCCCACCCTCACAGGTGAAACAGACAGCTGGGGGTGCAGTTGTCCCACCTCAGCATAAGGGTGCAGCCAATTCCCTTATGAGGGCTCCCAGGCAGGGGACTTAATTGCCACTTCCATCACAACAAGAGGGAGCCAACCACCTCAGGAAGACAAGCCAGTTGCATCAGTAGGTCCTGGAGCAGCACCTCAAATGCTCCAAAGAAGAGAAACAAAACTGTAGCCTTAAATGTGTTAAAAATATTCTTGTGCACAACACTGACACAACCAAGTCTTTCATTCAGATCTCTTCTCACTCAGGGGGGCAATTGGAAGGAAGATTTAAGTTCAGTGCCATTTGAAGCAAAATTCTAACCACCTGCCAGTTCTTGGGGGGGTTTGTGGATCTTTAGCAAAGTCAGAAGATGAAATCCATGTGTCTGGCTGCCCCCATCCAAGGAAGTCAGGAAGTCATTCATGTCTGCGTTTGGAGGGGGGTATTAGATGGGGGGGCAGTTCAGTAGGCAGCTCATGCCCTTCTAGCTTCACCTTGATCAAGTGGTTGGCCAAGGCAAACTCCTCATCATCTAAGAATCCGTCTTTGTCCACATCAGCCAGTTTCCAGATCTTGCCCAGGACAGTGTTAGGCAGCTTGGATTTCACCATCTCCTTCTTGGCACTGGCACCTGTGATCTTGCCATTGACAGGTGAGAGGGTGTAGAAGATCTCATCATAGGTGGGCTTGTCCTTACCCACCACCCACTCAACATCATCAATGCCCTCACCAGCCCCCTCCCCATAGCCATGGCCAAAGGGCCCATTCATAGTGCCCTCAAAGGCTCCACCCTTCACCACCTGGGTGGGCATCTGAGACTCTTCCTGCCGCACCATCACCATAAGCCGGGCAATGTCATTGGCCAGCATGTCATCCACTGCATCCAGCAGCTTGGTCTTCAGGGGCTGGAATTTGCTGAAGTCTTGGGTCATCAAGAGCTCCTGGGGAAGAGAGGGCAGAGATCAGCATGTGGGGAGTCTGCTACTTGGCAACAAGCTGCTTCCCCACTCCTACCCATTGCCTAGCAACTCCCAAACCACTCCTCAATGGCCACATGTCCCTGCCCCATTCAGCCATTCCAGCCACCCTATCCATCTCTGGATCAATTTGACCCTCCCCATCCAAAATTCTCCACACCCATATGCCCTTAAGTCAGGTCATCCCCAACACCAACCTGAGCTGCCACTATTTCATTGGGCTTTATAAGTTAGCACACCACTTCATCCCAGAGGTGGCCAGACAGGAGTACAGTCAAGTGGCACACTGCACCATGGGAAATAGGTCATTTTTGGTAAAGGACATTGGGGAAAAGCCTATTCAGCAAGCAGCCAGGGACTCTCTGCATCTATGGAAAGATTAGTTCTGTCTCCCTCAGACACCCCATGATGTAAAACACATTGAGGACCATTTGTCCTCCTCAGGGAGAGAAGTTTAACTCAAACCAGCCAAGAAATTAGCCTCTAGTTCCAGGAAGTACTTTAGATGCAGGGGGCCCATCTCCTAGCACTTCTTGGTCTAGCCCATTAGACCTCACTTTTTCCACCACTGGGACAGGAGTTTTGGCTCACAGCACCCTCAGCTTCTACCAAGATCACACTTCCTTACTGCTTCACCCTGCTCAAGATCCCCAGTCCTGGAGAGATGAGCACTTCCCCTCCAGGCTACCATAGAAGTCCAACCACTGGCTTTTATCAGGGCCATGCTGGAGTTAACAGTGGAGCAAAGGAAATCTCTTGCCCAGCCTCAGACATGAAGTCTTAGCCCCACTCTGTGCTAGAATTACAGAAAGTGACCTGTGCAGCAAGATGGGCAGGTAAAACAGGGATCAGTGCCCCCCCATTACCCCTGGTGAGGAACATGATGGGATCCCTCAGTTGCCAGAGGCTGACCAAATAAGGCCACCAAAGTCTCATCTTTGGGGCATACAAGAAGTTGGTCTTGGCTGGCACTGCAGTGGCAGTGACTGAGCCTAGTTTCTGACTGTAGCTATTAGGTCTTGATCCCCTGTGGAAGATGCACTTTGCCCTCCCACCCTTGGCTTCACACCTGCATCTTGCGCAGATTGGGGAAGTCTCCTGGTGAGATCTGATGCTCCCGCTCAATCTTCAGGTAGATCTCCCCCAGGTTGTTCACCAACTCCTTCTTCTTGCTCTCCTTCCCAAAGACATTTGGCATCTCTTTCTTCAGAGAGCTGATGATGTAGGCATGGACCTAGGGACAAGGAGAGAGTGAACAACGATGCCTGGCTGACAGCATAATGCTTGCAGTAAATGGTGGATGGAAAACCCCCAATTCCCTCCCAGATCCACCTCTTCTGTAAGCCACTTGACTACATTCCTCTCAGTGCCAGGGACTGAATCCAGGGGTTCAAACTCCAGTTTAATACTGATCTGTTCTACAGCAGCCTGGGTCAATCTCAAGAGTAGCTCCATACCAAGAGTGGGAAGGGACACCTAGCAAGGTGGTAGCTAGGAACGGAGAAGTCAGACCTGGGTTCTAACCACCAGGGATCTATGCCTCAGGCTCCAGCCTGTGGAGAAGCTTTGGCACAGACTGCTGATGCCTCACTCCTGACCTGCAGAGCCAAGGATTTGGCTTCCCAGCCTCTTGACTCACCATTTCCCACAAATCCTTTGTGTGGCTATCAGCATGGAGCCTCGCAACAGATTTTATCCTTACCACAAATAAGGATTCTCCCCATTTTACAGGGGAGGTGCTGAGCAAGTGTCTTCCTTCCAGGCCTCAGAGCCAAACCTGAATCCAAGTTAGACCTACTAATCCATTCTTTCTGGACACCGGGTGGGCATACCTGCCACTAGCCTATGGATCAAGTTTTCATGATCATTTAAATGACTTCAGTTCCTTAAACCCTATTGACTGTCAAGGGGGTTTTGGGTCTTGAGGCACTCTTGCTAGTTTTACCCTAAGACTTCAATCTGAACAGGCAATAATGAGCCATGGTGCACTCATCCATTCCAAGCCAGAGACTAAGGCTAAAAGCCCCCTTGATCATCTGGCCTTGCCTCCTGCAGGAAAATCTAGAGCTTTAATCATTAAACCATCCAGTCTTGGACTTGACCCACACCGACTCCACCCTGCCACTGCCTGCCTAGGCAATCTTGGTCATGCCACTTCTGCTATTACTCAGTTTCCCCATCTATAAAATGGGGAAGTCACTTCTCACAAGGCTGTTGTGGGTTTATTTAAGATTGTGAGGACTGTAAGCAAGTAGTCAGGAGTGAAAACATGACCTAGCAGGCACCCCATGATTAGTTTGATGCTATAGACCCCACTTAATGGAGAATCCACCACATCCTTTGGTCAATTCTTGTAATGGACAGTCACCCTTGCTGGGAAACATCTGCACCTTGCCAGTTTGCATGCATCTTTCTTCATCTCATTCTGCCTTTTGCTAGGCTCAAGCGCAAAAGCAGGAAACTCTTCCCATGTAGGGCCTTTAGCCTGATACCAGATCACCTTAATTCAGGTGACAATTCTGCCAGCATAGCTAAGCCAGACCACCCTGGTTTGACACAGCTATGCCAGAGAGCCCTTCATACAGGTGCAGCATGCCACCCAGTGAATCTGCACTGTTACGAGCATGGCACACTAGTGCCCTTCAACCAGGATGGTTAGCATTGCTCATCCTTGTTTTAGAGTAGCTGCCTACACACTAACAAAGCCTTGCTAGCACAGTAGATGGGTAATCCTGGCAGTGCTGAATTCAGGGTCTACTCATCTGAGAAGTTCTGCTCTGCCCAACAAGCATGCTGGCTTATTTCCTGGGCTCGTTTCACAGATCCATTCAGACTCATCTCTACCTTTAAAGCAGCAGCCATTTCAAGTCCTTCTTCCAGCTGCAAGGAATGCTGGGGCCATGAGGAACCTGGATGGGTTGGAATGGTTTTCAGGTGACACTGGACACTCTCCCTTTGTGGACACAGCTGAGCATTCCAAGGGAAGAGACAAGCATGCTAGTGGCTTTTATGCCTGCAATGGTTACATGGCAGGACATAGACAGAACTTCTGCATGCCCAGGAAGCATGCTGTGGGAATGCTGTCCTGCCTGAAGCAGTCCAATTCACCAGTGCTATTTGGATCAGGGTTCAGTCTTCATTTTACACTGACAAGGTCAAGTTTAGAGGGAAGAGGTCAACTATCAAGTTAGTCACACAAGACAAATCACTCTTGTCTCAAAACTGCTTTCAAGTTGATGAGCTCAGCAGAGGAGACAGGAACTTAACTTAAGTCTTCTGCCCCTTGCCCTTCAGTTTAATACTTTTGCTTTGGGAGAGAGACAGTGAGGTCTAGAGGCTAGACAATGGTGTCTTGTTCCAGACTGCCAGTGGCCAGAGACTTGCAGGCTGGTATGACAGGGTTAGATTTGATGTAAAGCTTACTCCCCACTGGTTAAGACTGACAGTACCAAGCAAAATGGCACACTCAGTAAAACCATCTGAGACCAAGAACATGCTGGGTATCTGGCCAGGCCACTGAAACTTTACAGGGAGTGCTATTACAATCCAGAGTTCAAGAGATTAAATTGCACTGGACAAAGTGATTGAGAATGGCTTAGACTATAGAATAGAGATCTGATCTCATGACAGGAAAACAAAGAACTTGGTTTTTTGCCTTTGGAAAAAGGCTAAGGAGGGATCTGTTTGCTGTCTACAAACACACTGGGTAAGTCCCAGTGGTGCTGTCGAATGTTGGCACAAGAACAAAACAGATAACCAGGAACCCACTAGAACTGTTGAGGAGGAAGATTCTGAAACAGCCTCCCAGTAGGAATATGGGATCATACAACTCAACCAGTTTGGAGCTGGGTCAAAATAACCAGGATATGACTAGGTAACAATAGCAGGGATGGGTCTTCACAACCCAAGTGTGAACTTCCTGTTAGTGTTCCTTTCTCTCTGCTGACTTAACAGCAGTTTTCAACTGGTGTGCTGTGGCACACTGTGCACCCTGAGACCTGTCCAAGTGTTCTGTGGAATTTTGTACAAAAGTAATGAAAGTCAATGTAGAACTGTTTTCTTAATATGCTGCTATCTAACCAAAATTAGGACTCAAAGCTTGTGAAAAAAGTCAAAAGCAAGGTAACAGTTTTGATTGTAAGACAATGAATATTCTAATGCAAGTGGTTGAAGGGCAAAAGAAATGGTACTTTCTCCAGTAGATTTGAATAAATACATTTGATCCTTCTTCAGCTCATCATATGCACTATGTTGTAAGCCTCTCTAGTAAGGCCAGAGCCACAGAAACTGATGCTTAATGAGCAATCAATTCAGCTGAAAACAGTGGGTGTGCTGTGGAATTGTCTCACTGAAGTATGCCATGTTACTGAAAAGGCTGGGAACCACTGACTTAACACATGCTGTAACAATGCATTAGTCATGGCCCAGAACACCACTGTGCTAGGTGCTGCATGGAATTTGCCCTGATAGACTAAGAGTCCAGGTTTTTAAATTGCACTGATTTAAGCAGGCTAGCCCTTCTAAACAGAAATTTGTTCCTTCTGGAGACTGTGCTGAAATCAAGCATTTGTGTGGGTGTTCTAGAGAAGCCCAAGGTCAGCTCTAGCTTCAGATACTATTTCTAACCCATGTCAATGTTAAGCTCTGGTTTCTCTAAAGCAGAGAAGGTTTTACAGCTCCTTCCAGTAAATGAAAAGAGAAAGTAAAAGAACAGAGCCATAAAAGCACAGCTGTGTTCTAATGAGCTGCACTTTTCCACATAGCTAGTAAAGTGAAAGCTAAGTTATGTGCAAGCAGAGTGATCCCTTAAGAGAACACCCAGACCAGCAGAGTTCACTGCAAAACTACAGCACTTAAGGCCACTAAGTTTAAGTGGAATATCCCCAGCATGGCCCAGAAGTTTCCAGCATTTCCCCCCCAAAATTGCCTTGGTGACATCTCCTGCAAGAGAAGTTCATCTTGAAGGTTTCAAGAATCAAGAAATGATTAAAGCTTGTCTATGGCAGAAGGACAGAACCCAGAAGATCATGTTCTGCCTTAGCACAAAACCTACACTTCTGCAACTAGTGTTGCATTAGTTTGGAGTGGTGAGAACCAACCACTGCAGGTTAGTGGGCAGTTCCAGCTACACCCCACCTACTCTTGGATTGGGGCCACAGCTGTTACCACACCAGGATTGTGCACTAAAGCAGAATGTCTGGCATCAGCTCAGCCCATACAGTATCTCCATTGGAGATTGTATGCATTGGGAGTTAGGACACTCAGGTTCTCTTCTGGCTCTGGAGGGACCTGGGGTTTACTGGTATGGAGAAGGGAGCTGAGGTAACATGAGAGGTTTCTATTCTCACATGTCACTAAACAGCTGGGCAACATTGGATGAGTCTTCTCTTGGTGCTTGTTTCCCCCTTCAACTGAGGATATACCAGTTGAGCTCTCGGGGCAGCTACTGGCTCATTTGAACAAGCAGAGTCCTGGGGCACTTAGACTAAGTTTCATCATGTGAGCTTTTGTGGGATCAAAATCCTACTTCAAATGCTTTGAAGATGGGAGAACCAGATGCAAACAACTGGACATTATACCTAATGGATTTAAGGTAAAATAAGTTGGTTTTAAGTGCCACAGGACTCCTTGCTTGTTTTGCTGGACTAACATGGCTGCCCCTTTGGAACTTGGCTCATTAGAGGCTCTGTTGTGAACAGCAGAACGCCTCTCCCTTCCCTCATCTTTGCTGGGGACTCTGCTCTCAAGTGAGGGCTGATGGGTGCCTGTGACATGGCACAACAAGCATAAAGCCCTGCATTTGGTCAGGGGAACTGCGATGCTACAGTCAAGTAGCCTTATTCAGAGAAGGTCTCTATGTAGACTCAATCCCAGCCATTTAACCAGGTCTGCAGTTCACTGAGAAGGCAGGCTTGGGACACGATACCTTAGCTAGCCTGGCTCTCTTGATGAGATCATTGAGCTTCCGGAGTGCAGCATTCCTGGGCAGGGACTGGATGTCTTTGAAGAGATCCTGCTCTTCTGCTTCAAAGAGCTTCCTGTTGTCAGCAATGAGGAGTGGTTGGGACCAGAAGGAGCCGATGTAGACACGCACCACTTCTGGAGTGTTAATGATCTTGCCCAGAGACCACATGAGGGCACCATAGACCCGCATCAGTTGCTGGGTCTCAATCTGGTCAGCTTTGTTCAGCACTACTCGGATCTTGTCCTCATGGTTCTTCAGGGCCTTGATGACCTCTGAAAACTCATCTGAAATATCCAGCTTGTGGGCATCAAAGAGGAGAATAATGCGATCCACACGCTCTGCAAACCACTCTAGTACTGCAGCAAAGTCATAGCCTGCAAGAAAGGGATCTTTAGACAGACTGCAACTTGGAACACTAGAGGAAACTTCAGCCTAGTGCTCTGGGGACTTCTGATTTATGCCCAGCCCCCTCAGACCCTGACAAATCACTGCCCCCATGCTCCAGTTCCTCAGTCAGATGCAAGATGAATTATGCTTAGGTAATACCTAGGAGCCCCAACTTCATCCATGGAACAAAAGCTGAACTGAGTTCTTCAGGACAAGTCCCCTATCAGGCTGCATGCTCCTCAGATCAAGGATCAAGTTATGCCCACCACCTAGTACAATGGCAGCAAAGCCCTGCCACCACCAGCCAGGGCAAGGCTACACTACATATCCTGGAAACTGATTATTCCATGCCCACAGCACATGCCATAGGATTAGACAAAGGGTTAATCCTTACCTCTCTATAGAGCAATTTGGAAGCTTAGTGTGCACAGATCTTCACAAAGCTCTCACCATCTCTTTTACAGATAAGGTGGTATTTAAGGCCAGAAGAAACCATCTGATCTAGTCTGTCAGGCCATTCAGGTTCAGATACCCTTATACAGAAGGCAACAATTTTAGTCTACAGCTGGAAAATGGGAGAAGCTGTCAACCGTCAAGACCCCTGAGGGGACAGGGAATTGCTGAGGAGAGAGACACCTGATGTCTCAAAGGCAAATTCCCCCACCCTAGATTTCTGCCAATCTGATCTGGAGGGAGGAAGGTGTCTTGTCTGAGTCAGCCAGCAGACTGGTGGCCAAACTGGCAATATGCTCTTTGGGGCAAGGCCTGTGTCAGGGTTGGGCCCATGATTGGGGCCCTTACATTTAGAGCCCTGTATGGATACAAATAAGTGGATCCATATCCAACCTGCATCCACAAGAAATGCTCTGAGGATATTTGTGCTGCATCTGCAGATATCCACATATTTGCAGGGCTCTAGCTCTGTGCAGAGCAAAATATGTGGATCTGTATCCAATCTGCATGTGCAAGAAATGGTCTGCAGATGTGTTGTATCTGTGGATGTGGATATAAGGTGGATATCTGCAGATTTGCAGGGCTTACATGTCTCCCCATCTCTGCCCAGTGCTCTGGCCACTAAGCTGTTAAGGTCAGGAAAAATACTGGCTACCACAGTTCAAGAGATTAACTGTACCCTGCCCACCCCCCCCCAAACTACAAACCCCAGGTTAGCAAATCTCCACTTAGATGTGGCAGGAGCATAGCCAGGCACTTATTCTGACAGAGCTGGAGACTGTGCTGCACAGCTGCTACCTGCATTAGTGGGAGCATTCTAGTATAAGGTGGGTCTGGTTTCTGGCAGCATGGGGGCCATGTGCACACAAGATGCCCTAAGCAGATATGCACTAACTGCTTAGCTCAAAGGGCTTCATCCCAGAGTGTCCAACTTAACAGCACACTGCAACACTATGCAGACATATTCCACACTACAAGGGAAGGTTCTGTTTTAGTTAGGATCTTGTTGGGACAAAATACCTACAGTTGCCTTCACAAGAGGATCCTCTTTCATGGAGAGACTTTGCACCCAATCTCACCTGGGACACTGCACCCACCACCAAGCTCAAAGTACATATCAGGGGGATGTTTAGAGATGGACAAAGGGATTTTCTGGTCCATTAGCAATTTAGAAAAATCATGTTTTGGGTTGAACTTTAGTATTACTTCAAGGAAATTGAGAGGGTCATTTCAAACAAATGGCATTGAAGGGTTTTCAAACTGTTCTTTTTAAAACCAAAGCACTAAAAAATGGTCATGAAAGCTTCTCACCAATAGAAAGATACCACCTCAAGTGCCCTGTCTTGAGTTTGTGAAGCATGTTATTGAATTTGCATTTTCAGTTAATAGTTCTACCCAGATCTGCTTTAACTTGGGGGAAGTGCTATTAACTTAGTGTCTAGAAGACACTAAGCAAGAGCACAGAATACTGGGAGAGCTTAATATCTAGTTAGAGCTAGACCCTAAATGACAGCTTTAGTCTGACATGGCAGTGATGTGAGAGATTTAATATTGATTGTGAAACATTCAGATTTCACACCATCAGCACTGCAGAAAGTCAGCAGATGCAACTTCCAACATCTTCTCCTTAATGCCCTTACTTCTGAATCCAGGACATCAGGATGCCTGCATTTAATCTTTCACTGAAGCTGCAATTGTACACTATGCAGGCTCCACAAGCAGCCAACAGAACCCCCTGCATGCAGGGAACAGTTGATTTTGGGGATTAACCTGCTGACCCAGGACCCTCAGATTTGATTCCCAGCTCTGCTCAAGCCTCTCACTTTGACCAAGTCCCTTCCTGCACTGTTATGGATCAGTGGTTTTCTGTCACTCTTTCACAGGTCTGAGAATGATCCACAGGAATTGGTAGACTAAATTGAAAATCATTGCTCTATATAGATGTGTAATGTCAGAGGTTAAATCCCCTACACAGATGTTACCCTTCAGCAATTAAGAGTCACTTCAGTTTTGGCTCCTCCTTGCCACCCCCCACCCCTTCAAGGGCTCTAATCTGAAATGCATTTATCCTCTTCCCCTTTGAGACAGATGGAGACTAGAGGCAGATGCACAGGGACTTGTCCAAAATCCAGTGGAAAGTCAGAGCTGGGAACCAACCGTAGGACTTTCAAGTTAGTGCCTTAATCCCATGCCATCTTTCAATCTCCAGGAAAAGATGGAGAAGTGATTTCCTAGTGAGGGGTCAGAAACCTTTGCCAACCCCATGCCAGTCCTTCCTCCTCAGCACTCAGCTACTGCCAGCAGCCCCCTCCTGAAAAAGTGTGGGGGACACCTGAAAGTTTGACAGGAGCCACAGCTGGAGTGGGGGTGAGGAGGCAATTCCCAGGCATACTATAGAAAGAAGCAGCTCCTCTCAG
The DNA here is from genome assembly GCA_007922195.1 of Podocnemis expansa. Taxonomy (NCBI): domain Eukaryota; kingdom Metazoa; phylum Chordata; order Testudines; family Podocnemididae; genus Podocnemis; species Podocnemis expansa. The sequence goes on along the minus strand of ML681973.1, from coordinate 31,330,400 downwards.
GGTCCCCAGGCATGCCATAGAAAAGTTGCCCAGAGTGGCTTTTGGTGACAGAAAGGGCAATTTGCAGTGCAGAGGGTGCCATGTGCCACAACATGTGCTGGGAGTTGCCTACCTCATCCTAGTCCATTGGCCTCACTTTAAGAAAAGATACTACAAACTCCCTGGATGGAGTTTAGGAAAGCACTTACAGTGCAATGCTAATACTAGCATATTTTATAAACAATTCAAATCTCAGTCTGAGACTCTTTACTTAAATGTAGTTGTGCCAAAAAAAGGATAGAGTTTCTGGGGCTTTCACAGTATTCTGATTAAAGAGTCCTTCAACCTTATTCTAAGCAGCAGCTCTACTTCTCTTCAAGCTGTGTTAGGGGAAAAAAATAGAGAACTTTCCAAAGCAGCATTATTTCCATTTTACAGACAGGAAATTAGAAGGGTAGAAGTGGACTTTTCCCAGGTCTCAATAAACCAGAGGCAGAGATAGAAACAGAACTCTAGTCTGAATCCTAATCCAGTGCCCCTACCTTCTAGGTCACTGTTTACCCTAAGCACAGCAACTTGGAAATTTCTGGTCTCTGAAGAGGTGGCATTGGTAAGCATTACCCAGCATTTTTATACTTTGTGCTCCTTGCCCTTCCTGAGCACTTCAGCTATAAAGATATCTAGTGACTAGAGCAGGGTTTTTCTATTGGGCTTCCCAAGCTCTCACATTTACAGCAGAAGATTCCATTCTGCATCATGGGAGAATCCTGTTGCCTTCCCCTCCTACATCTGGCTGTAGACAGAGTGCTCTTTAAAGTCCATTGCCCTGGTAATGAACTGTTTATTCAGACCAGCCTTACGTGTTCACTGATTTACTGACAGCAGTAGTGGGAAGTAACAGTATAGTGCTGCAAGGGGGAATTTTGTATTGTGTTCTCATCAGGATGAATGGCAGTCTGTTCCTTTAAAGACACCTCAGGAGGAGAGATCCCTGCCTTTCATCAGAACTGCCAGCTCACAGCAGTTGGATCTCCTAAAGCCTCAGCTCACACAGCCATCTTCTACAAGTCTTAGTTCTTCTAGTCTTCATGAATCTGACAAAGTGGTAGCAGCCCACAAAAGCTTTTGCCACAAGATTTCCATTGTTTTAGTCTTCATGATTAGAAAAAGTTAATGCAAGACCAATTTGTCATGTGGCTTTACTGATCAGTCTTAAAGCCTCAGGACTTCTCAAAGCCCCAGCTTACTTCTCCAGTTCTCAGGTCTGCCAGCTGCTGGTATGCAAGTACAATGTGGACAATAATCTGGCTTTCCATGACACCTATGAGGCATCCTATTTCACACAACCACTTGATTTTAGAAGTTCATGGTAAATAAGATTGCCTTCATGTACTGTCCTTGAGATTATGTAAAAAAAAACACCAAGGGCTGCTGAAGTTATGGCCATCTGGCTAGTGGTAAGGACAGGAGAATGAAATCAATACCTGGGTCTGAGAATTAGTGTAGTCAGATTCACTACACCACAGGCCTTTGGCAGTCTTAACGTGAGGCAGGTCTACACTGCCTGCCATTTACAGTGACAGTTGAATGGGGCTACACAAGTTCCTTAAAATAACTTGCATATCTGTAACTGCCATACACCTAGAACATCCACTGTGCAGTTGAAGGGAGGGTCTTCCCTGCAACTCTGCACTACTCCAGTCACAAGGGTACTCTTAATTGATCAGTTTTGATTGACAGAGGGTCTTGACCCGATCCATTTATCACCATCAGTGGCTACCAGCCCTGAATACATATCCCTCTTATGAAGGCTAGAGGTTTGACATGTGTAAGGTACCATGTCCATCTAAAGCAAGGGGAGAGAATGCCATCCTTCAGAAACCTGAATTTGCATTTCAGACAGTTGTGCAACTTTGTGGATACCCTGGGAGCTGACCCATAATTGGCAGGAGCAGTTAAGTGCCCTTGTTATCTCTGTAGTACTTAGTGCTTTCCTCTATTTTCAGTGGTTTGTGTGGTGCATTGTGCAGGCAGGAAACAGCCAGCCCATCTGGCTTGTGATGTGGTCAAGGGCAATACTGGTCAACTGCAATCACTAATGCAGACAATCAGAATGGAGATTTGTTGAAGACAAGTTCTACCATACTACACAAGAGTTAACACATTGCAATCCCACAACTGCTTGTGAACCAGCAAGTTGACTTAGAAGTTGCTTTCAGAAAAGTGTATAAATTCCTGGAGGAAGCTGTGGCTTGTTTGGTCAAATGGGGAACTTTCCCACATGGCCTCTTGTTAGATTATGACTAGACATTAGTCCCACGCAATGTTGGTGACTTAGAGACTGTTCAAGGGGAACAGATGCATCTTTGCATTGCTCTGCCCAAAGGAGAAGTGGTCTATGGATAAGGCTGGGTTAGACCATGGGAATGAAGTACAAGTTAGTTTTGCCTTACTGGCAAGATTTGTGCCAGGCAGGTTGATAAGTGTCCTTGTCTTCCTTCAGACAAGAAGTTCAAAGGGAGTCAGTGGCCCACCAACTTCCTATGTTTCTGCAGAAATGCTTCAGTTAAGTTTTTGGTATTTGTCCATCCCACAGTAGAGGATATCTGAAAAGTTCTGTACAAGTGTGAATCCAGCCATTTAAGATGCCTTCTTTGGCATTAGGCTGAAGTCCCAGGACACCTACCAAAACCAACCTCTAACCATGTAGGACCAGATTCAAGTTGCTGGAATTGGGGAGTGCTGGGCTTGGGGTGCTGTTTTGTTAGAAGAAAATGCATCATATGACTGGATAAGCCATACATGCAAATGGTACAAAGTTGTGAAATGAACTCCAAATGCACTAAAATAAAGTTATTCAGAAGTTTAGCAAATGGAGAGGGTAATGAAGATGTATGTGCCTCACCTTGGTCTAGAGCCAGCCCTGAGGAGAGGTACACCAGTGCAGTAGAGTCTACAATGAGGCACTAAGGCAGCTACACCAGCTGCTTAGTTGCTCAGGGTAAATGACTGTGCCCTGGTGGTAGAGGTGTAGCATTCCTCATAAGGTCTCCAGGCCCCAATTCAGGTCAGGGCCCCTCTGTGCAAGGTGCTGGACAGACAACCTATGGCCTCTGAGATCTTTACGACAAGCTCACATAGCAGCATCTGGGAGCAGTGCTCTTCAGCATTCCTGGCTGGCTCAGCCTCCACTTCACCCCACCCCCAACCTGGCAGACCTGAGCATGAAGCCTTTGGCACTTAGGACACTTCAACTGACACAGAAGGTTACAGTTCATCTCCTTGCAGGGAACAAATCAAAATGCTCCACACTGGCATCCCACAGACTATCAAATCAAGTTCAGATCCCAGGGCTTATCTTCAACATGCACCTTGGCCTGAACCCAGGGTACTAGGAAGTTGTGTACAATTCCAGGATGAAGACCCCTTCTGCTCCTCCAACCCAGTGGGACTTGCCACAATAAGGGGAGAAGCTTATTTGTGCAGAAGATTCAGGCTGCCCCTGAGAAGCTCAGACTGCCAAGATACCAACTCATTGTTTCCTTGAGCCAGTCTTGACTCCAGCCATGCCTGGCAAGATCTTTAGTGTTAGGACAGATTGTTGTGATTGTGCCAACTCCTTTACATTGGTGGCCTGGGCTGTTAGGGTTCCTAGGTGCTCTAACACAAATAATGCATTGCAAGTTTTATAGAGTCCCACTGCACACTACTTCTCCCCATGCAGAGGGGGAAAGAATGTGATGATGCTCAGATATTTTAGCAGTGAGTCTGGTGTAAGACTACTTAGAAGAACTTACAATCTAAATAGTACTACATGCCCAGGATCACAGCAAGGTCAGCAGCAGAGATGGAACAGCACTCATGTCTGAGTCCAGCACTTAAATCACACCTCAAAATCATTCCAAATATGCTTATGCTGGAACATTAAGCCACCCACAGAATGCGATTCCCTCCACCACACCCCTTTGTGAGTCTCTGCAGCTGCAAGACATCCTTCATACGCTCACCAGCCCCTCCCCCCCACATGGTTGTGGGCTGGATTCAGTTTTAGTTTGAGCAGTGCTCTTAGAGCACAAGAGAAGTTTGCATGTAGGTTTGCTGGTCTTGCTGAGTCACACAAAGGCAGTGCTACACAACTCAGGAACAAAGTAAAGCAAGCTGTGCTCAAAGCTGTTCCAAACACCCAGTACCAAGCTGACTTGTGTGTTATTCAGAGATGCTTTGATATGCCTTAGCACTGTTGTCAGAGGCTAGGGAACCTCAGGATGGCCTATTTACTCCCAGCTCAGCAGGGGAATTTAAACTATAGCTCTCTACAACTTCCAGTCTCAGTTCTGCCACTGACTGCTTGGCAGACACACAAAAGCATTGCTGACATCAGGTAGAGAGAGATCAAGCCAACTTCTGTAGCAGTCCAGTGCTACTCAAGCTCTTTACTGAGGATTGTCCAAGGACCCCAGCTTACTTCAGATTGCATGGGGTGGAAGTGATGCAGGGCCCTTCATTCTGGAACATGGGGGTGATCCCCAGCCAAGACTGAGAAGTCAAACATGGTGATATCTGTTGACAGGTCTGAGCCCATATGTAGATGTGTGCCCAAGGCACCACCAGAACTGCTGGTTGTACCAGGAAGCCCACCCATGTCTGACACTCCATCACCTTGGAATCTGACCCCCTTCCTACTCCCCTGGAAAGGAGACATTGCTCTCTGGCTTTAGAAATGGGGAAGCAGAAATAAAGCAACTTGCTCTAAGGTCCAAGTCTGGGACTAGAGAGATCTTTGCCCCCTTTAATCACATAGCCAGGATAAGGCAAAAATGAAGTCACCACTGCTGCTTGTAAAGAGGTCCTCAGGTATTTCCTTCAAGAACAGGACCAAAGTCTCAAGAGCACCTTATTGGACACCTTTCCTGTGGCTGAGTGGGATTCCAGACACCTCCTACAGAAGGAATGCTAACTGGCCAAGACTGGAACACTAGGCAGGTGGATGAAGGCCATTTTCCATGTAGCAAACAGCTGTCCAGTTACTATACCTCCAGAGCACCACACATTGAACAGTTCCAATCAACTGGGAAATCCTCAGCCTCAACTGACTTGCTCCTGGGTCCACCCTCAGAGCACCTTATTTTAAGGCCAGAAGTAGTCACAAGGTCATACTAGATGGCCATTTGTATATCAAAGGCCACTGAACTTCACTCAAAACTATCCTTATGCTGAGTCCAAAGACTTTGGTTAAACTAAATCAGTGGTTTTCAAACTTAAGGTCAGGACCCAATACTGGGGTGCAGATCCTCAGGCACTGGATCACAACACCCTTTATCTCTGCCAGAAGACAGGAATGCATTGCTTAAAGATGCAGTTGTTGGGTCACAAGCATAAGGGTTTTTTTTTTAAACCAAGTCCCAAGGAAACTTTGAAAACCACTGAACTAAGTCATTTCAGTTCTCATGTTCTGTGTCTGAGACAAGTCTCCCAAGACCAACACTATGACTATACTACCAGGCCTAGAGAGGCATCTGTGTTACTGCAGCTCTAGTGTAGATGCTCTTGGCTGATGGGAGAAAACTCTCCAGCCAACTTCATTACTGCAGCTCCCATCATAGGTGGTGACTATTGGTGGGAGAGCTCCCAACACAGCACTGTCTGCATTGACACTTAGATTAATGTAACTTATGTCACACTGGGTGACATTTACACTCCATAGCAGTGTAACCCACTCAGGTAAGCAGTAGTTTGAGGCCCACTAATGACAGAAGTCCAAGATTCCTTGCTGTCACAGGAAGTTATTGGTGATCTCAGCAAGTGACTCAAGACTCAGGCTTTTTGCCTTCCTGTGCAGCATGGAAGTCTGAGGGAAACTGCTCTGTCCAATCTGGTGATCAGTCAGACCCTGAGCATGTGAACAAGATATAAGCCAGGCAACAAACAGGATTCTCTGCATCACCTGAAAGCACTAGCCCAACCTATAGGAATTCCACCAAGGGTTAATTGGTCTTATGCCTGCAGAGTCCTGTATTGCCCCTACAGCACCCACTGCTTGACCTGCACATGCATGCCCCTCAGAAGCACTTGATGTAAAATCAATACCAATTGTCTACCAAGGGAACAGGTGAAGGTAGACCCATTAATATGTTGGTTCTGAGAACTGCTGTGTTTTGACACAAGTGTTTCATGAAGAGTAGGGTGGTGTTGCCAAGAGCTGGCATCACAACACCCTGCTCCCAGCTGGAGCAAAACCACCACCAGCTTGCTTTGTCCTGCTTCCAGGCTGAAGCAGTGCAGAGAGCCAGCAGCAACAGCACTGGTGTCTGCAGCCCTAGGATGCTCCCAGTCTGTGCTGAGAACAGTGTTTCAGCAGACTACACTTGCCCCAAAGCAGGGTATGAGGAGCACTGCCAGCTCCCGAGGCTGCAAGGATCTCCAAGATGCAGGGGGTATCTGTGTTGCAGCATTGCAATCCTGATAAGGTTGAGAACCCATGCACTAGCATCCTGTGACTAAAAGCCAGGCTTGGAGACAAGATGTCAGTCAACTGTATGGATGGGTATCTGAGGCTCACTTCATGTTGCTCAGATGTGGTCTTACAGCAGTGGTTTTTAAACTACAGGTCAGGACCTAGTAACTGGGTAGCAGAACCCCCTGCTGCAGCTTCCACAAGGCCAGAATGTGTTGCTGAGATTTCATTGTTGGATCATGGGCTAGTTTTTCATTCAACTGGGGTCTTAAACTTTGAGAACTGCTACCTTAGAGTATTTGTTTACTACCCACACTGCCCAGAAACAAAGTTTGATTTGTCCCTGAAGTGCCAAAATCTGTCCATCCAATGAGGTCAAATGAAACACTCCCTACCTCTAATCTTGTGGTCAAGCTAGTCACCACTTGTCTAGCAGCCATTCCAAGGTCTAACTGTATTAGAGCTCACCTGGTTAGCATCAGCTTGCTACATCCCACAAGGAACAGTTTACAGCTAGAACATTATGGCACCACTGATAAAATGAGGTTTTCACCCCAAAAGTTGCTTTAGCCACTTCCTTGCCTGTTAGTTTAACAGCTTTAAAGGACATGCCCAATAATCAAGTAGTGATTTTACTAGAAGTGTGTGAGAGAAGAACTTACTCTGAAGTGGCTGGATTCTTCACCCCCCTATCCCCCAAAAGCAGATTACCTTGGAGCTAGTTACACATAATGTTACCCAAGACCCCAAAGAACTCCCCATTAAAAGGTCTTGGTGATACTGTATCAAGTATGAGATTTACTGAGCTAAATACAGCTGAGAACTAGCATCCAGAACAGCTCTGAGAAGAGAACACTGGATGGGGTGAAGTAAAAATGAAGGAAGGAGCATGTTATTACAGGAGTAGCTAAGGTCCCACAGCCATCAGATCAAGGGCTCTGCTGGGCATTATCTAGACAAAGCAGGACACTTCCTGCTTACAGCAGTCCCAGGTTTTTATGGGAGTTGGTGGGATCAGGATTTGACCCCATCTTTCAAGCCTCAGTCAAGTGCCATAACTAGCCTTAGCCATTAATCAATGCAGATGCCTTTGTTCTGAAAAGCACAACAGTGTTTCACCTTCTAAATTTAAGATTTTGCTTATCCAGAAGAGTTATGGGTACACAATCCAAGCTATGAATTTAAACTGACATACTGGAATAACTGCCTGCACAGGGACACTGTCTGGTACGAGGCAGCCTTTTCTGTTTGTCTTGTGGAAAGTGGTTTAAGTTAAACCCAAGAGCCTTGGTTCTGGAGTAAATGTCCACCAGGGGAGGGGGAAGAAAGTGATGCTGTTACACAACTGACCCTAACACAGGCTTTACCCATTTAGCCACATCTGAGGCACTAGCACAAGATCAGACATTGCAGGATGTTAAAACTTTAGACATTAAAAGTGAGTCCAAGGCCTGTTTTCTACAAAATGTTTGTGTTAGGGACTGAAATGACCTGACTCTAAAGTGGCCCATAAATATTACAGGAATGAGACAGCTAAATTCTTCCATTACAAATTCCTTGGTTTGTAAGGCAGAGGGGTGGAACTGTTCCACAATTCCTGGTGCTTTGTTTAGGGTTATATCCTGATTTCTTTCTGACTAGAGGCAGCAAGAGCCTTATCTTTGAAAGCAGCTTCCTGCAGGCATTACTAGTCACTGGAAAAAACCAGGAGAGTTCAGAAAGGCCAATGTTCCTTCCCACTTTTACCATAACCAAGAGCCACAAATACAAGAGCAGCTCTGGAGCAATGCTACCAAGCATCACGACTGACTCAGAAAGAGCTAAGCCAATCCACAGAACACAGCAGAGACCTGAATGAGCCCAGAGATGGACATGAAAAGAGGCAGGGTCCAGTCCCTCTGCTAGGGAGCAGCTCTCAGAGGTGCTTCAGTGATGTGTGGGGTATGGAAGAGTAATGAGATCCTTTGACAAACTGAGAAACCAATACTAGAACCATAAACACTAGTCAGGATCAGATGCTTTCTGAAGTCACATGTGGATCAGAGCTAGCACTAGGTCTACAGACCAGTGTTGTCATCTTAGAGTCAGATGTGAACCAGTTGGGCTAGATAGAGGCAAGTATTTACATTGCTTCAGAGGCACAAGAGCCTGGCCAGTGCAGAGCATGTTCCTCTAGAACAGTGGTTCCCAACCCTTTTCTGGCTGGGGACCCCTTTTAACAAAAGATCTTTGCAGCCCCTGGCTGATTATGTAATCTGACCCACAACACTGGGACAGCCAGCAAGCAGTGCTGCCACCACCATTGCCTGTGCCACTGGGGAGCCAAGCTGCAGCAGCTATGGCCCCTTGCCCCTGCTGGGGAGCTGCCACAGCCCCATCCCCCTGCCAGGATCTGGCCACAGAAGGAGAAAGGCAGCCCTGGTGGGTAGCCTCTGGGCTGTATCTGGATTCTGGCCCTGGTAGGGAGCGGCTCCACAGACCCCCTGCAACAACAACATGTCCCCAGACCCCTGGGGGTCCCCAGACCACAGGTTGAGAACTACTGCTCTAGAAGGAAAGGAAGGCTGGTCTTATTTGGGTAAAGTGGGCTGGGATTATGAAAATCAGTGCTCTATTCCCAATTCTGCAGCCATGGACAAATCAATTGTGACTCAAACTCTCCCCCAGCCACCCCAAATGGGGATAATATTCCTCTTCTCTATTGGGATGCTACTGCGTGAGGCTATAGGCACATGATCCCTGCCCCAACCTCAGCTGTTACTTCTAGGTGACATGAACAGATGTGCACTCAGAAGCTGCTGTGGGAAAGTGGCAAAGCAATCTAGCTGGCAGGCACATTTAGATGTGTCAGTTTGTGTTTTACTAAAAGATTCTATTCTGAGTCAGTCAACTCATCAAATTGTCTGACACCCTCTCCAATGGTTTTCCACAATGAAAATTTAGTGATAAAACAGGAAAGATGCTAAAAATAATTTCACCAAACTTGTCTACAGCTAGGACATGAAGATGGCAGCCCATCCAGTCCTCCTGACATGAGGTTCCCAGGTAAAGGGCATTGTCTTGGTGCTGCTCCTCAGTGCATTCAGGACATGCTCTAGGATTGGGGTGGACAATGTGGGTTTGTGTTTCTTCCTTAAGCTCATTCATACAAGAGACAGTGTTTTGGTGTTGTGTTGAGGGAGGAGCAGTTAGGCTATAGGTCAAACTTCCTCAGGAGCTAATGACCATTTCAAACTTTGGCTCCAAGAGCACCAGATGCTTCTGACCCTCCCTAGTCAGATACTGGGAAAGCAATATGGTCTTGTAAACATCCCTCCACCTATACAGCTCCCCCCCACAAAAGATAAACCACCTGTGAGATCCACACGACTGGAAGATGCTCCAAAGTGCTGTTCTAGAGCCAAGCATTAAGGTGCTAAGGGTGTAACTACATTACAGTTAGCATGTTTGGAGGGCCATGCTGGAATTAAGTAGAACAGATCCTAATTATACTTCCCATGGCTGCATGTTGAGTTATTGGCTGCCAAATCCTCCCTTGGTATCTATCTATGTAGGTAAATAGTGACTCAAGCCTGACAGTCATGTTACAACCAAAGGATGCTGCAAGACAAGCTTTCCTTCTGTCACTTTCAGCCACAGTAAGATGAGCAGACTTAAGCTACTGGGGCTCAAACATACAGGCAAGATGCTTGGGGAGCAGAGTCCTGAGATGGGGCTCATGCTACAGGCAAAGTGAGCTCCCAGGCTCCAATGCCACTTGGTGCCATGATGAGCTCCATGGAATGCTAAAGCCATTGGGCACCACAGGCTCCAGCTGAGGAAGCCATTTCTGAGGCAACATCCCCACATATCTAGCAGCAAAGTCTGGGAAACTATCCATTGAACTCTGTTCACACAGGGTGGTAAAAGCATTAAGCCAAATCCCATAATGGGAATCAGTTGTGTTGTCATATCTCATTAAGGGAAGAAAGAGGCTACTTGCTGGAACAGAATGAGGAGCCAGGACTCCTGGATTCTCAAGAGTCAGTGGGCCTAATGGTGTAGACCAAGAAGTCACATGAGGATCAAACATCAGGTTCTATTCCCCAGCCCTGTCACTCACTTATTTTACACTAATTACTTCCACTGTACAGCATGTTTTCCACTTAAGTCTGTAGGACAGTGAGTGGCTTGTCTGCTGCTAAGTGTTAGCCTGGATGCAATATGACCACTTGGCCAGTACAGCTGATCAATTCCAACATTCCAGGAAATGTTCTAGGCATCATGCAGGATACTTTTTGGTGAAAAATGAAAATCAAAGCAGGAAAAAAGTGGGGCATGGGAAGATGGACACTTCTGTTTAGCACAGCCACAACTTTGAGCATCTCTGAAATATCTACAGATTTAACACCTTCAAGCATAAATGTTCTCATTTCTGCCCATCAGTCCAGATGGGAACATTAATATCCTGAATAAGATCTCCCCAGAGGAAAAAGGACAGGGGAAGTAGAAATGGGTGACAAACCCCCAAAATGAGCAAAGAATGTTGCAGGGAGTCCCTAAAGAGATGGGATGGGAAGTAGCACACATGAAGCACATGTGGGAAATGGAAGAATGCAAGGACCCCATGCATCCACAGTCAGTTCAACTAACAGTGCAAAAGCCCTTAATTTATGGAGGTCCTTTGGGCAGAATTCAGAAGTTTAAGAACTTTTGGCATGGCTTCTAAATCTATTACTCCAAGGACTGGACATTTAAGCCCAATGCATCTGTCAGTATCTATGATCTTGGACAGAGAAGCAATGCAAACAGACAGGAATGCCATGCAGAAGAGAACCCATCAAGCATTCAGAAGTTCAGTTCTACTTCTAGACACCATCAGTTTAGAAGTTTAGTTGAAATGGAGAAGCATCCCCACCCTTCCTAAATATGAAACTCCATCACCTCCTAATACAGGGATATAGGAACTACATTACCCAGAGCAAAACAATGGAGAGGCTGGACATGGAAAGATTGAGCAAGCTGCATAGTGTAGCCAGGGACAGGATTTCCTCAAGAGCACTTAGGGTACATTGGTTTATGCCACAAGTGAAGGTGCCAGATCAAAACTAGCACATTTGTTGCTCTGCTAGTGCAAATGACAATATCAAAGATGGAGCAGCAAAAAACTGCATGCCAGCAACCTGATCAAAGTCAGCAAGGAGGTTGTACTGGAACTGTCTGCTATGAATCCTGCATTGCTGCATCTTCACTGGTCTCATTACCCACCTTAACTAGGTTAAATCTAGTGTCTTTATAACAACCTTGACTTGTGTTGACAGTTACAAAGTAACAATTAGACATCTACACCTATTGGTTATCTATTGATTTAACTCAAGTGCCTAATTATTTTTGCAACTAGGAGTTAAGTACTTGAGTTATCCTACATCTCATTGTACAGTAAGCTTAAGTTCTTAGCCATATATTGCCCATCACCCTGCTCAAAACTCTCACCCAGCTTTAGTGCTACCTTCAGCTGGCCTAGCAGTGGTTTACAGTTTGTATTCTCATTTCACTTATGCTATTAGTCCTTCAATGCCTTCCCACAATTCCCTCCATGTGTCCAGGAGGGATGAATCCTCAACAAGTCAGACATTGCAGCACAGACTACTGCTACAAGCACCTTGGAATGTGCCACAAGAAATCCTGATGCACTGCTGTCACACTCCAAGTCAAGTCTGACTTGCAACATGCCTGCTGCAGCTAGACTTGGCAATCCTGGATGCTCATTACCCAGGCTCTCTGCAGGGAAGAGATGTCCCCAGGTTACACCAGTGCATCCAAATTAGGGATTAGAAGTCACCTGCCTTAATTACTTCATCTTGCAAGGCAAGGGCTAAACACATCTGAGGCTTAGACCAGTTTAATTAAGATTTAGTAGCATGTACAACAGCAGAACCAGCTCAGTGTCTTGCAAACTCAGCCAGCCATCCTCATCTCCAATACAGCAAAGCTAAGGGAAACATATTATTCATTTACAGAAGGGCTCAGATAACTCAGATGATCTGAAGTACTTAAGGCACTGAGCAGCAGGCTTCACAGGTGCTAAGGTGCTGTTGGGGGATGGGGGTGTCATTCCAGTAGCTAAACTAGAAAGGTGCATGAATGATACCACTTACCCCAGAGCAAGTTAGCAATGGGACAAAAACCCCACCCTTCCCCTCCTTCAGCCATTACACTCAGTGTAGAATTAGACCCTGTCCTCATTGCCAACACCCAACTTGTAGTTCATTTCTACCAGCAATACTAGATGCACACACAGCAAGGAAGATGTCATCCTGAAGAGCTTCATTTCTAAATAAGACAGGAACCTCTTGCCTTGGGTCACAACAGAACCAGCAACAGAACACAAGTCTAAACTCCAAGTCAAATGCCTAAGGCACTAGACCACACTGCTTTATCTACAAGTGATCTTAAAGCACTGACAACTCAAGCAGTTTTCCATATATCCAAGGGATGCAATGCTAGCCTCCCAAGATAGACTGAATGTGTCCACTCCAAAGCCACTGTAGCAGGACAGTTGATGCACTTTGAAAGTTTCACAGTTAAGTCTCATTCTTTGAGAGAGAGAGAGAGAGAGAGAGAGAGATCGATCGATCGATCGATCTACTTCAAGTTTACCTTTGGACAGACTTCCCATATAGCACCATATACTTTGAAATTGAAAAAAGCAGCAGCTACTAACTTATTGCTCCCAAGGCACTAGACAGTTCCAGAAACTAAACTAGCACTGAACTTTTAGCCACCAGTGCAATAAGCTTATTGCACTGGTCAATCACTTCTATTCTAGAAGCCAGCATGAGGGGCAAACACTGCAAGACTTGGCCTACAGAAAATGCAACAGGGTTAGATTAGCCTTTACAGTGAAACAAATTTAACTGCTCCTAACAGTAACCTGCTGCTGTTAATACCAAGTGGTCTGCACATATGTACTGGAAACCCAACCTGTTCAGAGGCCAAAATAAATATAAGGACAGTTACCTGGGCTTCAATCTAGCCTAAAGATAGATCTCTAGTGTTGTGCTTCAGGGCCCCATGGTCCCACCTGTCTGACCTGATATGGAAACCCCCATGTAATTACTGGAATGCATGCAAAACAATTACCTCTGCTTATGCGTTGTTTCTCCCCAGAGAGGATACCAGGTGTGTCAATGATACTGATGCTATCCAGGACAGGATTAGGCAGTTGGGCACACATGAACCTAAATGAGAAGAGATTCAGATTAAACAGGGTGGTCATTTTCTTTATGGGATGTAAAAGCTCAGAGACTAGGAAAAAAACAGGACAGACCAGCCATGTGGTCCAGGAAGTCTGGATTCAGTTCCAACCCCTCCCCAGACAGTGACTTGAGACAAGTTCCACAGCAAGTCTTCCCCATTTTACAGACAAGGAATTTGCTGGGGGAAGTTTTATCTCACAGATACAACGAAACAAATCCAGCCACAATGGAGTGGTTGCCAAGATAACTAGCAGGCACAAGGGGTATCTACACATCACTTCAGCTCTGATTCATTTAACATTTTCATGTAGTTGGAAAGAGACTGGCAACTTTGTAGCTGCTTTAGCAGATTTACCAGCAATAGCTAATTATTTGTTCAGTTTTTATTGAAAACATTAATGTGACACTCCAGGTTTACCCTCTAACAGCAGCTCCTCGGCTTGTATGAAAAATGCTAGCATGCAGGTCTGTAAAGCTAAGAACAAGGGAGCCATAATGCCATAGCAGAGCTGCTAGTGTAGGTACATTAAAGGCCTAGTCTTTACAGACATGCTATTAAATCCCAATGAAGACAACAGGCTCCCTCTTCAGCTGGTATAGTTCTTATTTACACCAGCCCAGCATGTAACTGGTCATTTTCAATTAAGTTTCAGACACAATGGAGGAATAGTTAAGCCCAATACCAAAACTGACTTGATTTTTATTTTCAAAAGTGGTAGCTGTGTTAGTCTAGTTCAGCAAAATAAGCAAAGAGTCTTGTGGCACTAGAAGACAAGTTTATTGCATGAGCTTGTGGGAGGAAAGCTCATGCAATAAGTAAATTTGTTAGTTTAAGTGCCACAGAAATTTTTACTGTCCAAGCCACCTAAGTAAATCTGATTGCAAAGTTGTCACAATTTGAGCTATTAACTAACATGCACAGATGTTACATTGCTAGGAATGTCTATTGTGAGATAGCATCCTTTATACCATCCTGCTGCTGATGGAGTGGCAAGCTTGACACACTGCATTGATTTAAGGAAAGCAATCAAGCTCAGTGTACCTTTTCTACTACTCCAACAGAACCAAGATCAGTAATTTAATGTTTTCATTCAGTGTTTCTGAACTTGTGCCTTATTTTCTGGAGTCAACTAAAGGTAGAATTAGCTGGAATTCATTCCCTCCCCCTACTATAGGCCAACTAGCAAGATCTTTGGCTTGTTTTTGTTTGAGGTATCAGGCACACCAATTTTAGTTCCTCGGCAGAGTCAGCATCTGCTTTCCTTTGGCAGATTTCAGCTAGCTCTGCAAGAGATCTGATCAACTGAGACAGCCAGTGCTGAGCCAACACTGGACTTGAGGCAGGAAATTTCATTGTAATCTTAATTCCTCTTGTTTCAGAGGAGATTGTGCAGTTTTAGAAGCTGGATATTATCTGTCAGCAACAAAAACTTAATGCCTCCTACATGCCTTGCAGCTGATACATAGGCACCTTTAGAACTGCAACTTCTGCACAGCAGCAGGAGGTCAGGGAAGGGAAATACAAGGAGGAAGCTAAAGCCTGTTATTCAGGGTCTCAGACACACATGCAGCCCCACAAAAGCTATTTCCTGCAGCCTGCAATGATGCTATTGTTACTGATATTTGCAATATTGTATGTAAAGGTTTTAGTGGTGTGGCCCTTTGGCTAAGGTACTAGTTCTCATGCAGCCCTCATGGTGATTTGCATTTGAGACCCCTGCTGTTATTCATCTTAGAGACCTAGTGCCCCTTTAAGGAACTTTAGGATGAATGCAAAAGATACCTTTGTTACATTGCAGCTGAACAATCCACCCAGACAGTATTTTCCTTCCATTCTGCAAGTTTACCCATCTTCAAAGAATCAGCTGAAGTGGGATTTTTCTCCCACGAAAGCCCATGCAAGAAATAAATCTGTTAGTCTAAGTGCCACAGGACTCCTTGTTTCTTTTAGTATGGATGCAGTGTATTAAAGCTGCAGTATACAGGACATATTTAAGACCACTAGGCCATCAAGATAAAACAGCTTCAGTTAAGTATTAACAGACTGCCTTTCTCCAACTGAGAAATCAGAGGCCAACACTCCAGAGACCCATTTAACCCTGGAGTTTAAACACTAGAGTCAGTTTGATAACAAGCCAGCTCATGGTTAGCAGCACCTGACCTATAATTGTCCAGAAGGCATCCTGTTCAGGAGAGAGGAGTCAGCCATAAATAGAAAGGAACCAGTCATTAATTGAAGCTGCAGGCTCCAGTACTAGTGTGATTTTCAAGTGCTCCTTTCATGCACTGCCTTGTGGTGAGCTATGAAATCAGCCTCTCCTACCAAGACCAGGGAACCTCTCCTGATGAGAGAGCATTATTAGAACTTGTGCCTAGATATCCTTAATTACCCACTTCCTCAGGGAGTTCTACTTTGAGGTAAAAATACAAATTGTGACAATTTCTCCCCTTTCAGCTGCAGAAACAGCCCCATGTTAAAGCAGTGGTTTTTAAACTCCCCCCCCCAAGGACCCAGTTAAAACAAAATCATTTATGTCCATGACCCAGCAATTACATCTTTGAGCAATGAACTCTAGTCTTTTGGCAGTGGCAGCAAGGGGTGCTGTGACCCAGTGCCTGAGTGGCTGTGACACAGTAGACTGAGCTAGAGTTCACTAGTACCAGGCTTAAGCCAGCCCCTTAGAGCACCAGATTTCCATGACCCACTCTCCCAACTTATTACTGAAGTCACATATTTATGCAAGAACAGGGAAGCCCAAGGGGAATCCCACTCTGAAACAGGAATGAGTTTAGTCTGAGATAAGCTGACTTGGCACCTCACAGCTTTGGAGTGTTACCAGAAGGCACCAGAAGTTCAAAGTTACTGCAGGCCTGAGGATTCCTGTGTTCTAGGCCACAGCTATGGGCACACTTGACTACCTGGCTCTTTCTTACACCATCTGTAAGACAAGTATGTTCCTTACAAGCTTGGAGAGCTACAAGTGGGTGCTGCAGTTAGTGTAAAGGGGACTTGACCTAAACAGCTTCATAGATGCCAATGGTACATTGGCAACAAAATTACTTCCTAGCTGGTAGAGGCTATATACAAGCCCTGGAAGATGGGGAGGATTAGGAAGAGCACCCCCAATATCACCATCCTGTGCTTATAAGAGGGTTGCTGACTCCCCTCACAATCTACCTCAAGTGTAGGACCAGAGACTATGGCTCTGAATTATGGAGTAATGTTGTTGTATTAACACTTTAAATGATTCAGAGCCCTTCTTAGAGTTAAGTCACTTTGGTTTTGAGCAACAGTATTTTGGAAGCCTAAGTCAATACATTTTTCATCTAAGCTTGGGCAAACTCAGTCAGCTCCATGTTTGTTTAGGGTCAGCTCCTAATTAGGGCCACAGAACCCCCCCAGCATGCATCACCCAGACATGGCCAAGACAATAGTGCTTTCAAAATCTGAGACTTTGACATGAAGGCATCACTAAGTTCTGCAAAAATTCCCCTTCTGCTTGTGGCTGTTTAGAAACTTCCTGCCACACAGGCAGTGGAGAGTTTAGCTGCAGGGTTTATAGGATGAAGCATCTAAGAACTACTAAGCCTTAGAGCAGCAGTTCTCAATCTTTTGGGGCTCAGTAAATGATTATGGCCTGTCACAACTCAGTAACTAGGCTGGGGTGAAGGCCCTTGGGTGGCTGATATCAGGTCTTGCCCAGCACCCACCCCACAGTAAGAACTCCTGCACTCAAGAGCTGACTAAGCTCAGCTCTTCATTCCAAGTTTTGCAACCTTGGGGCTTTGGCACTCCTCAGGGTTTAGCCCCACTCCCCTGATTGGAGTGGATCTGCATTAATGGAGTCATGACCTGGCTCAGAAGACTACCAGGCCCCACTCTCTAATGTGGCCTACCTGCAGTCTAGTCATCATAACAGCTGGGCTGAACCAGAGTGGCATGGGGACCCCAGAAGTTGCAATGCCCTGTAGCAGGGAGGCAAGCCCTGTCAGCCCCATGGGCCCTTTGAAACATTCTAGAGATCCAGTTTTGGCTTCTAACTACAAGTTGAGACATGCTGCCCGGGGGGGGGGGGGGGAGCAAAAATCACCACAGGGATCACCCAGAAATTAACCCACTTCCAAGTGGGTGGTGTACAGAGTGGCTAGGGGCTGTGTCAGTGAACCACTGCAAGCTGAGAAGGGACATATCAATACTGATGCAAGTCCAGGTGACAAAGATTTCTCCCCTACTAAGGGTATGTTTTAGGAGGTGAGGATCTGGGAATTGTTCTTACCACCTGAAGTGCTGCTACATGTTTGGGGGGAGCAGAGTACCTGCATTTCAGGGGTGTCTGAACTGCAAGGACCTTAGCTCAAGAGACCCTAGGAGGGTGGATGAGGCAGGATGTTGGGCCCTAGCTCATGGAATTAAAGGCTATCAAGCAGTCAGAGGCCACAGGGCAGGAGGCCTTGGTTCCACTGTTAAAGACAGTGGTTTTCATCTTGTGGTCCACAGACTTCTAGGGGTCAGACTAAGCCTATGATTTCTAAAGGCATCTACACATCCATTGAAGGCTTTTAGGAGCCCACAAACAAAAGAGGTTGAAAACCACTGCTCTAGGGCAGCGGTTTTCAAACCATGGGTTGGGACCCAGCCCTGGGTCACAGATCCTTAGATACTGGGGCATGGAGCCTCCTGCTGCTGTTGCCACTGAGAGACTGGAATGCATTACTCAGAGATGTCATTGTTAGGTCACAGGCACAGTATATTTTTCAGCCGGGTCCCAAGAAAAGGAGTTTGAAAACCACTGCAGGACACCTCAACTGCAGAGGTGTGGTAAAGCTCCAGCCAGAGGGCATGCTCTCAGTGGAAATGGTAGGGACAGGGAGTTGACAGGAACTCAGGGTTCACTGGAATTTCAGAGTCCCCCCACCCCACTTACCAAGTTACTACCCCAGGAGCCTCCTTCCTCAACCAATAAAAGCACTGAGCTCAGAGATTTGAAGAGCAAGTATGATGGAGGAGCTAGCATGCAGACCAGCATGAAGGTTGATAGAAGCCTGGAGTCTTGCTAGCAAGGTCCCCCCACCCCAGGCTCCTAAGCAAGCTAATAAACTCATCACTGGTGGGGGAGAGACAGAGGCACCCTGCTGTACCACTCAGACCCATCTGTGGACTGGAGTCAGGCACGAGGATTCTCCTCACACCCCCCTCCCCAGCTGTCAGCTAGTAACGGTACAACACCAGTTTAACGAGCACCCCAACGCCCCCCAATTCCAAACCCAGGGGAGACTGCTGGTCAGGCACTGCAGGGGAGACTGGGGTGAGAGCGAGCGCAGATGCCCAGCCCTGCTGGGTGCAGGGAACATCAACACAGGCCCCCAGACCCGCCTGCCACAAGCCCGCCCGTTGAAGGCGTGGAGGGGAGAGGGGCACCACTGCCCCCACCCCCACTGATGAAAGCACTTGGGGCTGTGCACGGCGCTGCAGGTCCCCAGCCCCGCCCCCGGTGACGTGGCGGGGCCTGCCCGGGCGCCCCTCACCTGTTGAGGAAGGCGTTGCCGAAGGCGTTGAGCTTGCGGAAGGGGCGGCGCGGGTCGACCACCAGGGCGTTGCCGGGCACGACGCCCTCGCTCTCGCCGCCCATGACGGCGATGAAGGAGTCGGTGGTGGGCTCCGGCCCGATGCGCATGCCCGGGAAGTCCTGCTCGATGAGGTGGCGGATGAAGGTGGTCTTGCCCGTGCTGTACTGCCCCACCAGCAGCACCATGGGCTTGTTCTCCCAGTCGGCCGGCTCCAGCGCCGGCGAGTGGAAGTCGTGGAAGCGGTAGTGCTCCTCCAGCGGCAGCAGCTTGGTGGCGTACAGCTGCTTCAGCCCCTCCGACACCGTGCGGAACAGCTCCGGCTCCTTGCGCCGCCGCGCGTCCTTGCTCACCCAGCTGAACATGGCTGCGGGGAAGGTCTCGTTACGAGCAGGACAGGGCGCAGCGCTCGGCCGCCTGCAGTAGAATGAAGCTCCCCCCGCCGCGGAGACGGCTTTTATAGGTGGCCACGCCCACGCCCACGAACGATCTGATTGGTCCTCACGGGTGACGCCCGCTTCCAGTTCGTCCCGTCCGGTAATAGCGTCACGCTCCCGCCCCTCTCAGCAGCCTTAGTCTTGCCCCGTGCGCGCTACCGAGGCGGAAGTAGCTGCACTCTTTCACATCGCATGGTAGCCGCCATGACAGTTAGCGAGGCAAAAGTAGCCTCAGTAAAAAGACAACAGGCAGTTGTGTGGTACTTTAAGACCAACAGATTTATTTTTTGCATGAGCTTTCGTGGGAGAAGATCCCACTTCCTCCGATGCTTCGAA